>CM076533.1:2819046-2858943 GCA_038429875.1 Poecile montanus
GGGTTCCCGGGATTTGGGACTTGGGAATTCCCGGGATTCTGGGTCCCATTCCCATCCCAGGATTTGGATTTCCCGGGATTTGGGGTTCCCGGGATTTGGGAATTCCCGGGATTTGGGATTTGGGAATTCCAGGATTTTGGGTCCCATTCCCGTCCCAGGATTGGGATTTCCCAGGATTTTGGGAATTCCTGGGATTTCGGGGTCCCCAATTCCTGCTGTTCCCGGGATTTTGGGGAATTCCCGGGATTTTGGGATTTCCCGGGATTTGGGAGTTCCCGGGATTTGGAATTCCCGGAGTTTGGAATTCCCAGAGTTTGGGGTCCCCAAATCCCGTCACAGGATTTGGAATTCCTGGGATTTGGGATTTGGGAATTCCGGGATTTGGGATTTGGAATTCCCGGGATTTGGGGTCCCATTCCCATCCCAGGATTTGGGATTCCCGGAGTTTGGAATTCCCGGAATTTGGGAATTACCGGAATTTCGGGGTCCCATTTCCGGATTTCGGGTCCCATTTCCGGAGTTTGGAATTCCCGGGATTTTGGGGAATTCCCTGGATTTGGGGTCCCCTTCCCGGATTTTGGGATTTGGGAATTCCCGGAATTTCGGGTCCCATTCTCTGGATTTCTTTCCCCATTCCCGGAGTTTGGAATTCCCGGAGTTTGGGATTTGGAATTCCCGGGATTTGGGTCCCATTCCCTGGATTTCGTTCCCCATTCCCGGGATTTGGGAATTCCCTGGATTCGTTCCCATTCCCTGGATTTCGTTCCCCATTCCCGGATTTTGGGAATTCCCTGGATTTGGGTCCCATTCCCGGGATTTTGGGATTTGGGAATTCCCGGATATTGGGAATTCCCTGGATTTCGTTCCCCATTCCTGGATTTTGGAATTTGGGAATTCCCTGGATTTCGTTCCCCATTCCCTGGATTTGGGTCCCATTCCCGGAATTTCGGGTCCCATTCCCTGGATTTCGTTCCCCATTCCCGGAGTTTGGGAATTCCCTGGATTTGGGTCCCCATTCCCTGGATTTGGGTCCCCATTCCCGGATTTTGGAATTTGGGAATTCCCTGGATTTCGTTCCCCATTCCCTGGATTTGGGTCCCATTCCCTGGATTTGGGTCCCATTCCCGGAGTTTGGAATTCCCTGGATTTGGGTCCCCATTCCCTGGATTTTGAGATTTGGGAATTCCCGGGATTTGGGAATTCCCTGGATTTCGTTCCCCATTCCCAGAGTTTGGGATTTGGAATTCCCTGGATTTGGGTCCCATTCCCGGGATTTCGTTCCCCATTCCCTGGATTTGGGGTCCCATTCCCGGATTTTGGGATTTGGGTCCCATTCCCGGAGTTTGGAATTCCCTGGGTTTCATTCTCCATTCCCTGGATTTCGTTTCCCATTCCCGGAATTTGGGAATTCCCTGGATTTGCGTCCCATTCCTGGATTTGGAATTCCTGGAGTTTGGAATTCCCAGGATTTGGGAATTCCCTGGATTTCGTTCCCCATTCCCGGGATTTTGGGGTCCCATTCCCGGAATTTGGGATTTTGTAATTCCCTGGATTCGTTCCCATTCCCTGGATTCGTTCCCATTCCCTGGATTTCGTTCCCATTCCCGGATTTTGGGAATTCCCTGGATTCGTTCCCATTCCCGGGATTCGTCCCCATTCCCGGATTTTGGAATTTGGGAATTCCCTGGATTTGGGTCCCATTCCCTGGATTTTGGAATTTGGGAATTCCCTGGATTTTGTTCCCCATTCCCGGAGTTTGGAATTCCCGGAGTTTGGGATTTGGAATTCCCGGGATTTGGGTCCCATTCCCTGGATTTCGTTCCCCATTCCGGGATTTTGTAATTCCCGGAATTTGGGGTCCCCATTCCCGGATTTTGGAATTTGGGAATTCCCTGGATTTGGGTCCCCATTCCCTGGATTTCGTTCCCCATTCCCGGGATTTGGGAATTCCCTGGATTTCGGGTCCCATTCCCAGAGTTTGGAATTCCCGGAATTTGGGAATTCCCGGAATTTCGGGTCCCATTCCCGGAATTTCGGGTCCCATTCCGGGATTTGGGATTGGGGAATTCCCGGAATTTGGGAATTCCCGGGATTTCGGGTCCCATTCCCGGATTTCGGGTTCCATTCCCGAGATTTGGGAATTCCCGGAATTTCGGGTCCCATTCCCTGGATTCGTTCCCATTCCCTGGATTTGAGTCCCATTCCCGGGAATTTGGGAATTCCCGGATTTTGGGATTTGGGAATTCCCTGGATTCGTTCCCCATTCCCTGGATTCGTTCCCATTCCCGGATTTTGGGAATTCCCTGGATTCGTTCCCCATTCCCGGAGTTTGGGATTTGGGAATTCCCTGGATTCGTTCCCATTCCCTGGATTTGGGTCCCCATTCCCGGATTTTGGGATTTGGGAATTCCCTGGATTTGGGTCCCCATTCCCTGGATTTGGGTCCCATTCCCAGGATTTTGGAATTCCCTGGATTTCTTTCCCCATTCCCGGATTTTGGGAATTCCCGGATTTGGGAATTCCCTGGATTTCGTTCCCCATTCCCTGGATTTGGGTCCCATTCCCGGGATTTTGGGGTCCCATTCCCGGAATTTGGGATTTGGAATTCCCTGGATTTGGGTCCCATTCCCGGATTTTGGGAATTCCCGGGATTTCGTTCCCCATTCCCTGGATTTGGGTCCCATTCCCGGGATTTTGGGATTTCGTTCCGCATTCCTGGATTTTGGGATTTGGGAATTCCCTGGATTTCGTTCCCCATTCCTTGGATTTGGGTCCCATTCCCGGAGTTTGGAATTCCTGGGATTTGGGAATTCCCAGGATTTCGGGTCCCATTCCCGGATTTCGGGTCCCATTCCCGTCCCGTCCCCGGGATTTGGGAATTCCCTGGATTTCTTTCCCCATTCCCGGAGTTTGGAATTCCCGGGGTTTGGAATTCCTGGGATTTGGGAATTCCCTGGATTTTGTTCCCATTCCCTGGATTTCGTTCCCCATTCCCTGGATTTGGGAATTCCCTGGATTTGGGAATTCCCTGGATTCGTTCCCATTCCCTGGATTTCGTTCCCCATTCCCTGGATTTGAGTCCCATTCCCGGATTTGGGGAATTCCCGGAATTTGGGAATTCCCAGGATTCCATTCCCCATTCCCAGGATTCCATTCCCATTCCCTGGATTTGGGTCCCATTCCTGGATTTCGTTCCCCATTCCCGGAATTTAGGAATTCCCAGGATTCCATTCCCCATTCCCGGATTTTGGGAATTCCCTGGATCCATTCCCATTCCCAGGATCCGTTCCCATTCCCAGGATTCCGTTCCCATTCCCTGGATCCATTCCCCATTCCCGGAATTTGGGAATTCCCAGGATTCCATTCCCATTCCCAGGATTCGTCCCCATTCCCTGGATTTGGGATTTGGAATTCCTGGAATTTGGGAATTCCCAGGATTCCATCCCCATTCCCAGGATCCATCCCCATTCCCGGATTTTGGGAATTCCCTGGATCCATTCCCATTCCCAGGATTCCGTTCCCATTCCCAGGATTCCATCCCCATTCCCAGGATCCATCCCCATTCCGGAATTTGGGAATTCCCTGGATTCCATTCCCCATTCCCTGGATTTGGGAATTCCCTGGATTCGTTCCCATTCCTGGATTTTGGAATTTGGGAATTCCCGGAATTTGGAATTCCCAGGATCCCATCCCCATTCCCAGGATTCCATTCCCCGGATCCATCCCCATTCCCTCCCCTCTCTCTCTCTCTCTCCCCAGCGCGGGCCGGGCGGGGGCGGAGCCGCTGCTGCAGCTGCGGGAGGAGCAGAAACAGCGAGAGCTGGGGAGGAGACGGGAACAGCTGCGAGAGGTACTGGGATACTGGTTTATACTGGTTTATACTGGTTTATACTGGGAGGGACTGGGGAGGAGACGGGAACAGCTGCGAGAGGTTCGTACTGGTTTATACTGGTTTATACTGGTTTATACTGGGAGGGACTGGGGAGGAGACGGGAACAGCTGAGAGAGGTTCGTACTGGTTTATACTGGTTTATACTGGTTTATACTGGGAGGGACTGGGGAGGAGACGGGAACAGCTGAGAGAGGTACTGGGGATACTGGTTTATACTGGTTTATACTGGTTTATACTGGTTTATACTGGGAGGGACTGGGGAGGAGACGGGAACAGCTGCGAGAGGTACTGGGGATACTGGTTTATACTGGTTTATACTGGTTTATACTGGGAGGGACTGGGGAGGAGACGGGAACAGCTGCGAGAGGTTCGTACTGGTTTATACTGGTTTATACTGGTTTATACTGGGAGGGACTGGGGAGGAGACGGGAACAGCTGCGAGAGGTTTATACTGGTTTATACTGGTTTATACTGGTTTATACTGGGAGGGACTGGGGAGGAGACGGGAACAGCTGCGAGAGGTTTGTACTGGTTTATACTGGTTTATACTGGTTTATACTGGTTTATACTGGTTTATACTGTTTATACTGGTTTATACTGGGAGGGACTGGGGAGGAGACGGGAACAGCTGCGAGAGGTTTATACTGGTTTATACTGGTTTATACTGGTTTATACTGGGAGGGACTGGGGAGGAGACGGGAACAGCTGCGAGAGGTTTGTACTGGTTTATACTGGTTTATACTGGTTTATACTGGTTTATACTGGTTTATACTGGGAGGGACTGGGGAGGAGACGGGAACAGCTGCGAGAGGTTCATACTGGTTTATACTGGTTTATACTGGTTTATACTGGGAGGGACTGGGGAGGAGACGGGAACAGCTGCGAGAGGTACTGGGGATACTGGTTTATACTGGTTTATACTGGTTTATACTGGTTTATACTGGTTTATACTGGTTTATACTGGTCCGTACTGGTTTATACTGGTCCATAGTGGTTTATACTGGTCCGTACTGGTTTATACTGGTCCATACCAGTCCATACCAGTCCATACCAGTCCATACTGGTTTATACTGGTCCGTACTGGTCCGTACTGGTTTATACTGGTCCGTACTGGTCCATACTGGTTTATACTGGTCCATACTGGTTTATACTGGTCCGTACTGGTCCATACTGGTTTATACTGGTCTGTACCATTCCATACCGGTCCATTTTGGTCCATACTGGTTTATACTGGTCCATACTGGTCTATACTGGTCCGTACTGGTCCATACTGGTTTATACTGGTCCGTACTGGTCCATACTGGTTTATACTGGTCCGTACTGGTTTATACTGGTCTGTACTGGTCCATACTGGTTTATACTGGTCCGTACTGGTTTATACTGGTTTATACTGGTCTGTACTTTTCCGTACTGGTTTATACTGGTCCGTACTGGTCCATACTGGTTTATACTGGTCCATACTGGTTTATACTGGTCCGTACTGGTCCATACTGGTTTATACTGGTCCGTACTGGTGCAGGCCCAGCAGCGGCTCCAGGAGGTGGCGCTGGAGGCTCAGCAGGCCCAGCTCAAACGGCTGCGCCAAACCAGTGAGAGGTACTGGGGAAACTGGGATAAACTGGGAGGGACTGGGAGGGACTGGGGGGGACTGGGGGGGACTGGGGGGAAACTGGGATAAACTGGGAGGGACTGGGGGGGACTGGGGGGGAACTGGGAGGGACTGGGGAAACTGGGATAAACTGGGAGGGACTGGGAGGGACTGGGATGGACTGGGAGGAACTGGGAGGGACTGGGATGGACTGGGGGGAACTGGGAGGGACTGGGATGGACTGGGGGGGAACTGGGCTGAACTGGGATTGAACTGGGATGAACTGGGCTTGAACTGGGATTGAACTGGGACTGAACTGGGCTGAACTGGGCTGAACTGGGATGAACTGGGATTGAACTGGGATTGAACTGGGATGGACTGGATGAACTGGGATTGAACTGGGATTGAACTGGGATTGAACTGGGATTGAACTGGATTGAACTGGGATTGAACTGGGCTGAACTGGGATTGAACTGGGCTGAACTGGGATTGAACTGGGCTGAACTGGGCTGAACTGGGATTGAACTGGGCTGAACTGGGCTGAACTGGGCTGAACTGGGATTGAACTGGGCTGAACTGGGATGAACTGGGGCTGAACTGGGATGACTGGATTGAACTGGGCTGAACTGGGTTGAACTGAGATGAACTGGGCTGAACTGGGATGAACTGGGCTGAACTGGGCTGAACTGGGATTGAACTGGGCTGAACTGGGAATGAACTGGGATTGAACTGGGCTGAACTGGGATGAACTGGGATGAACTGGGCTGAACTGGGATTGAACTGGGCTGAACTGGGCTGAACTGGATTGAACTGGGATGAACTGGGCTGAACTGGGATGAACTGGGAATGAACTGGGAATGAACTGGGCTGAACTGGGCTGAACTGGGATTGAACTGGGATTGAACTGGGCTGAACTGGGAATGAACTGGGATGAACTGGGATTGACTGGGCTGAACTGGGATTGAACTGGGCTGAACTGGGATTGAACTGGGATTGAACTGGGCTGAACTGGGATGAACTGGGATTGGTTTTGTGTCCCAGGGAGAAGAAGGAGCTGCAGAAGATTCTGGAACGGCGGCGCCACAGCAGCATCAGCGCAGCCCGGGGGGGGCGCCAGGGGGGGTACGGGGGGGGGGGGAGGGGAGGGGGGGGGTTTGGGGGTCCCTGAGGGAATTTGGGGGTCCCTGGGGGGTTTGGGGGTTCCTGGGGGGTTTTGGGGGTCCCTGAGGGGTCCCTGGGGGGGTTTGGGGGTCCCTGGGGGGTCCCTGGGGGGTTTTGGGGGGAGTTTGGGGGTCCCTGGGGAATTTGGGGGTCCCTGGGCAATTTGGGGGTCCCTGGGGGGGGTTTGGGGGGCTTTGGGGGTCCCTGAGGGAATTTGGGGGTCCCTGGGGGGGGTGGGGGGGTTTTGGAGGGAATTTGGGGGTCCCTGGGGGGTTTTGGGGGTCCCTGGGGGAATTTGGGGGTCCCTGGGGGGGTTTGGGGGTCCCTGGGGGGGTTTGGGGGGGAGTTTGGGGGTCCCTGGAGGTCCCTGGGGGGTCCTGAGGGAATTTGGGGGTCCCTGGGGGGTTTTGGGGGTCCCTGGGGGAATTTGGGGGTCCCTGGGGGGGTTTGGGGGTCCCTGGGGGGAATTTGGGGGTCCCTGGGGGGGTTTGGGGGTCCCTGAGGGAGTTTGGGGGTCCCTGGGGGGAATTTGGGGGTCCCTGGGGGGGGTTTGGGGGTCCCTGAGGGGTCCCTGGGGGGGTTTGGGGGGGTTTTGGGGGGAGTTTGGGGGTCCCTGAGGGGGTTTGGGGGTCCCTGAGGGGTCCTTGGGGGGGTTTGGGGGGCTTTGGAGGTCCCTGGGGGGGGCTTGGGGGTCCTGGGGGTCCCTGGGGGGTCCCTGGGGGGGTTTGGGGGGGAGTTTGGGGGTCCCTGGAGGTCCCTGGGGGGAATTTGGGGGTCCCTGGGGGGGTTTGGGGGGTCCCTGAGAGGTCCCTGAGGGAGTTTGGGGGTCCCTGAGGGGAATTTGGGGGTCCCTGGGGGGGTTTTGGGGGTCCCTGGGGGGTCCTGGGGGGGGGTTGGGGGTTCCTGGAGGGGTTTCAGGGGGTTTAGGGGGGGAGTTTGGGGGTCCCTGGGGGGGGTTGGGGGGTCCCCGAGGGGTCCCTGAGGGAGTTTGGGGGTCCTGAGGGTCCCTGGGGGGGGGTTGGGGGGTCCTGGGGGAGTTTGGGGGTCCCTGGGGGGTCCCGGGGGGTCCCTGAGGGAATTTGGGGGTCCCTGGGGGGGTTTTGGGGGTCCCTGGGGGGTCCTGGGGGGGGGTTGGGGGTCCCTGGAGGGGTTTCAGAGGGTTTAGGGGGGGAGTTTGGGGGTCCCTGGGGGGGTTTGGGGTCCCTGGGGGGAATTGGGGGGGGGGGTTGGGGGTCCCTGGGGGGTCCCGAGGGGTCCTGGGGGAGGTTTGGGGGTCTCTGGGGGGTCCGGAGGATTTGGGGGGGTTTGGGGGGGAGTTTGGGGGTCCCTGGAGGGGTCTCAGGGGGTTTGGGGGGGAGTTTGGGGGTCCCTGAGGGGAATTTGGGGGTCCCTGGGGGGGTTTGGGGGTCCCTGAGAGGTCCCTGAGGGAGTTTGGGGGTCCCTGAGGGGAATTTGGGGGTCCCTGGGGGGGTTTTGGGGGTCCCTGGGGGGTCCTGGGGGGGGGTTGGGGGTCCCTGGAGGGGTTTCAGGGCGTTTATAGGGGGAGTTTGGGGGTCCCTGGGGGGGGGGTTGGGGGTCCCTGAGGGTCCCTGGGGGAATTTGGGGGTCCCTGAGGGAGTTTGGGGGCCCCTGAGGGGTCCCTGGGGGGGGGGGGTTGGGGGTCCCTGGGGGTCCCCGAGGGGTCCCTGGGGGGGTTGGGGGGGAATTTGGGGGTCCCTGGGGGAATTTGGGGTCCCTAGGGGGGGGTTGGGGGGGGGTTTGGGGGGGAGTTTGGGGGTCCCTGAGGGGGGGTTTTGGGGGTCCCTGGGGGGTCCTGGGGGGGTTGGGGGTCCCTGGAGGGGTTTCAGGGGTTTAGGGGGGGGAGTTTGGGGGTCCCTGGGGGGTTTGGGGGTCCCTGAGGGGTCCCTGAGGGGAATTTGGGGGTCCCTGGGGGGGTTTGGGGGTCCCTGAGAGGTGCCTGAGGGAGTTTGGGGGTCCCTGAGGGGAATTTGGGGGTCCCTGGGGGGTTTGGGGGTTCCTGGGGGGGGTTTCAGGTTTTGGGGGGGGGTCTGGGGGTGCTGCCCTCCCCCCCCCCCTCCATTGTCCCCCTCCCCTCCCCCCCCCAGGGAGCTGCCCGAGATCAACCGGCGCCACATCAACGAATCGGTGACATCGATCCGCAGGGTGAGGGGACCCCAAAACCACCCCAAACACCCGAAAATACCCCAAAACACCCCAAAAACACCCAAAAACACCCCAAAAACACCCCAAAAACACCCAAAAACACCCCAAAAACACCCCAAAAACACCCCAAAAACACCCCAAAAACACCCCAAAAACACCCCAAAACACCCCAAAAACACCCCAAAACCGCCCCAAAAACACCCTGAAAATACCCCAAAACACCCCAAAACATCCAAAAACACCCCAAAAACACCCCCAAAACCGCCCTAAACACCCTGAAAATACCCCAAAACACCCAAAAACACCCCAAACACCCCTAAACCACCCCAAACACCCTGAAAATACCCAAAACCACCCCCAAAACCACCCAAAAACACCCAAAAAAACACCCCAAAAACACCCCAAACACCCCAAAACACCCCAAAAATACCCCAAACACCCCAAAAACACCCCAAAACACCCCAAAACTGACCCAAACACCCCAAAACACCCCAAACACCCCAAAAACACCCCAAAACACCCCAAAACTGACCCAAACACCCTAAAACACCCCTAAAATACCCCAAACACCCCAAAAGCACCCCAAAACTGACCCAAACACCCCAAAAATACCCTAAGAACACCAAAGAACACCCCAAAACCACCCCAAACACCCCAAACACCCTAAAACACCCCAAGACACCCTGAAAACACCCCAAAACTGCCCCAAACACCCCAAAACCACCCCAAAAATACCCCAAACACCCCCAAAACTTGCCCCAAACACCCCAAAAACACCCCAAAACCAACCCAAACAACACAAAACACCCCAAACACCCAAAACCACCCCAAAAACACCCTGAAAACACCCAAAAATACCCCAAACACCCCAAAACACCCCAAAAACTTCCTAAAACAACCTAAAACACCCCAAAGTACCCCAAAACTGACAAAACACCCCAAAAACACCCCAAACACCCCAAAACCGACACAAACACCCCAAAACATCCCAAAAACACCCCAAAACCACCCCAGACACCCCAAAACACCGCAGACACCCCCAAAAACACCCCAAAACCAACCCAAACACCCCAAAACCACCCTGAAAACACCCTAAAATACCCCAAACACCCCAAAACCACCCCAAAACCACCCAAACACCACAAAACCACCCCAAAAACACCCTGAAACACCCCAAAACCGACCCAAACACACTGAAAACACCCTAAAACACCCCAAACACCCCAAAACACACAAAACACCCCAAAAACACCCAAAACCGCCCTAAACACCCTGAAAACACCCTAAAATACCCCAAAAACACCCCAAAACTGCCCCAAAACCGCTCTAAACACCCTGAAAATACCCAAAACACCTCAAAACTGACCCAAACACCCTGAAACCACCCTGAAACACCCCAAAAGCACCCCAAAAACACCCCAAAACCAACCCAAACACCCTAAACACCCCCAAACTGCCCTAAACACCCTGAAAACACCCCAAAAACACCCTAAAAACACCCCAAAACACCCCAAAACACCCCAAAATCACCCTAAAACACCCCAAAACACCCCAAAATCACCCTAAATACCCCTAAAACACCCTAAAAATCCCCCAAAACACCCCAAAACACCCCAAAAACACCCCAAAACACCCCAAAAACACCCCAAAACACCCCAAAAACATCCCAAAAACACTCTAAAAACACCCCAAACCACCCCAAAACACCCCAAAACTGACCCAAAACACCCTGAAACACCCCAAAAACACCCCAAAACTGACCCAAAACACCCTGAAACACCCCAAAAACAGCCCAAACACCCTGAAAACACCCCTAAACCGACCAAAACACCCCAAAACCACCCCAAAAACACCCTAAAACACCCCAAAAACACCCCAAAAACACCCCAAAACACCCCAAAACTGCACCCAAAACACCCCAAAACTGACCCAAAACACCCTGAAAACACCCTGAAACACCCCAAAACCACCCAAAAACATCCCAAAACACCCCAAAACCGCCCCAAACACCCCAAAATCCTCCTGGGGACCCCAAAATCCCCCTGGGGACCCCCAGGTTTTTGGGGGTCCCTGACCCGTTTTTGGGGTGTCTCACTCATTTTTGGGGTCCCTGACCCGTTTTTGGGGTCCCTGACCCGTTTTTGGGGGTCCCTGACCCGTTTTTGGGGGTCCCTGACCCGTTTTTGGGGTCTCTCACCCGTTTTTGGGGTCCCTGATCCCGTTTTTGGGGTGTCTGTCTGTTTTTGGGGTCCCTGATCCCGTTTTTGGGGTCCCTGACCCATTTTTGGGGTCCCTGACCCATTTTTGGGGTGTCTCACCCGTTTTTGGGGTCCCTGACCCGTTTTTGGGGTGTCTGACCCGTTTTTGGGGTCCCTGACCCGTTTTTGGGGTCCCTGACCCGTTTTTGGGGTCCCTGACCCGTTTTTGGGGTGTCTGACCCGTTTTTGGGGTGTTCCACCCGTTTTTGGGGTGTCTCACCCGTTTTTGGGGGTCCCTGATCCCGTTTTTGGGGTCTCTGATCCCGTTTTTGGGGTGTCTCACCCGTTTTTGGGGTCCCTGATCCCGTTTTTGGGGTGTCTGTCCGTTTTTGGGGTCCCTGACCCGTTTTTGGGGTCCCTGATCCCGTTTTTGGGGTCCCTGACCCGTTTTTGGGGGTCCCTGACCTGTTTTTGGGGTGTCTCACCCATTTTTGGGGTCCCTGACCCGTTTTTGGGGTCCCTGATCCCGTTTTTGGGGTCCCTGACCCATTTTTGGGGTCCCTGACCCGTTTTTGGGGTCCCTGATCCATTTTTGGGGGTCCCTGACCCATTTTTGGGGTCCCTGATCCCGTTTTTGGGGTGTCTGACCCGTTTTTGGGGTCCCTGACCCGTTTTTTGGGTCCCTGATCCCGTTTTTGGGGTGTCTCTCCGTTTTTGGGGTGTCTCACCCATTTTTGGGGTCCCTGATCCCGTTTTGGGGGTCCCTGACCCGTTTTTGGGGTCCCTGACCCGTTTTTGGGGTGTCTCACCCATTTTTGGGGTCCCTGACCGGTTTTTGGGGTCCCTGACCCGTTTTTGGGGTCCCTGATCCCGTTTTTGGGGTCCCTGACCCGTTTTTGGGGTCCCTGACCCGTTTTTGGGGTCCCTGATCCCGTTTTTGGGGGTCCCTGACCCGTTTTTGGGGTGTCTCACCCGTTTTTGGGGTCCCTGATCCCGTTTTTGGGGTCCCTGACCCGTTTTTGGGGTGTCTCACCCGTTTTTGGGGTCCCTGACCCGTTTTTGGGGTGTCTGACCCGTTTTTGGGGTCCCTGACCCGTTTTTGGGGTGTCTCACCCGTTTTTGGGGTGTCTCTCCGTTTTTGGGGTGCAGCTGGAGGAGGCCCAGCGGCGCCGGGAGCTGCGGCTGCGGGAGGGGCACCGAGGGGTCCTGGAGCAGATCCGGGAGCAGGAGCCGAGGGTAGGGGGGACCCCAAAACTGACGGGGGGGGGACCCCAAAACTGCCATGGGGTGGACCCCAAAACTGCCATGGGGGGACCCCAAAACTGCCATGGGGGGACCCCAAAACCGGGCTGGGCTGGGGGGGACCCCAAAACTGGGCTGGGGGGACCCCAAATCCTGCTGGGATGGGGGACCCCAAAACTGCCATGGGGGGGACCCCAAATCCTGCTGGGCGGGGGGACCCCAAAACTGGGTTGGGGGGACCCCAAAATTGGGGCTGGCGGGACCCCAAATCTGGGTCTGGGGGGGGACCCCAAAACTGAACGGGGGGACCCCAAAACTGGGCCCGGGGGGACCCCAAAACTGAACGGGGCGGACCCCAAAACTGGGCTGGGGGGACCCCAAAACTGCCATGGGGGGGGACCCCAAAACTGGGTCTGGGGTCTCTGGGGGGGATTTGGGGGGTCCCAGGGGAGATTTGGGGGCTCCCAGTGGGGTTGGGGGGGATTTGGGGGGTCCTAGGGCAGGATTTGGGGGTTTTGGGGGGTCCCAGGGGAGATTTGGGGGTTCCCAGTGGAGTTGGGGGGGATTTGGGGGGTCCCAGAGAGTTTGGGGGGGTTTTGGGGGGTCCCATGGGAGATTTTGGGGGTCCCAGTGAGTTTGGGGGGAGATTTGGGGGGTCTCAGGGGAGATTTGGGGGTCCCAGTGAGTTTGGGGGGGATTTGGGGGGTCCTGTGGGGATTTGGGGGTCCCAGTGAGTTTGGGGAGGATTTGGGGGTTTTGGGGGTCCCATGGGAGATTTGGGGGGGGTCCCGGTGAGTTTGGGGGGTCCCAGGGGAGATTTGGGGGGGTCCCAATGGGGTTGGGGGGGTTTTGGGGGGTCCCAGGGTGGGATTTGGGGGTTCCCAGTGAGTTTGGGGAGGATTTGGGGGTTTTGGGGGGTCCCAGGAGGGATTTGGGGGGTCCCAGTGGGGTTGGGGGGGTTTTGGGGGGTCCCAGGGGAGATTTGGGGAGGATTTGGGGGTTTTGGGGTGGGATTTGGGGGGGGTCCCAATGGGGTTGGGGGGGTTTTGGGGGGTCCCAGGAGGGATTTGGGGGTTCCCAGTGAGTTTGGGGGGGATTTGGGAGATTTTTGGGGGGTCCCAGGGGGGATTTGGGGGTTCCCAGAGAGTTTGGGGGGGATTTGGGGGTTTTGGGGGGTCCCAGGGGAGATTTGGGGGGGTCCCGGTGAGTTTGGGGGGTCCCAGGGGAGATTTGGGGGGTCCCAATGGGGTTGGGGGGGTTTTGGGGGGTCCTGGGGGGATTTGGGGTTTTTGGGGGTTCCCAGGTGGGATTTGGGGGGGATTTGGGGGTCCCATTGAGTTTGGGGGGGATTTGGGGGGTCCCAGGGTGGGATTTGGGGGGGGTCCCCGTCTCTCTCTGATTTTGGGGTGTCTCCCCCCCCCCGCAGCTGCTGCAGGAGCTGGAAGAGGAACTGGGGGGGCTCCTGCACCCCAAAACCCCCCCGGGACCCCCCCCGGACGGCTCCACCTCGCTCTGACCCTGGGGGGACCCCAAAATCCCCCCCCCAAAACCCCAATTTGGGAAACCCTGAATTTGGGGGGGGGGGGGGGGTCCTTGGTGCCTTTTTGGGGTCCCCCCCCCCCCAATTTCAACCCCCCCCCCCCAATTTTGGGGATTTTGGGGGGGGGTCTCAGCCTCACACTAAAATCACTCCTGGCCACGCTTCTGCACCCCAAAATTGGGGGGGGACACCCCAAAATCCCCCCCAAAATCCCCACATTGGGGGGGGACCCCAAAATCCCCAAATTTGGGTGGGGGGACCCCAAAATCCCCAAATTTGGGTGGGGGGACCCCAAAATCCCCCCCCAAAATCCCCAAATTTGGGTGGGGGGGACCCCAAAATCCCCCCCAAAATCCCCCCCAAAATCCCCAAATTCGGGGAGGACCCCAAAATCCCCAAATTTGGGTGGGGGGACACCCCAAAATCCCCCCCCAAAATCCCCAAATTTGGGTGGGGGGACACCCCAAAATCCCCCCCACCCAAATTTGAGGGGGGACCCCAAAATCCCCCCCCAAAATCCCCAAATTTGGGAGGGGGCACCCAAAAATCCCCAAATTTGGGGGGGGACCCCAAAAATCCCCAAATTTGGGTGGGGGGGACCCCAAAATCCCCAAATTTGGGTGGGGGGGGGACCCAAAAATCCCCAAATTTGGGTGGGGGGGACCCCAAAATCCCCCCGAAAATCCCCAAATCTGGGGAGGGGGACCCCAAAAATCCCCAAATTTGGGTGGGGGGGACCCCAAAACTCCCCAAATTTGGGTGGGGGGGCTCCTGCCTGTCCTGCTCTGCTGTGGGGACCCCAAAATCCCCAAATTTGGGGGTCCCTCCCCTCCCCCCCTGTACAATAAGAGATTTTTATTCTTCTATGGATTCGCCTTTTTTGGGGAAAATCTGGGATGGGGGGACCCCAAATTCATCCCAAACCCCAAAATTTGGGGACCCCCCCCCCTCATTTTTGGGGATTTTCTGGGATTTTGGGGAAATTTCTGGAATTTTCTGGGATTTTGGGGGGAATTTCTGGAATTTTCTGGAATTTCGGGGGGATTTTGGGGATTTTTCTTGGGTTTTTCTTGGATTTTGGGGGAATTTTCTGGAATTTTCTGTGGTTTTGGGGCGATTTTCTGGGATTTTCTGGAGTTTTGGGGAATTTCCTGGAATTTTGGGTGGATTTTCTTTAATTTTGGGTGAATTTCCTGGAATTTTGGGGTGAATTTCCTGGAATTTTGGGGGGATTTTCTGGGATTTTGGGGTTTTTTTTTTAATTTTGGGGGGATTTTCTGGGATTTTTGGGAATTTTCTGGCATTTTCTGGGATTTTGGGGGCATTTTCTGGAATCTTCTGGGATTTTCTGGATTTTGGGGGGATTTTCTGGAATTTTCTGGCATTTTGGGGGGATTTTCTGGAATTTTCTGGGATTTTGGGGGGATTTTGGGGATTTTTCTTGGGTTTTTCTTGGATTTTGGGGGAATTTTCTGGAATTTTCTGGGGTTTGGCGCGATTTTCTGGGATTTTCTGGAATTTTAGGGAATTTTCTGGGATTTTGGGGGTTTTTCTTTAATTTTGGGTGAATTTCCTGGAATTTTGGGGGGATTTTCTGGAATTTTGGGGAATTTTCTGGGATTTGGGATGAATTTTCTGGGATTTTTGGGCATTTTCTGGAATTTTGGGGGATTTTTTAAAAATTTTGGGGGGATTTTCTGGGATTTTTGGGAATTTTCTGGCATTTTCTGGAATTTTGGGTGAATTTCTGGAATTCTGGGTGGATTTTCTGGGATTTTGGGGGTTTTTCTGGAATTTTCTGGAACTTTGGGGGGATTTCCTGGAATTTTGGGAGATTATTTTTAAATTTTGGTTGGATTTTCTGGAATTTTGGGGGAATTTTCAGGAATTTTGGGAGATTTTTTTTAAATTTTGGGGGGATTTTCTGGGATTTTTGGGAATTTTCTGGAATTTTCTGGAATTTTGGGGGATTTTTTTTTAATTTTGGGGGGATTTCCTGGAATTTTGGGGAATTTTCTGGGATTTTGGGGAATTTGGGGGGGATTTTCTTTAATTTTGGGGGATTTCCTGGAATTTTCTGGAATTTTCCGGGATTTTGGGGGATTTTCTGGGATTTTGAGGGGATTTTTGGAATTTTGGATTTTCTGGAATTTTGGGGGAATTTTCTGTTATTTTGGGGTATTTTCTGGAATTTTGGGGAATTTTTCAGGAATTTTTGGGGATTTCGTTAATTTTGGGTGGATTTTCTGGGATTTTGGGGGATTTTCTTTAATTTTGGGGGATTTTCTGGGATTTTCTGGAGTTTTCTGGGATTTTCTGGGATTTTCGGGGAATTTTCTGGAATTTTGGGGGGATTTTCTTTAATTTTGGGAATTTTCTGGGATTTGGGGGGATTTTCCGGGATTTTGCGGTATTTTTTTTAATTTTGGGGGGATTTTCTGTGATTTTGGGGATTTTCTGGAATTTTGGGGGCATTTTCTGGAATTTTCTGGGATTTGGGGGCATTTTTTTGGATTTTAGATTTTCTGGAATTTTGGGGGATTTTTTTTTTTAATTTTGGGGGAATTTTCTGGAATTTTGGGGAATTTTCTGGAATTTTGGAGGGATTTTCTGCAATTTTGGGGGAATTTTCTGGAATTTTGGGTAAATTCTCTGGAATTTTGGGGGAAATTCCTTAATTTTGGGGGGATTTTCTGGAATTTTGGGGAATTTTGGGAATTTTGGGTTTTTTTCTGGAATTTTTGGACATTTTCTGGAATTTTGAGTGGATTTTCAGGAACTTTGGGGGGAATTTCTGGGATTTTGGGGGCATTTTTTGGGATTTTGGGGGGATT
This sequence comes from Poecile montanus, assembly GCA_038429875.1. Classification (NCBI taxonomy): domain Eukaryota; kingdom Metazoa; phylum Chordata; class Aves; order Passeriformes; family Paridae; genus Poecile; species Poecile montanus. The sequence goes on from CM076533.1 coordinate 2,835,665, forward strand.
TTCTAGGATTTTGAGGGATTTTCTTTAATTTTGGATTTTCTGGAATTTTGGGGGGATTTTCTGGGATTTTGGGTGAATTTTCTGGAATTTTGGGATTTTCTGGGATTTTGGGGGATTTTCTGGAATTTTCTTTAATTTGGGGGGCATTTTCTGGGATTTTGGGGCATTTTTTGGGATTTTGGATTTTCTGGGATTTTGGGGAATTTTCTGGAATTTTCTGGGATTTTGGGTGAATTTCTGGAATTTTGGGGGAATTCTCTGGATTTTTGGGGGGATTTTCTTTAATTTTGGATTTTCTTTAATTTTGGGTGAATTTCTGGGATTTTGGGTGAATTTCCTGGGATTTTGGGTGAATTTCCTGGGATTTTGGGTGATTTCTCCTCTTTCTGCCCCCCTTTCCTTTCGGGATTTTTTGGGGATCCCATTCCAAGCCCCCTCCCCATTTTTGGGGGTCGCTCCCATAAATCCCGGGGTGGGGGAGGGGAATCCTCAATTCAATCCCCCCCAAAAAAACCCCAAAATCTCTTTTTTTTTAACAAAAAAACCCCAAAATATCTTTTTTTTTTTACAAAAAAATCCCAAAAATCCCAATTTTTTTTTTTACAAAAAATCCCAAAAATCCCAATTTTTTTTTTTTACAAAAAAACAAAAAAAAATCTCATTTTTAAAACAAAAAACCCCAAAAATCACTTTTTTTTGTACAAAAAAACCCCCAAAATCTCCTTTTTTTTTACAAAAAAACCCCAAAAATCAAATTTTTTTCTTTACAAAAAAACCAAAAAAATCTCATTTTTACAAAAAACCCAAAAATCTTTTTTTTTTACAAAAAAAACCCCCAAAAATCTCACTTTTTTGACAAAAAAACCCCTAAATCTCATTTTTTTGTACAAAAACCCCCAAAGATCCCAATTTTTTTCTTTACAAAAAATCCCCAAAAATCCCAATTTTTTTTTTACAAAAAACCCCAAAATCTTTTTTTTTTCACAAAAAAACCCCAAAAAATCCCATTTTTTTACCAAAAAACCCCAAAAACCTCATATTTTTTACAAAAACGCCCCCAAATCCCGATTTTTTTCACAAAAAAAACCCAAAAATCCCAATTTTTTTTTCCCAGAAAACCCCAAAATCCCTTTTTTTTCACAAATAAACCCCCAAAATCCCAATTTTTTTTTACTAAATCCCAAAAAATCTCAATTTTTTTTTACAAAAACCCCCAAAATCTTTTTTTTTTACAAAGAAAAAACCCCAAAAAATCCCAATTTTTTTTCCCAGAAAACCCCAAAATCTCATTTTTTTCACAAAAAAACCAAAAATCCCAATTTTTTTTTACAAAATCCCAAAAAATCTCTTTTTTTTTTTACGAAAACCCCAAAATCTCTTTTTTTTTTCAAAGAAAAAACCAAAAAAATCCCATTTTTTTAACAAAAAACCAAAATCTCATTTTTTTACAAAAAAAACCCAAAAAATCTTTTTTTTTACAAAAACCCCAAAATCTTTTTTTTTTACAAAAAACACCCAAAAATCCCAATTTTTTTAACAAAAAGCCCCAAAAATCTCATTTTTTTTACAAAAACCCCCCAAAATCTCATTTTTTCACAAAAAAACCCCAAAATCTCATTTTTTTTAACAAAACCCCCCCAGAATCTCTTTTTTTTTATACCAAAACCCCCCAAAAATCTCATTTTTTTTACCAAAAAAACCCCAAAAATCTGATTTTTTTTACCAAAAAAATCCCCAAAACCTCATTTTTTAACAAAAAAACCCCAAAAAATCTCTTTTTTTTTTCACAAAAAGCCCCCAAAATCTCTTTTTTTTCACAAAAAAACCCCAAAAATCACAATTTTTTTCACAAAAAAAACCCCCAAAAATCTCAATTTTTTCACAAAAAACCCCCAAATCCCAATTTTTTTCACAAAAAACCCCCAAAATCTCTTTTTTTTTTCACAAAAAGACCCGAAAAATCTCACTTTTTTCACAAAAAAACCCCCAAAAATCTCATTTTTTTTTCACAAAAACCCCCCAAAATCTCAATTTTTTCACAAAAAACCCCAAAATCTCTTTTTTTTTTTCACAAAAAGACCCCAAAATCTCATTTTTTTCACAAAAAAAAAACCCAAAATCTCAATTTTTTTCACAAAAAGACCCCAAAAATCTAATTTTTTTTCACAAAAAAAACCCAAAATCACAATTTTTTTCACAAAAACCCCCCAAAATCTCAATTTTTTCACAAAAAACCCCAAAATCTCTTTTTTTTTTCACAAAAAGACCCCAAAATCTCATTTTTTTCACAAAAAAAAACCCCAAAATCTCAATTTTTTTCACAAAAAGACCCCAAAATCTCATTTTTTTCACAAAAAAAGACCCCAAAATCTCATTTTTTTTTACAAAACCCGGTTTTTTTATTGCCCCTCCCCCCCCTTTTCCCGCGGGATTTTTGGGGTGCGGGGGGGGGGAGGGGTCAGGTGGGGGGGGGAGGGGCGGGGGGGGAGGGGCGGGACCCCCACCAGGCCCGGAGGGTCTCGCGCCACCCCCCCCCCCCCTGCCCCTCCCCCACCCCCGAGACTGCGGGGCCGCGGCAGCACCTGGGGGGGGGGAGGGGACACAGTGTCACCGGTGTCACCTCAGTGTCACCTCCCAGTGTCACCCCAGTGTCACCGGTGTCACCTCAGTGTCACCCCCAGTGTCACCCCAGTGTCACCCAGTGTCACCCCAGTGTCACCAGTGCCACCCCCAGTGTCACCCAGTGTCACCAGTGCCACCCCAGTGTCACCCCAGTGTCACCCAGTGTCACCCAGTGTCACCAGTGCCACCCCAGTGTCACCCCAGTGTCACCCAGTGTCACCCAGTGTCACCCCAGTGTCACCCAGTGTCACCCCAGTGTCACCTCCCAGTGTCACCCCAGTGTCACCCAGTGTCACCCCAGTGTCACCTCAGTGTCACCTCCCAGTGTCACCCCAGTGTCACCCAGTGCCACCCAGTGTCACCTCCCAGTGTCACCCCAGTGTCACCCCCCAGTGTCACCCAGTGTCACCCAGTGTCACCCCAGTGTCACCCAGTGTCACCCCAGTGTCACCTCCCAGTGTCACCCCAGTGTCACCCAGTGTCACCCCAGTGTCACCAGTGTCACCTCCCAGTGTCACCAATGTCACCCCAGTGTCACCAGTGTCACCAGTGTCACCCCAGTGTGTCACCAGTGTCACCAGTGTCACCAGTGTCACCAGTGTCACCCCAGTGTCACTGGTGTCACCTCAGTGTCACCCCAGTGTCACCAGTGCCACCCCCAGTGTCACCAGTGTCACCCCAGTGTCACCAGTGTCACCAGTGCCACCCCCAGTGTCCCCCCAGTGTTCCCTCCCCAGTGTCACCAGTGTCACCTCCCAGTGCCACCTCCCAGTGTCCCCCCAGTGTTCCCTCCCCAGTGTCACCAGTGCCCCCCCCCAGTGTCACCTCCCAGTGTCACCCCAGTGTCACCGGTGTCCCCTCCCAGTGTCCCCCCAGTGTCACCAGTGTCACCCCCAGTGTGTCACCAGTGTCACCCAGTGCCACCCCCAGTGTCCCCCCAGTGCCACCTCCCAGTGTCACTCCCAGTGTCACCAGTGCCACCCCCAGTGTCACCTCCCAGTGTCACCAGTGTGTCCCCAGTGTCACCAGTGTCACCCCCAGTGTCACCCCCAGTGTCCCCCCAGTGTCCCCCCAGTGTCCCACCCCCAGTGCCCCCCAGTGTCACCTCCCAGTGTCACCAGTGCCACCCCCAGTGTCCCCCCAGTGTCACCAGTGTCACCAGTGTCCCACCCCCAGTGTCACCAGTGTCACCCCAGTGCGTCACCAGTGCCCCCCCAGTGTCACCAGTGCCACCCCCAGTGTCCCCCCAGTGTCACCCCAGTGTCACCCAGTGCCACCCCAGTGTCACCCCAGTGTCACCCCAGTGTCACCAGTGTCCCACCCCCAGTGCCACCCAGTGTCACCTCCCAGTGTCACCAGTGTCACCCCAGTGTCACCAGTGCCACCCAGTGTCACCCCAGTGTCACCAGTGTCACCTCCCAGTGTCACCAGTGTCACCCCAGTGTCACCCCAGTGTCACCCAGTGTCACCCCAGTGTCACCAGTGCCACCCAGTGTCACCCCAGTGTCACCAGTGTCACCTCCCAGTGTCACCAGTGTCACCCCAGTGTCACCAGTGTCACCCCAGTGTCACCCAATGTCACCCAGTGTCACCCAGTGTCACCGGTGTCACCTCCCAGTGTCACCAGTGTCACCCCCCCAGTGTCACCAGTGCCACACCCAGTGTCACCCCAGTGTCACCAGTGTCACCAGTGTCACCCCAGTGTCACCGGTGTCACCTCCCAGTGCCACCCAGTGTCACCAGTGCCACCCCCAGTGTCCCCCCAGTGTCATCAGTGCCACCCAGTGTCCCCAGTGTCCCCTCCCAGTGTCCCCCCAGTGTCACCAGTGCCACCCCCAGTGTCACCCCCAGTGTCACCAGTGTCACCCAATGTCACCCAGTGTCACCAGTGCCACCCCCCAGTGTCCCCCCAGTGTCACCCAGTGTCACCCAGTGTTCTCCCAGTGTCACCAGTGTCACCTCCCAGTGTCACCCCAGTGTCACCGGTGTCACCTCCCAGTGTCACCCCCAGTGTCACCCAATGTCACCCAGTGTTCTCCCAGTGTCACCCAGTGCCACCCCAGTGTCACCCAGTGTCACCCAGTGTCACCAGTGTCACCGGTGTCACCCCAGTGCCCCCCAGTGTCACCCCAGTGTCACCAGTGCCACCCCCAGTGCCCCCCCAGTGCCCCCCCAGTGTCACCTCCCAGTGTCACCAGTGTCACCCCAGTGTCACCAGTGTCACCCAGTGTCCCCAGTGTCCCCTCCCAGTGTCACCTCAGTGTCACCTCCCAGTGTCACCCAGTGCCCCCCCAGTGTCACCCAGTGTCACCCAGTGTCACCAGTGTCACCCCAGTGTCACCGGTGTCACCCCCCAGTGTCACCAGTGTCACCCCAGTGTCACCCCAGTGTCACCCAGTGTCACCTCCCAGTGTCACCAATGTCACCCAGTGTCACCCAGTGTCACCACCCAGTGTCACCAGTGTCACCCCCAGTGTCACCCCCAGTGTCACCCCAGTGTCACCCCAGTGTCACCCAGTGTCACCTCCCAGTGTCACCAGTGTCACCCCCAGTGTCACCAGTGTCACCAGTGTCCCCCCAGTGTCACCCCAGTGTCACCCCAGTGTCACCAGTGCCACTCCCAGTGTCACCAGTGCCACCCAGTGTCACCCCAGTGTCCCCAATGTCCCCCCGGTGTCACCAGTGTCACCCCAGTGTCACCCCAGTGTCACCTCCCAGTGTCACCAGTGTCACCCCAGTGTCACCCAGTGTCACCCAGTGTCACCAGTGCCACCCCCAGTGTCACCCCAGTGTCACCTCCCAGTGTCACCGGTGTCACCTCCCAGTGTCACCCAATGTCACCAGTGTCACCTCCCAGTGTCACCCAGTGTCACCAGTGTCACCCCAGTGTCACCAGTGCCACCCCCAGTGCCACCCAGTGCCACCCCCAGTGTCACCCAGTGTCACCGGTGTCACCCCCAGTGTCACCTCCCAGTGTCACCCAGTGTCACCCAGTGTCACCAGTGCCACCGGCAGTGTCCCCCCAGTGTCACCCAGTGTAACCCCCAGTGTCACCAGTGCCACCTCCCAGTGCCACCCCCAGTGTCACCAGTGCCACCCAGTGTCCCCCCAGTGTCACCTCCCAGTGTCCCCCCAGTGTCACCAGTGCCACCCAGTGTCACCCCAGTGTCCCCAGTGTCCCCTCCCAGTGCCACCCCCAGTGTCACCAGTGTCCCCCCAGTGTCACCTCCCAGTGTCACCGGTGCCACCCAGTGTGTCACCAGTGTCACCTCCCCAATGTCACCAGTGTCACCTCCCAGTGTCCCCAGTGTCACCCAGTGCCACCCAGTGTTCCCTCCCCAGTGTCCCCTCTGTGTCCCCAGTGTCCCCCCAGTGTTCCCTCCCCAGTGTCACCAGTGTTCCCCCAGTGTCCCCCCAGTGTCCCCCCAGTGTCACCCCAGTGTCACCCCAGTGTCACCAGTGCCACCTCCCAGTGTCACCCCAGTGTCACCCCAGTGTCACCCAATGTCACCCAGTGTCACCCAGTGTCACCCAGTGTCACCCCAGTGTCCCCCCAGTGTCACCCAATGTCACCCAGTGTCACCAGTGCCACCCAGTGCCACCCAGTGTCCCCCCAGTGTTCCCTCCCCAGTGTCACCAGTGCCACCCCCAGTGCCACCAGTGTCACCCCAGTGTCACCAGTGTCACCCAGTGCCACCCCCAGTGTCACCTCCCAGTGTCACCCAATGTCACCCAGTGCCACCCAGTGTCCCCTCCCAGTGTCACCGGTGTCACCCCCCAGTGTCACCCAATGTCACCCAGTGTCACACCCAGTGCCACCCCCAGTGTCACCTCCCAGTGTCACCTCCCAGTGTCACCCCCCAGTGTCACCAGTGTCACCAGTGTCACCTCCCAGTGTCACCGGTGCCACCCCCAGTGTCACCCAATGTCACCCAGTGCCACCCAGTGTCACCGGTGCCACCCCCAGTGTCACCAGTGCCACCCAGTGTCACCCCCAGTGTCCCCCCAGTGTCACCAGTGTCACCAGTGTCACCCCAGTGTTCTCCCAGTGTCACCGGTGTCACCTCCCAGTGTCCCCCCAGTGTCCCCCCAGTGTCACCGGTGTCACCCCAGTGTCACCTCCCAGTGTCACCAGTGCCACCCAGTGCCACCCCCAGTGTCACCAGTGTCACCTCCCAGTGTCACCAGTGTCACCCAGTGTCCCCAGTGTCCCCCCAGTGTCACCCCAGTGTCACCAGTGTCACCTCCCAGTGTCACCAGTGCCACCCCCCAGTGTCACCCCAATGTCACCAGTGCCACCCAGTGCCACCCAGTGTCCCCCCAGTGTTCCCTCCCCAGTGTCCCCAGTGTCCCCCTGTCCCCTGGTGTCCCCACCCTGTGTCACCATCCCCCGTGTCCCTGTCCCTCTCCCCCCGTGTCCCCTGTGTCCCCCGGTGTCCCTGTCCCCATCCCCGGTGTCCCCTGTCCCCGTGTCCCCGGTGTCCCCTGTGCCTGTCCCCCCATCCCCCTGTCCCGGTGTCCCCTGTCCCCATCCCCGGTGTCCCCATCCCCTGTCCCTGTCCCTGTCCCCATCCCCGGTGTCCCCTGTCCCCATCCCCAGTGTCCCCCTGTCCCCATCCCAGTGTCCCCCTGTCCCCATCCCCGGTGTCCCAGTGTCCCCCTGTCCCTGTCCCGGTGTCCCCGGTGTCCCATGTCCCGGTGTCCCCTGTCCCCTGTCCCCTGTCCCCATCCCCTGTCCCCTTGTCCCCGGTGTCCCCTGTCCCGGGGTCCCCTGTCCCGTCCCTGTCCCCATCCCCAGTGTCCCCTGTCCCCTGTCCCTGTCCCCATCCCCGGTGTCCCCTGTACCAGTGTCCCCTGTACCAGTGTTCCCCTGTCCCCATCCCTGGTGTCCCCTGTCCCCATCCCCTGTCCCCATGCCTGGTGTCCCCCTGTCCCCATCCCCAGTGTCCCCTGTCCCTGTCCCCATCCCCGGTGTCCCCATCCCCGGTGTCCCCGGTCCCTGTCCCTGTCCCCATCCCCGGTGTCCCCTGTCCCCTGTCCCCATGTCCCCCTGTCCCCATACCCGGTGTCCCCATCCCCTGTCCCTGTCCCTGTCCCGGTGTCCCCGGTGTCCGTCCCCTGTCCCCATCCCCGGTGTCCCCTGTCCCTGTCCTTGTCCCGGTGTCCCCTGTCCCCATCCCCAGTGTCCCCTGTCCCTGTCCCTGTCCCGGTGTCCCCTGTCCCGGTGTCCCCTGTCCCTGTCCCGGTGTCCCCTGTCCCTGTCCCGGTGTCCCCTGTCCCTGTCCCAGTGTCCCCGGTGTCCCCTGTCCCTGTCCCGGTGTCCCCTGTCCCGGTGTCCCCTGTCCCTGTCCCGGTGTCCCCTGTCCCGGTGTCCCCTGTCCCTGTCCCGGTGTCCCCTGTCCCTGTCCCAGTGTCCCCGGTGTCCCCTGTCCCTGTCCCAGTGTCCCCGGTGTCCCCTGTCCCTGTCCCGGTGTCCCCGGTGTCCCCGGTGTCCCCCGGTGTCCCCCGGTGTCCCTGTCCCCATCCCCGGTGTCCCCGGTGTCCCTGTCCCTGTCCCGGTGTCCCTGTCCCGGTGTCCCCTGTCCCTGTCCCGGTGTCCCCGGTGTCCCCGGTGTCCCCCGGTGTCCCCATCCCCTGTCCCCTGTCCCCATCCCCGGTGTCCCAGTGTCCCCTGTCCCTGTCCCAGTGTCCCCTGTCCCCATCCCCAGTGTCCCCCGGTGTCCCCTGTCCCCATCCCCGGTGTCCCCTGTCCCCATCCCCAGTGTCCCCTGTCCCTGTCCCTGTCCCTGTCCCTGTCCCGGTGTCCCCTGTCCCTGTCCCCATCCCCCTGTCCTGGTGTCCCCTGTCCCCCCAGTGTCCCCTGTCCCTGTCCCTGTCCCTGTCCCTGTCCCGGTGTCCCCTGTCCCTGTCCCTGTCCCTGTCCCGGTGTCCCCTGTCCCGGTGTCCCCTGTCCCCTGTCCCCGTCCCGGTGTCCCCGGTGTCCCCGGTGTCCCCAGTGTCCCCTGTCCCTGTCCCGTACCTGCAGCTGGAACTCATCGCTCATCCTCCGGAGTCTCCTCCCGAACCTTTGCGCTGCCCAGAGCACGGGCGGGGCCGAGCGGGAGCGGCCGCGGAGCGCGGGGGGAGCCCCGGGGGAGCCCCCGGAACGCTCCGAGCCCAGCCGGGAACGGGACTCTGGGGAAACAGATCATCATCCCAAAAACTGCACCCCAAAACACCCCAAAACACCCAAAACACCCCAAAACACCCCAAAACATCACCCCAGAGCCCCGGGGGAGCCCCCGGAACGCTCCGAGCCCAGCCGGGAACGGGACTCTGGGGAGGGGAATGGATCAGCACCCAAAACACCCCAAAACACCCCAAAACACCCCAAAACATCACCCAAAACACCACCCCAAAACTGCACCCCAAAACATCACCCCAAACCCCCGGGGGAGCCCCCGGAACGCTCCGAGCCCAGCCGGGAACGGGACTCTGGGGAGGGAATGGATCATCATCCCAAAAACTGCACCCCAAAACACCCCAAAACACCCAAAACACCCCAAAAACTGCACCCCAAAACTGCACCCCAAAACATCACCCCAAACCCCGGGGGAGCCCCCGGAACGCTCCGAGCCCAGCCGGGAACGGGACTCTGGGGAGGGAATGGATCATCATCCCAAAAACTGCACCCCAGAACACCCCAAAACACCCAAAACTGCACCCCAAAACACCCCAAAACACCCAAAAACTGCACCCCAAAACACCCCAAAACTGCACCCCAAAACACCCAGAAACACCCCAAAACCACCCAAAAACTGCACCCCAAAACACCCCAAAAACTGCACCCCAAAACACCCCAAAACTGCACCCCAAAACACCCCAAAACTGCACCCCAAACCCCCGGGGGAGCCCCCGGAACGCTCCAAGCCCAGCCGGGAACGGGACTCTGGGGAGGGAACGGATCATCATCCCAAAAACTGCACCCCAAAACACCCCAAAACACCCCAAAACACCCCAAAAACTGCACCCCAAAACTGCACCCCAAAGCCCCGGGGGAGCCCCCGGAACGCTCCGAGCCCAGCCGGGAACGGGACTCTGGGGAGGGAACGGATCAGGGGGGGTTAAAACACCCAAAAACACCCCAAAAACACCCAAAAACTGCACCCCAAAACACCCAGAAACACCCCAAAACATCACCCCAAAACATCACCCCAAAACCCCGGGGGAGCCCCTGGAACGCTCCGAGCCCAGCCGGGAACGGGACTCTGGGGAGGGAACGGATCAGGGGGGGTTAAAACACCCCAAAACACCCCAAAACATCACCCAAAAACTGCACCCCAAAACTGCACCCCAAAACACCCCAAAAACTGCACCCCAAAACACCCAGAAACACCCCAAAACTGCACCCCAAAACTGCACCCCAAAACATCACCCCAGAGCCCCGGGGGAGCCCCCGGAACGCTCTGAGCCCAACCGGGAACGGGACTCTGGGGGGGGGAATGGATCAGCACCCAAAAACTGCACCCCAAAACACCCCAAAACACCCAAAAACTGCACCCCAAAACACCCAAAAACTGCACCCCAAAACTGCACCCCAAAACACCCCAAAACACCCAAAAACTGCACCCCAAAACACCCCAAAACACCCAAAACACCCAAAAACTGCACCCCAAAGCACCCGAAAACATCACCCCAAAACTGCACCCCAAAACACCCCAAAACACCCAAAAATACCCCAAAAACTGCACCCCAAAACATCACCCCAAAACTGCACCCCAAAACACCCCAAAACACCGCAAAACATCACCCCAAAACACCCCAAAACACCGCAAAACATCACCCCAAAACACCCAAAAACCACCCCAAACCACCCCAAAACATCACCCCAAAATCAGCATCCCAAAACCGGAGGGGGAGCCCCAAAACCGGGACAGGGACCCCAAAACCAGGACTGGGGACCCCAAAACCGGGACCAGAGACCCCAAAACTGGGAGAGGGGACCCCAAAACCGGGACAGGGACCCCAAAATGGGGAGGGGGGACCCCAAAACCGGGGAACCCCAAAACCAGGACTGGGGACCCCAAAACCGGGACCAGAGACCCCAAAACTGGGAGAGGGGACCCCAAAACCGGGACAGGGACCCCAAAACCGGGACTGGGGACCCCAAAACCGGGACTGGGACCCCAAAATGGGAAGGGGGGACCCCAAAACCGGGACGGGGATCCCCAAAATTGGGACTGGGGACCCCAAAACTGCGACAGGGACCCCAAAACTGGGAGAGGGGACCCCAAAACCGGGATTTTTTGGGGTTCCCAGGGGGTTTTTTGGGGGTTCTGGGAGGTTTTTTGGGGGGTCCCTGAGGGGTTTTTTTGGGGGTCCCCGGGGGGTTTTTGGGGGTCCCTGGAGGATTTTTTGGGGTTCCCGGGGGGATTTTTGGGGGGTTTTTTTGGGGGTCCCCGGGGGTTTTTGGGGGGGTCACCTGTGGGGTTGTTTTGGGGGTCCCCGTGGAGGTTTTTTTGGGGGTTCATGGGGGATTTTTTGGGGGTTCCCGGGAGGGTTTTTGGGGGTTCCTGGGAGGGTTTTTTGGGGGTCTCTGGGGGGGGGTTTGGGGCTTTTTTGGGGGGAGTTTTGGGGGTCCCTGGGGGGTTTTTGGGGGTCCCCGGGGGGTTTTTTTTGGGGGTCCCCGGGGGGGTTTTTGGGGCTTCAGGGGGGGTTTTTCGGGGGTCCCACGGGGGTTTTTTGGGGGTCCCCGGGAAGTTTTTTGGGGATCCCCGGGGTGTCCCTGGGGGTTTTTTGGGGGTCCCCGGGGCTTTTTTTTGGGGGTCCCGGGGTTTTTTGGGGGTCCACAGGGGGGTTTTTACGGGGTCCCCGGGGGTTTTTTTGGGGGGGCTTTTTGGGGGTCCCTGAGGGGATTTTTTTGGGGGTCCCTGGGGGGTTTTAGGGGGTCCCTGGGGGGTTTTTTGGGGTTCCCGGGGGTTTTTTTGGGGGGTTCCCGGAGGGGTTTTTGGGGGGTCCCGGGGGGTTTTGGGGGGGTTTTTTTTGGGGGTCCCCAGGGGGGTTTTTTGGGGTTCCCTGGGGAGATTTTTTTGGGGTTCCCGGGGGTTTTTTTGGGGGGATCCCGGAGGGGTTTTTGGGGTCCCAGGGGGGGTTTTTTGGGGGTCCCCGGTGGGGTTTTTGGGGTCCCCAGTGGAGGTTTTTTGGGGGTCCCTGTGGGGTTTCTTTGGGGGTCCTGGGGGTGTTTTTTGGGGTTCCCAGGGGGTTTTTTGGGGGTTCCCCAGGGTTTTTTTGGGGGGGTCCCCAGGGGGGTTTTTGGGGTCCCCAGTGGCGTTTTTTGGGGGTTCCAGGATGGTTTTTTGGGGGTCCCGGGGATTTTTTTGGGGGGGTCCCCAGGGGGGTTTTTTTAGGGGTCCCCAGGAGGTTTTTTGGGGGTCCCTGGGGGGGTTTTTTGGGGATCCCTGAGGGGATTTTTTTGGGGGTCCCCAGGGTGGTTTTCTGGGGGGTCCCCGGGATGGTTTTTGGGGTCCCTGGGGGGTTTTTTTGGGGGTTCCCGGGGGGGTTTTAGGGGGTCCCCAGGGTGGTTTTTTGGGGGTCTCTGGGGGGTTTTTGGGGGTTCCTGGGGGGATTTTCTGGGGGTCCCCGTGGAGGTTTTTTTGGGGTTCCTGGGGGGGGTTTTTTGAGGGGGTTTTTGGGGTCCCCGGGAGGGTTTTTGGGGGGCCCGGGGGGGTTTTTGGGGGGTCCCGGGGGGGTTTTTTGGGGGTCCACGGGGGGATTTTTGGGGGGGTTTTTTGGGGGTCCCGGGGTGTTTTTGGGGTTCCCGGGGGTTTTTTTTTGGGGGTTCCCGGGGGGGTTTTTGGGGGTCCCCAGGGTGGTTTTTTGGGGGTCTCTGGGGGGTTTTTGGGGGTTCCTGGGGGGATTTTTAGGGGGTCTCCGTGGAGGTTTTTTTGGGGTTCCTGGGGGGGTTTTTTGAGGGGGTTTTTGGGGTCCCCGGGAGGATTTTTGGGTGTCCCTGGGGGGGTTTTTTGGGGATCCCCAGGGGAGTTTTTTGGGGGTCCACGGGGGGGTTTTTTGGGGGTTTTTTGGGGGTTCCCGGGGGTGTTTTTGGGGTTCCCGGGGTGTTTTTGGGGGTTCCCAGGGTGTTTTTGGGGGTTCCCAGGGTGTGTTTTTGGGGTTCCCAGGGTGTTTTGGGGGTTCCCGGGGGTGTTTTTGGGGTTCCCGGGGTGTTTTTGGGGGTCCCGGGTGTTTTTGGGGTTCCCAGGGTGTGTTTTTGGGGTTCCCAGGGTGTTTTGGGGGTTCCCGGGGGTGTTTTTGGGGTTCCCGGGGTGTTTTGGGGGTTCCCGGGTTGTTTTTGGGGTCCCCTGGGTGTGTTTTGGGGTTCCCGGGGGTGTTTTTTGGGGTTCCCAGGGGTGTTTTTGGGGTTCCCGGGGTGTTTTTGGGGGTTCCCGGGATGTTTTTGGGGGTTCCCGGGCTGTTTTTTGGGGTTCCCGGGAGGGTTTTTTGGGGGGTTCCCGGGGTGTTTTTGGGGGTTCCCGGGGGTGTTTTTGGGGTTCCCGGGGTGTTTTTGGGGGTCCCCCGGGTGTTTTTGGGGTTCCCGGGGTGTTTTTGGGGGTTCCCGGGGTATTTTTGGGGGTTCCCGGGGGTGTTTTTGGGGTTCCCCGGGGGTATTTTTGGGGTTCCCGGGGTGTTTTTGGGGTTCCCTGGGGTGTTTTTGGGGTTCCCGGGGTGTTTTGGGGTCCCCGGGAGGGTTTTTGGGGTTCCCGAGGGTGTTTTTGGGGTTCCCGAGGGTGTTTTTGGGGTTCCCGGGGGTGTTTTTGGGGTTCCCGGGGTGTTTTTGGGGTTGCCAAGGGGTGTTTTTGGGGTTCCCGGGGTGTTTTTGGGGGTTCCCGGGCTGTTTTTTGGGGTTCCCGGGAGGGTTTTTTGGGGGTTCCCGGGGTGTTTTTGGGGTTCCCGGGGGTGTTTTTGGGGTTCCCGGGGGGGTTTTTGGGGGTTCCCGGGGTGTTTTTGGGGTTCCCGGGGCTGTTTTTGGGGTTCCCAGGGTGTTTTTGGGGTCCCCGGGAGGGTTTTTGGGGTTCCCGGGGGTGTTTTTGGGGTCCCCGGGAGGGTTTTTGGGGTTCCCGGGGCTGTTTTTGGGGTTCCCGGGTGTTTTTGGGGTTCCCGGGGGTGTTTTGGGGTTCCCAGGGTGTTTTTTGGGGTTCCCGGGGTTGGTTTTGGGGGTTCCCAGGATGTTTGGGGGTTCCCGGGGTGTTTTTGGGGTCCCCGGGAGGGTTTTTGGGGTTCCCAGGGTGTTTTTGGGGTTCCCAGAGGTGTTTTTGGGGGTTCCCGGGGTGTTTTTGGGGGTTCCCGGGGGTGTTTTTGGGGTTCCCAGGGGTGTTTTTGGGGTGTCGCTGACCTGGGGAGGGGGTCCCGGGCTGGCTGGGGGCGGGGGAGCCCCCCCCAGGGCGATGGGGGAGGGGATCCGGGCTCCTCGGGGCTCTCGTCCAGCTGGAACATCCTCAGTGCATGGCTGGGGGAGGGGTCAGGGGGTCCCGGGACCCCCAAATTGGGGATCCCCGGGATTTACCGGCCCCTCCCCCACCCGGGATCCCCGGTTTGGCCCCGCCCCCCCCGAACTTTGACACCCGGAAGTGCCCCTCCCCCCACCCGGGGCACCCCAAAACCGCCCCTCCCCCCCTCCAGGGCACCCCAAAACCGCCCCTCCCCCACCCGGGCACCCCAAAACCGCCCCTCCCCCCTCCAGGGCACCCCAAAACCGCCCCCTCCCCCACCCGGGCACCCCAAAACCGCCCCTCCCCCACCCGGGCACCCCAAAACAGCCCCTCCCCCACCCGGGCACCCCAAAACCGCCCCTCCCCCCACCAGGGCACCCCAAAACCGCCCCTCCCCCCTCTAGGGCACCCCCAAAACCGCCCCTCCCCCCTCCAGAGCACCCCAAAACCGCCCCTCCCCCCCTTCAGAGCACCCCAAAACCGCCCCCTCCCCCTCCAGGGCACCCCAAAACTGCCGGGACCCCTCCCCCCAAAAATAGGAACCCCCCATAGTCCCCTCCCCCACCCCCCCTTCATGGGGACACCCCAAAACCGCCCCTCCCCCACCCCGGGACACCCCAAAACCGCCCCTCCCCCCCCAGCAGCGGTGCCGCCCCTCCCCCCCCCGCCCCCAAACCCGCGCGTCCGCCCCTCCCCCACCCCCGCCCCCACCCCCGGGGGGTCCCCCCGGCCCCTCCCCCCCCCTTTGGGGACCCCCCCAAATCCGCCCCTCCCCCCCCTCCCCCACCAACCTCGGCTCCGCCGCGCTCCGGCCCGGCCGCGTCACCCGCGTGATTGACAGCGCCGCCGGCCAATCAGCGACGGGGCTCCCCCGTGACGTCACGGCAGTGGGCGGGGCCAGCGCGAGGCGTCGCGCGCCCGCGGCCAAGATGGCGGCGGCGGGAAAAAGGGGGCGGGGGCCTCTGAGGTGGGGGGGGGGACGACCCCAAAATGCCCAAAATTGAGCCCAAAATCAGCTCCGAACCCCCCAAAAATCATCCCTGAGACCCCAAAAATCATCCCCGACACCCCAAAAATCATCCCTGAGACCCCAAAATCATCCCTGAGACCCCCCAAAATCATCCCTGAGACCCCAAAAATCATCCTTGAGACCCCAAAATCATCCCTGAGACCCCAAAAATCATCCCTGAGACCCCCCAAAAATCATCCCTGAGACCCCCAAAAATCATCCCTGAGACCCCAAAAATCATCCCTGAGACCCAAAATCATCCTGAACCCCCCAAAAATCATCCCTGAGACCCCAAAAATCATCCCTGAGACCCCAAAAATCATCCCTGAACCCCCCAAAAATCATCCCTGACCCCCCAAAAATCATCCCTGAGACCCCAAAAATCATCCCCGACACCCCAAATCATCCCTGAGACCCCAAAAATCATCCCTGAGACCCAAAAATCACCCCTGAGACCCAAAAATCATCCCTGAGACCCAAAAATCATCCCTGAGACCCCAAAAATCAACCCTGAGACCCCCAAAACAACCCTGAGACCCCAAAAATCATCCCTGAGACCCCCAAAATCATCCCTGGGACCCCAAAAATCATCCCTGAGACCCAAAAATCATCCCTGAGACCCCAAAAATCATCCCTGAGACCCCAAAAACAACCCTGAGACCCCAAAAATCATCCCTGAGACCCCAAAAATCACCCCTGAGACCCCAAAAATCATCCCTGAGACCCCAAAAATCATCCCTGACACCCCCAAAAATCATCCCTGAGACCCCAAAAACAACCCTGAGACCCCAAAAATCATCCCTGAGACCCAAAAATCATCCCTGGGACCCCAAAATCATCCCTGAGACCCCAAAAATCATCCCTGGGACCCCCCAAAAATCATCCCTGAGACCCCAAAAATCATCCCTGAGACCCCCAAAAATCATCCCTGAGACCCCCAAAAATCATCCCTGAACCCCCCAAAAATCATCCCTGAGACCCCAAAAATCATCGCTGAGACCCAAAAATCATCCCTGAGACCCCAAAAATCATCCCTGAGACCCAAAATTCATCCCTGAGACCCCAAAAATCATCCCTGAGACCCCAAAAATCATCCCTGAGACCCCAAAAATCATCTCTGAGACCCAAAAATCATCCCTGAGACCCAAAATTCATCCCTGAGACCCAAAAATCAGCTCCAAACCCCCAAAAATCATCCCTGAGACCCCAAAACAACCCTGGGACCCCCAAAAATCATCCCTGAGACGCCAAATATCATCCCTGAGACCCCAAAAAACATCCCTGAGACCCCAAAAATCATCCCTGAGATCCTCAAATCATCTCTGACCCCCCCAAAATCATCCCTGGCCCCCAAAAATCAACCCTGCCCCACCAAAATCACCCCCTGAACCCCCAAATCACCCCTGACCCCCCCCCAAAATCACCCCCTGACCCTCAAAAGTGCCCCCCAAATGGCCCAGCCCCCCCCAGGGACCCCCAAATCTCCCTGAGCCCAAAAAGGGACCCCCCAAAGGTCCCCAAACACCCCCCAGGACCCCCCAAAAAAACCCCCAAATGTCCCCAACACCCCCAGGACCCCCCCAAAAAACCCCCCAAAGGTCCCCAAACACCCCCAGGACCCCCCAAAAACCCCCAAATGTCCCCAAACACCCCCAGGACCCCCCAAAAAAACCCCAAAAGGTCCCCAAACACCCCCAGGACCCCCCAAAAAAACCCAGAGGGTCCCAAACACCCCCCAGGACCCCCCAAAAAAAAACCCTCAGAGGGTCCCAAACACCCCCAGGACCCCCAAAAGGGACCCCCAAATGTCCCCAAACACCCCCAAAACCCCCCCCAAAACCCCCCAGAGGGACCCCAAACACCCCCAGAATCCCAATCCCGACCCCCGCCCTCCCAACTCCCCCCCCAGGAGCCCCCAAATGGTTCAGCCCAGCCCCCCCAGGAGCCCCCAAATGGCTCAGCCCAGCCCCCCCCCCCAGGAGCCCCCAAATGGTTCAGCCCAGCCCCCCCAGGAGCCCCCAAATGGCTCAGCCCAGCCCCCCCCCCCCAGGAGCCCCCAAATGGTTCAGCCCAGCCCCCCTTGGGACCCCCAAATGGTTCAGCCCAGCCCCCCCCCCAGGAGCCCCCAAATGGTTCAGCCCAGCCCCCCCTTGGGACCCCCAAATGGTTCAGCCCAGCCCCCCCAGGAGCCCCCAAATGGTTCAGCCCCAGCCCCCCTTGGGACCCCCAAATGGTTCAGCCCAGCCCCCCCCGCCCCCCCCGCCGCTGCCTCATGGAAAAACCCCGGGGCTGCACTGGGACCCTCCCAGTATCGACTGGGACCCGCCCAGTATGGACTGGGACCCTCCCAGTATGGATTGGAGCCCTCCCAGTATGGACTGGGACCCGCCCAGTATCGACTGGGACCCGCCCAGTATGGACTGGGACCCGCCCAGTATGGATTGGAGCCCTCCCAGTATGGACTGGGACCCGCCCAGTATGGACTGGGACCCGCCCAGTATCGACTGGAGCTCTCCCAGTATGGACTGGGACCCGCCCAGTATGCACTGGGACCCGCCCAGTATGCACTGGGACCCCGCCCAGTATGGATTGGAGCCCTCCCAGTATGGATTGGAACCAGCCCAGTATGCACTGGGACCCGCCCAGTATGGACTGGGACCCTCCCAGTATCGACTGGGACCCGCCCAGTATGGACTGG
This sequence comes from Poecile montanus, assembly GCA_038429875.1. Taxonomy (NCBI): domain Eukaryota; kingdom Metazoa; phylum Chordata; class Aves; order Passeriformes; family Paridae; genus Poecile; species Poecile montanus. The sequence continues at coordinate 2,853,459 of CM076533.1, forward strand.
GACCCTCCCAGTATCGACTGGGACCCGCCCAGTGTGCACTGTGGACCCTCCCAGTATGGATTGGAACCAGCCCAGTATGCACTGGGACCGTCCCAGTATGGATTGGGACCCTCCCAGTATGGACTGGGACCCGCCCAGTATGGATTGGAACCAGCCCAGTATGCACTGGGACCCTCCCAGTATCGACTGGAGCTCTCCCAGTATGCACTGGGACCCTCCCAGTATCGACTGGAGCTCTCCCAGTATGCACTGGGACCCTCCCAGTATCGACTGGAGCTCTCCCAGTATGGGCTGGGACCCTCCCAGTATCGACCGGGACCGACCTCGGCGCCCTTGGCCCGGCAGGGGGTGAGGGGACAGCGGTGACACCAGTGACACCAGTGAGACCAGTATAACCAGTATAACCAGTATAACCAGTACAGGGACACCAGTGAGACCAGTGAGACCAGTATAACCAGTACAGGGACACCAGTGAGACCAGTATAACCGGCACAGGGACACCGGTATAACCAGTGAGACCAGTATAACCAGTACAGGGACACCAGTATAACCAGTACAGGGACACCAGGGACAGCAGTATAACCAGTATAACCAGTATAACCAGTATAACCAGTACAGTGACACCAGTGAGACCAGTGAGACCAGTATAACCAGTACAGGGACACCAGTGAGACCAGTGAGACCAGTATAACCAGTACAGGGACACCAGTATAACCAGTATAACCAGTATAACCAGTATAACCAGTACAGAGACACCAGTGAGACCAGTGAGACCAGTGAGACCAGTATAACCAGTACAGGGACACCAGTGACACCAGTGAGACCAGTGAGACCAGTACAGGGACACCAGTATAACCAGTGAGACCAGTATAACCAGTATAACCAGTACAGGGACACCAGTGAGACCAGTGAGACCAGTATAACCAGTATAACCAGTACAGGGACACCAGTATAACCAGTGAGACCAATATAACCAGTACAGGGACACCAGGGGACGTGAGACCAGTATAACCAGTACAGGGACACCAGTGAGACCAGTATAACCAGTGAAACCAGTATAACCAGTACAGGGACACCAAGGACAGCAGTATAACCAGTATAACCAGTACAGGGGACACCAGTATAACCAGTGACACCAGTATTACCCCAGTACAGGGACACCAGGGACACCAGTGACACCAGTATAGGGACACCAGTATAACCAGTACAGGGACACCAGTATAACCAGTACAGGGACACCAGGCACACCAGTATAACCAGTACAGGGACACCAGTATAACCAGTATAACCAGTACAGGCGCAGACAGGGACAGCAGGGACAGGGCAGTGACACCAGTGACACCAGTGACACCAGTGACACCAGTACAGTGACACCAGTGACACCAGTACAGTGACACCAGTGACACCAGTGACACCAGTATAACCAATGCAGTGACACCAGTACAGTGACACCAGTATAACCAGTACAGTGACACCAGTGACACCAGTGACACCAGTGACACCAGTTACAGTGACACCAGTGACACCAGTACAGGGACACCAGTTACAGGGACACCAGTGACACCAGTGACACCAGTAACACCAGGTGACACCAGTGACACCAGTGACACCAGTACAGGGACACCAGTGACACCAGTGCTGCCGGTTCTGGGACACCAGTACACTGATCCCAGTGTCCCAGTCCATCCCAGTCCATCCCAGTGTCCCCAGTCCCTCCCAGTCCATCCCAGTCCCCCCCAGTCCGTCCCAGTGTCCCCAGTCCATCCCAGTCCATCCCAGTCCATCCCAGTGTCCCCAGTCCATCCCAGTCCCTCCCAGTCCCTCCCAGTCCCTCCCAGTCCATCCCAGTCCATCCCAGTCCGTCCCAGTCCATCCCAGTCCGTCCCAGTGTCCCCAGTCCGTCCCAGTCCATCCCAGTCCATCCCAGTCCCCCCCAGTCCATCCCAGTCCATCCCAGTCCATCCCAGTGTCCCCAGTCCATCCCAGTCCATCCCAGTCCATCCCAGTCCATCCCAGTCTGTCCCAGTCCGTCCCAGTCCGTCCCAGTGTCCCCAGTCCGTCCCAGTCCCCCCCAGTCCATCCCAGTCCATCCCAGTCCATCCCAGTGTCCCCAGTCCATCCCAGTCCATCCCAGTCCCTCCCAGTCCCCCCCAGTCCATCCCAGTCCATCCCAGTCCATCCCAGTCCCCCCAGTCCATCCCAGTCCCCCCAGTCCCTCCCAGTCCATCCCAGTTTCCCCAGTCCCTCCCAGTCCATCCCAGTCCATCCCAGTCCGTCCCAGTCCCTCCAGTCCATCCCAGTCCATCCCAGTCCGTCCCAGTGTCCCCAGTCCATCCCAGTCCATCCCAGTCCATCCCAGTTTCCCCAGTCCATCCCAGTCCCTCCCAGTCCATCCCAGTCCCCCCCAGTCCCCCCCAGTCCGTCCCAGTCCATCCCAGTCCATCCCAGTTTCCCCAGTCTGTCCCAGTCCATCCCAGTCCGTCCCAGTCCATCCCAGTCCATCCCAGTTTCCCCAGTCCATCCCCAGTCCGTCCCAGTCCATCCCAGTCCATCCCAGTCCCCCCAGTCCATCCCAGTCCATCCCAGTCCATCCCAGTTTCCCCCAGTCCATCCCAGTCCCTCCCAGTCCCTCCAGTCCATCCCAGTCCATCCCAGTCCATCCCAGTCCATCCCAGTCCATCCCAGTTTCCCCCAGTCCATCCCAGTCCATCCCAGTCCATCCCAGTCCATCCCAGTTTCCCCAGTCCATCCCAGTCCATCCCAGTCCATCCCAGTCCATCCCAGTTTCCCCAGTCCATCCCAGTGTCCCCAGTCCATCCCAGTCCGTCCCAGTCCATCCCAGTCCATCCCAGTCCATCCCAGTCCCCCCAGTCCATCCCAGTCCATCCCAGTTTCCCCAGTCCATCCCAGTCCGTCCCAGTCCATCCCAGTCCCCCCAGTCCCTCCCAGTCCATCCCAGTCCATCCCAGTCCATCCCAGTCCATCCCAGTGTCCCCAGTCCGTCCCAGTCCATCCCAGTCCATCCCAGTCCGTCCCAGTCCATCCCAGTGTCCCCAGTCCATCCCAGTCCGTCCCAGTCCATCCCAGTCCATCCCAGTCCATCCCAGTCCATCCCAGTCCCTCCCAGTCCCTCCCAGTCCATCCCAGTCCATCCCAGTCCATCCCAGTTTCCCCCAGTCCATCCCAGTCCCCCCCAGTCCATCCCAGTCCATCCCAGTCCCTCCCATGTCCATCCCAGTCCATCCAGTCCCCCCCAGTCCATCCCAGTCCATCCCAGTGTCCCCAGTCCATCCCAGTCCGTCCCAGTTCATCCCAGTCCATCCCAGTCCCTCCCAGTCCGTCCCAGTCCATCCCAGTCCATCCCAGTTTCCCCAGTTCCGTGGGATGGGGACAGAGGGAGGGGGAGGGGGGGGTCACGTGATCCGCTGATGCGCTCCGGCCGCTATAAAGAGCCGGCACCGGATCGGGACCGGACCGGACCGGAACCGGACCGGACCCGAGCAGGACCGGAACCGGAGCGGGGATCGGCACCGGAACCGGACCGGACCCGACCAGAACCGGAACCGGAGCGGGATCGGCACCGGAACCGAACCGGGATCGGCACCGGAACCGGACCGGACCCGACCAGGACCGGAACGGGAGCGGGATCGGCACCGGAACCGGACCGGAATCGGCACCGGAACCGAACCGGAATCGGCACCGGAACCGGACCGGAATCGGCACCGGAACCGAACAGGGATCGGCACCGGAACCGAACCGGAATCAGCACCGGAACCGAACAGGAATCAGCACCGGAACCGGACCGGAATCGGCACCGGAACCGAACCGGAATCGGCACCGGAACGGGTCGGGACCGGCCACCGGCACAACCCGAACTGGATCGGCAGCAGGAGCTGGATCGGAACCGGAGCAAGACCCGGATTGGAGCCGAACCGGATCAGATCCGGATCTGGACTGAAACCGGACCGGAACCGGGACTGGATCAAAGCCTGGCAGTGGATCACGGAGCGGATCCGGATTAGGGACCAGAACCGGAGCAGCACCGGAACCGGAGCGGACCCGAACCAAAGCCTGGAACCGGATCAGTGACCGGAGCCGGATCGGGGACCAGAACCGGGCTTGGAATCAAACCCCGGCGCTGGATTAGACCCGAACCGGAGCCGGGAGTAAGACCCGGGCGGGGGGTCGCGGGGGTCCCCGGGCGGTGCCAGCGGCCCCGGGGGTGCCGGGGGGTCCCGGGGGGTCCCGGGGGGGTCTCAGGGGGATCTCGGGGGTTCCCAGGGGGGTCCCGGGGGGATCTCGGGGGGTCCCGGGGGTCCCGGGATGAGCGGGAGGGCCCCCCGGGGGTCCCCGCTCCGGCCCCGCCCCCCCCGGCGGGGCCCGCGGGCGGGGGTCTCGGGGGTCTCGGGGGTCTCGGGGTCTCGGGGGGGTCTCGGGGGGCTCCGGTGCCCCCGGGGAAGCTGCAGCTCCTCGAGCGCTTCTTCACCCCCCCGGGACCCCCCCCCGGGCACCCCCTCGTCCTCCCCCTCCCCCGCCTCCTGCTCCTCCTCCTCCTCCTCCTCCTCCGGGGGGGGGCGAGGGGCGCTGCGGGGCCCCCCCCCGCCCCGGCGACCCCCGCGGGGACCCCCGGACCTTCGGGGACCCTCTGGGACCCTCGGAGCCCCCCCCGGGCCGTTCGGGGGGTCGCGGCTGCGGCGGGGGCTGAGCCGCAGCCACGAGGGGCTGAGCCCCGGGGACCCCCCCGCGGGGACCCCCCCCGAGCCCCCCGGGGACCTCCCGGGACCCCCCCGGGCCCCCCCCGAGCCCCCCCGGCGGGGGGCAGCGCCGCGGCCCCGGGGACCCTCCCGGGGGAGCGGGGGAGGGGGCGGGGACCCCCGGGGACCCTCTGGGGGGGCTGGGGGCGCCCCCCGGGGCTTTCGGGGCGCCCCCCGGGGCTTTCGGGACCCCCCCCGGGGCTTTCGGGACCCCCCCCGGGGCGTTCGGGACCCCCCCCGGGCCGTTCGGGACCCCCCCCCGGGCCGGTTCCGGGGGTCGCGGCTGCGGCGGGGGGCTCAGCCGCAGTCAGGAGGGGCTGAGCCCCGGGGACCCCCGCCCCCCCGCCGCCCCCCGCCCGCCGCCCCCGCCCCCCCGGGGACAGCCCGGGGACCCCCGGGGAGCCTCGGGGGGGGGTCCCGGTGGTCCCGGTGCCCCGGCGGCGGCGGGGGGTGGGGGGGGGCGCTGCGGCGGGAGCAGAGCCGCAGCCAGGAGGGGCTGGGGGCGGCCCGGGGGGGGGTCCCGGGGGTCTCCCGGCGCTGGCGCTCGCTGGAGGCGCTGGGGGGGCCCCGGGGGGGGTCTCGCTTCTCTCGGTTCCTGGACGAGCTGACCCGCAGCGTCCTGAGCCCCGCAGAGCTCCGAGCCCTCGGGTGGCCCCCCCGAGCCACCCCCGGCACCCCCCCGGGGACCACCCGGGTCACCCCCTCCCCCACCGGGGGCGGCCGCGGTCGGG
>CM076533.1:2859943-2899069 GCA_038429875.1 Poecile montanus
ATCCTGTCCCCACGTCCCCACCCTGTCCCTGTCCCACCCCCGCATTCCTGATGTCCCCAGCGCTGTCCCCGTGTCCCTGTCCCCGTGTCCCTGTCCCCGTCCCCACAGCCCTGCCAACGTCCCTGACCAGCGCCCACACTGTCCCCAACCCTGTCCCCTTGTCCCCAACCCTGTCCCCTTGTCCTCATCCCTGTCCCCTCATCCCTGTCCCCAACCCTGTCCCCTTGTCCCCAACCCTGTCCCCTTGTCCTCATCCCTGTCCCCCCATCCCTGTCCCCAATGTCCTCATCCCTGTCCCCTCATCCCGGTCCCCGCTGTCCCCGGTCACTGTCCCCAATGTCCTCATCCCTGTCCCCTCATCCCTGTCCCCAGTGTCCCCAATCCTGTCCCCGCTGTCCCCGATGTCCCCGCTGTCCCCACTGTCCCCGCTGTCCCCGATGTCCCCGGTCCCTGTCCCCAATGTCCCCGATGTCCCCGATGTCCCCGGTCCCTGTCCCCAATGTCCCCAATGTCCCCGATGTCCCCGCTGTCCCCGATGTCCCCGGTCCCTGTCCCCGCTGTCCCCGCTGTCCCCGATGTCCCCGGTCCCTGTCCCCGCTGTCCCCGATGTCCCCGATGTCCCCAATGTCCCCGATGTCCCCGATGTCCCCGGTCCCTGTCCCCACTCACCGACAGCTCCGTCAGTGCCGGGGTGGCCCCGGGGCTGCCCTTAAATCCCCGGAGGTGACCGGGCAGGTGACAGGGGAGGTGACAGGGGCAGGTGACACAGGGGCAGGTGACAGGGAGGTGACAGGTCGGTGACAGGTCGGTGACACGCCGGTGCCATCACCGGCAGCGGGGCCGGTTCTCCCGGTCCCCACCCGGCCCCGCGTGGGTGGGGGCGGCCGGGGAGGGGACACGGGACCGACACGGGGACAGGGGACACGTGGGGGACACGGGGACACGGGGGGGACACCGGGACACGGGGGGGACACGGGGACATGGGGGGGACACGGGGACACGGGGGGGACACCGGGACACGTGGGGGATACGGGGACACGGGGGGGACACGTGGGGGACACGGGGACATCGGGGGGGACATGGGGACAACGGGGGGGACATGGGGACACGGGGGGGACATGGAGATATTGGGATGGGGGGACATTGGGGACATTGGGGGACACGGGGACAGCGGCTGGGAGGTCCTGGGGGTCTCAGGGGGATTCCAGGGGGGTCCAGGGGGGTCCCCGGGCTCACGGGACCCCCTTGTCCCCCCCGTGTCCCCCCCCCGTGTCCCCCCCGTGTCCCCCCCGTGTCCCCCCCGTGTCCCCCCCCGTGTCCCCCCCCGTGTCCCCCCCGTGTCCCCCCCCGTGTCCCCCCCCGTGTCCCCCCCGTGTCCCCCCCCGTGTCCCCCCCGTGTCCCCCCCCGTGTCCCCCCCGTGTCCCCCCCTTGTCCCCCCGTGTCCCCCCCGTGTCCCGGTGACCCCTGACCCTGAGTGGGGGCGGGTGAATCATTTCCCGCCACCCCCGCGGGGGCGGGGCCTGGCGGGTGGGCGGGGTTTGTGCGGGCAGGGGGCGGGGCCAGCGGGGATCGCGGGCTGTGATTGGCAGGTGGGCGGGGTCTGTGCGGGCGGGGGGCGGGGCCAGCGGGGAGCGCGGGCGGTGATTGGTCGGTGGGCGGGGTTTGAGCGGGAAGGGGGCGGGGCCAGCGGGGATCGCGGGCTGTGATTGGCCGGTGGGCGTGGCCTCGGCGGGCGCGGGGGGCGTGGCCGGCGGCGGAAGGGGGCGGGGCCTGCGTGGCGCGCGCCGGGCGGGCAGCGATGGTGAGCGGGGGTGGGGGGGGGGGGCCGGGGGGGATTTTGGGGTCCCCGGGGGGGTTTTGGGGTCCCCGGGGGGGTTTTGGGGTCCCTCCGCGGCCTCCCCGCGGCTCTCGATCCCCCCGAGCCCCCCCCGTGTCCCCCCGCCTCCTTCGACCCTTCCTGGACCCCCGGGACCCCCCCGGGTCCCCCCCGGGACCCCCCCGGGACCCCCCTGACCCCCCCTGTGCCCCCCCCAGCTCTTCTACTCCTTCTTCAAGTCCCTGGTGGGGAAGGACGTGGTGGTGGAGCTGAAGAACGACCTGAGGTGAGGGGGGGGCGACCCCCGAGACCCCCAGAGAGACCCCCAGGGACCCCCCAGAACTTCCAGCCCCCCCAAAATCCCCCCAAAAACCCCCCCCAAAATCCCCCCGTGTCTTTCCCCAGCATCTGCGGGACCCTGCACTCCGTGGATCAGGTGAGTGGGGGTCCCTGGGGGGCTCTGGGGGTCCCTGGAGGGCTCTGGGGGGCTCTGGGGGTCCCTGGGGGGCTCTGGGGGTCTCTAGGGGGGCTCTGGGGGTCCCTAGGGGTCCCTGGGGTGGCTCTGGGGGGGCTCTGGAGGTTCCTGGGAGTCCCTGGGGGGATCTCGGGGGCTCTGGAGGGGCTCTGGGGGGGCTCTGGGAGTCCCTGGGGGGCTCTGGGGGTCCTTGGGGGTCTCTGGGGTGGCTCTGGGGGATCCCCGGGGGTCCCTGGGGGGCTCTGGAGGGGCTCTGGGGGTCCCTGGGGGTCCCTGGGGGGCTCTGGGGGGTCCCTGGGGGGCTCTGGGGGTCCCTGGGGTGGCTCTGGGGGTCCCTGGGGGCCTCTGGGGGTCCCTGGGGGGTCCCTAGGGGGCTCTGGGGTGGCTCTGGGGGGCTCTGGGGGGGCTCTGGGAGTCCCTGGGGGGCTCTGGGGGTCCTTGGGGGTCTCTGGGGTGGCTCTGGGGGATCCCCGGGGGTCCCTGGGGGGCTCTGGAGGGGCTCTGGGGGTCCCTGGGGGTCCCTGGGGGGCTCTGGAGGGGCTCTGGGGGTCCCTGGGGGGCTCTGGGGGTCCCTGGGGGGCTCTGAGGGTCCCCGGGGGGCTCTGGGGGTCCATGGGGGTCCCTGGGGGACTCTGGGGGTCCCTGGGGGGCTCTGGGGGTCCCTGGGGGGTCCCTAGGGGCTCTGGGGTGGCTCTGGGGGTCCCTGGGGGTCTCTGGGGGTCCCTGGGGGGGGTCTCTGGGGGTCTCTAGGGGTCTCTGGGGTCTCTGGGGGTCCCTGGGGGGGTCTCTGGGGGATCCCCGGGGGTCTCTGGGGGTCCCTGGGGGTCCCTGGGGGGCTCTGGGGGTCCCTGGGGGTCTCCGGGGGATCCCCGGGGGTCCCTGGGGGGGCTCTGAGGGTCCCTGGAGGGGTCTCTGGGGGTCTCTGAGCCCCCCTGTGCCCCCCAGTACCTGAACATCAAACTGACCGACATCAGCGTCACGGACCCCGAGAAATACCCGCACATGGTGAGGCCGGGGGGGCTCGGGGGGCGCGTTCGGGGTTTTTGGGGGGGCGGTCTCGGGGGTCTCGGGGGTCTCGGGGGTCTCGGGGGTCTCAGGGGTCTCCGGCCCCCCCCCCAGCTCTCGGTCAAGAACTGCTTCATCCGCGGCTCCGTGGTTCGCTACGTGCAGCTCCCGGCCGACGAGGTGGACACGCAGCTGCTGCAGGACGCGGCGCGCAAGGAGGCGCTGCAGCAGAAACAGTGACCCCAAAACACGGGGGGGACCCCCAAAACACGGGGGGACCCCCACCCAAATCCGGGGGGACCCCCAAAACACGGGGGGACCCCCACCCAAAACACGGGGGAACCCCCAAAACACGGGGGGACCCCCAGAACACGGGGGGACCCCCACCCAAAACACGGGGGGACCCCCAAAACACGGGGGGACCCCCAAAACACGGGTGGACCCCCACCCAAAACACGGGGGAACCCCCACCCAAATCCGGGGGGACCCCCAAAACCCGGGGGGATTCCTCCCCAAACCCGGGGTGACCCCCGGCCCTTTCCCACAGCCGCAATAAATGCCCGGCCCCTGCTGCGTTCTCTGTGTGTGTTTCTCCCGGGAGGCTGGGGGTGGTTTGGGTGGTTTTTGGGGGTTTTTGGGTGGTTTGGGTGTTTTTGGGGGTTTTTGGGTGTTTTTTGGGTGGTTTTTTGGGTGGTTTTTGGGGGTTTTTGGGGTGGTTTTTGGGGTGGTTTTTGGGGGTTTTGGGGTGGTTTTTGGGGGGTTTTTGGGGTGGTTTTTTGGGGGTTTTTGGGGTGGTTTTTGGGGTGGTTTTTGGGGGTTTTTGGGTTTTTTTGGGGTCTCCGAGCCCCGGTTTTTTGGGGTGGCGGAGGTTCTGGCCCCGCCGCTCCGCTGGGGGGCGCTGAGCGCGGCGGGGGCGGCGCTCGCTCCGCGGGGCTCGGCGGCACCGGAAGCCCCGCCCGGGCTCGCGGGCGGCAGCCAATGGCAGCGCGGGGTTGGCGGGAGCCAATGGCAGCGCGGGGCTCGCGGGCGGCAGCCAATGGTAGCGCGGGGCGCGCGGGGCTCTGCGCACGCGCCGCACGCGCCGCCTCACGTGTCTCCTCCCGCCGCCGCCGCCGCCTCAGGTACCGGGGGGGGGGCGGGGAGGCCACGTGACCCTCGGGACCCCCCCCCCCCCCCCTCCCCTCAGGACCCCCAAATCCCCCCCCCCCCCCCCCCAAATCCCCCCCCCCCAAATCCCCCCCCGAGCCCCCTCCACCGACACCCCCCGGTACCGGCCTGGCACAGCCCCGGACCTTCCACCTGCGGCCCTGAGCCCCCCCGGCACCCCGGAGACTGCACCGGGACCCCTGAGACCCCCCCGGGACCCCTGAACACCCCCCAGGGACCCCCGAACACCCCCCGGGACCCCTGAGACCCGCACCGGGACCCCTGAGACCCCCCCGGGACCCCTGAACACCCCCGGGACCCCCGAACACCCCCCAGGGACCCCCGAACACCCCCCGGGACCCCTGAGACCCCCCCGGGACCCCCCCAGGACCCCCGAACCCCCTCCCGGTGCCCTCCCGGTGCCCTCCCGGTGCCCCCCCGGTGCCCCCTGAGCCCCCGTTTCGCCCCCCCAGCCATGGCCGCCCCCCCCGGTGCTGCTGCTGCCGCCGCCCCCCGCCGACGCCGCCGCCCGCCGGGTTCTGATCGCCGCCCGCTTCGGGCCGGGGCCGCCGCCGCGGGTGGAGCGGGTCCCCGGGGATGGCACCGGCACCGGGACCGGGAGCGGGGGGCTCGCCGGGACCCCCGGCCTGCCCGCCCTGCGCACCCCCGGCGGGGCCGTGCTGGGCCCCGGGGCCGCCGCGCTGTTCGTGAGCCCCCCCCCGGCTGCGGGGCCGGGCCCCCCCCGAGGCCGCGCTGGTCCGGCAGTGGGTGGCGTTCGCCGAGGGCGAGCTGGGCCCGGCCGCCGCCATCGCCATCGGGGGGCCCCCCGAGGTCAGAGGGGTCCTGGGGGGGCTTTGGGGGGGGTTTGGGGGTCCTGGGGGGGCCCCCCGAGGTCAGAGGGGTCCTGGGGGGGCTTTGGGGGGGGTTTGGGGGTCCTGGGGGGGCCCCCCGAGGTCAGAGGGGTCCTGGGGGGGCTCGGGGGTCCTGGGGGATTCGGGGGTCCTGGAGGGGTTTAGGGGTCCTGGGTGTTTGGGGGGGGTTCGGGGGTCCTGGGGGGGTTTGGGGGATGCTGACCTGGGGGTCCTGGGGTGGTTTGGGGGGGTTTGTGAGGGGCTCGGGGGTCCTGGGGGGGTTTGGGGTGGTTTGGGGTGGTTTGGGGGATACTGGGGGGGGTCTGCGAGGAGCTCGGGGGTCCTGGGGGGGTTTGGGGGATTCTGGGGGTGTCTGTGAGGATCTCGGGGGTCTGTGAGGATCTCGGGGGTCCTGGGGGGGTTTGGGGGGATCCTGGGGGGGTTTGGGGGCTGCAGGGGGTGTCTGTGAGGATCTCGGGGGTCCTGGGGGGGTTTGGGGTGGTTTGGGGGATACTGGGGGGGGCCTGTGAGGGGCTTGGGGGTCCTGGGGGGGGTTTGGGGGCTGCAGGGGGGGTCTGTGAGGATCTCGGGGGTCCTGGGGGGGTTTGGGGGATTCTGGGGGTGTCTGTGAGGATCTCGGGGGTCCCTGACCCCCCCCCCCGTGCCCCCCCAGGCCCGCGCCCGGGGGCTGCAGGAGCTGCTGCGGGGTCTGGGGGCTCTCGAGTCCCGCCTGGGGGGCGGCCGCTCCTTCCTGGTGGGCGACGGCGTCACCTTGGCCGACGTCACCGTGGCCTGCGCCCTGCTGGCCCCCTTCACCCAGGTGAGACCCCCCCCCGGATCTCCTGGGGACCCCCGGGAATCGCCCCCCCAGGTGTCCCTGACCCCCCCCGTGCCCCCCACAGGTGCTGGACCCCCCCTCCCGCGCCCCCTTCCCGGGGGTCACTCGCTGGTTCCTGGGCTGTGTCCGGCTGCCCCAGTTCCGGGCAGAGCTGGGGGACGTGCGGCTCTGCGGGGGGGGGGACCCCGAGACCGGGACCCCCGGGACCCCCGGGGAGCCCCCCAGGACCCCCGGGACCCCCGGGACCCCCGGGACCCCCGCCAAGAGCGCGGCGCAGCTGAAGAAGGAGGCGAAGAAACGGGAGAAGCTGGAGAAATTCCAGCAGAAACAGGAGAAGAACCGGGAGCTGCAGGTGAGGGGGGCTCGGGGGGGGTCTCTGGGGGTCCCTCTGGGGGTCTCTGGGGACCCCTGACCCCCCCCGTGCCCCCCCAGGCTCAGGCCAAGGACAAGGCCAAGCCCAGCCGGGCCCGGCGGGAGCTGCAGGGGCTGCGCTACGAGACCCCCACCCCCCCCGGCTGCAAGAAGGGTATGGGGGGCTCTGGGGGGCTCTGGGGGGGCTTTGGGAGGGTTTGGGGGGGTCTGGGGGGGCTTTGGGGGGTCTTGGGAGGGTTTGGGGGGGGTCTGGGGGGGCCTTGGGGGGTCTGGGGGGGGTTAGGGGGGTCTTGGGGGGGATCAGAGGGTGCCTGGGGAGCTTTGGGGGGTCTGGGGAGGGTTTTGGGGGGTCTGGGTGGGCTTTGGGGGGTCTGGGTAGGACTTTGGGGGGTCTGGGCTGCTTTGGGGGGGGTCTTGGGAGGGTTTTGGGGGGCTCTGGGGGGGCTTTGGGTGTCTGTGGGGGGCTCAGAGGGTGTCTGGGGTGCTTTGGGGGGCTCTGGGGGGGCTTTGGGGGGCTCTGGGGGTGGTTTGGGGGGGTCTGGGGGAGCTTTGGGAGGGTTTTGGGGTGTCTGTGTGGGGCTGAGGCGGCTCTGGGGGTCTCTGGGGGTCTGTGGGGGTCCGTGGTGGGACTGGGGGATGTTTGTGGGGGTCACAGGGGATTGGGGGGGTCTGGGGGCTGGCTCTGACCCCGTTTCTCCCCCCGGGACCCCTCCCCAGATGTGGGGGGGCCGCTCCCCGAGAGCTACAGCCCCGCCTACGTGGAGGCGGCGTGGTACAGCTGGTGGGAGAAGGAGGGGTTCTTCCGGCCGGAGTGTGGGGTGAGTGGGGGTCCCTGGGGGTCCCTGGGGGGGTCCCAGAGCCCCCAGACCCCCCTGACCCCCCCTGACCCCCCCAGCGCTCCCTGGAGACCCCCAACCCCCGGGGGGTGTTCGTGATGTGCCTCCCCCCCCCCAACGTCACTGGGACGCTGCACCTGGGCCACGCCCTGACCGTGGCCATCCAGGACACGCTGACCCGCTGGTGAGTGACCGCTGGGGTGACCACAGTGACCGCTGGGGTGACCACTGGGGCCGGGGAGTGAGCCTGAGTGACCACTGGGGTGACCACAGTGACCGCTGGGGTGACCACAGTGACCACAGAGTGACCCTGAGTGACCGCTGGGGTGACCACAGTGACCGCTGGGGTGACCACTGGGGCCGGGGAGTGACCCTGAGTGACCACTGGGGTGACCCTGAGTGACCACAGAGTGACCACAGAGTGACCACTGGGGTCAGGGAGTGACCCTGAGTGACCACTGGGGATCTGTGGGGTGACCCTGAGTGACCACTGGGTGACCCTGAGTGACCCTGAGTGACCACTGGGTGACCCTGAGTGACCACAGAGTGACCACTGGGGTCAGGGAGTGACCCTGAGTGACCACTGGGGCCAGGGAGTGACCCTGAGTGACCATTGGGGATCTGTGGGGTGACCCTGAGTGACCATTGGGGGTCACCCCCGTGTCCCCTGCAGGCACAGGATGAGGGGGGCTGTGACCCCTGTGACCCCTGTGTCCCCTGTGTGACCCCTGTGACCCCTGAGTGACCCCTGAGTGACCCCTGTGACCCCCATGTGTCCCCCACAGGCACAGGATGAGGGGCCTGACCGCTCTCTGGGTCCCGGGCTGTGACCCCTGTGACCCCTGTGTGACCCCTGTGTGACCCCCATGACCCCTGTGACCCCCATGACCCCTGTGACCCCTCTGTGACCCCTGTGACCCCCGTGTGTCCCCCACAGGCACAGGATGAGGGGACTGACCGCTCTCTGGGTCCCGGGCTGTGACCCCTGTGACCCCCATGACCCCTGTGTGACCCCCATGACCCCTGTGACCCCCATGACCCCTGTGACCCCTGTGTGACCCCTGAGTGACCCCTGTGTGACCCCCACAGGCACAGGATGAGGGGACTGACCGCTCTCTGGGTCCTGGGCTGTGACCCCTGTGACCCCTGAGTGACCCCTGTGACCCCTGTGTGACCCCTGTGACCCCCATGTGTCCCCCACAGGCACAGGATGAGGGGACTGACCGCTCTCTGGGTCCCGGGCTGTGACCCCTGTGACCCCCATGACCCCTGTGACCCCTGAGTGACCCCTGTGACCCCTGTGACCCCTGTGACCCCTGTGACCCCCATGACCCCTGTGACCCCTGAGTGACCCCTGTGACCCCTGAGTGACCCCTGAGTGACCCCTGTGTCCCCCACAGGCACAGGATGAGGGGACTGACCGCTCTCTGGGTCCCGGGCTGTGACCCCTGTGACCCCTGAGTGACCCCTGTGTGACCCCTGTGACCCCCCTGTGACCCCTGTGACCCCTGTGACCCCTGAGTGACCCCTGTGACCCCCCTGTGACCCCCACAGGCACAGGATGAGGGGACTGACCGCTCTCTGGGTCCCGGGCTGTGACCCCTGTGACCCCTGTGACCCCCATGACCCCTGAGTGACCCCTGAGTGACCCCCATGTGTCCCCCACAGGCACAGGATGAGGGGCCTGACCGCTCTCTCGGTCCCGGGCTGTGACCCCTGTGACCCCCATGACCCCTGTGACCCCTGAGTGACCCCTGAGTGACCCCCATGTGTCCCCCACAGGCACAGGATGAGGGGACTGACCGCTCTCTGGGTCCCGGGCTGTGACCCCTGTGACCCCCATGACCCCTGTGTGACCCCTGTGACCCCTGAGTGACCCCTGAGTGACCCCTGTGACCCCCACAGGCACAGGATGAGGGGACTGACCGCTCTCTGGGTCCCGGGCTGTGACCACGCCGGAATCGCCACCCAGGTGGTCGTGGAGCGGCGCCTGCTCCGCTCCCGAGGGGTCACTCGGCACCAGCTCGGCCGCGACGCCTTCCTGGGGGAGGTGTGGCGCTGGAAGGAGGAGTGAGTGACCACTGGAGTGACCCCAGAGTGACCCCAAAGTGACCCCACGGTCACCCACAGCACCCCAGAGTGACCCCAGAGTGACCCCAGAGTGACCCCAGAGTGACCCCAGAGTGACCCCACGGTCACCCACAGCACCCCAGAGTGACCCCTCAGCACCCCAGAGTGACCACTGGAGTGACCCTGGAGTGACCCTGTGGTCACCCACAGCACCCCAGAGTGACCACTGGAGTGACCCTGGAGTGACCCTGTGGTCACCCACAGCACCCCAGAGTGACCCCAGAGTGACCCCAGAGTGACCCCACGGTCACCCACAGCACCCCAGAGTGACCCCAGAGTGACCCCACGGTCACCCACAACACCCCAGAGTGACCCCAGAGTGACCCAAAACACCCCAGAGTGATCCCAGAGTGACCCACAGCAGCCTGAAGGGACCCCAAAGTGACCCTGAGGTGACCCACAGCACCCCAGAGTGACCCCTCAGCATCACAGAGTGACCCCAGAGTGACCCCAGAGTGACCCACAGCACCCCAAAGTCACCCACAACACCCCAGAGTGACCCCAGAGTGACCCACAACACCCCAAAGGGACCCCAGAGTGACCCCAGAGTGACCCACAGCACCCCAAAGGGACCCTGAACTGACCCCAGGACAATCTGTGGCACCCCTAAATGACCCCAAAGGGACCCCAAAGTGACCCCAGAGTGACCCAGCCCCCTCCCCAGCCCCCTCCCCACCCCAAGCCCCCTCCCCAGGCCCCTCCCCAGCCCAAGCCCCCTCCCCAAGCCCCCCTCCCCAGCCCAAGCCCCCTCCCCAGCCCCACGGCCTCGCCGTCCCCCCAGGAAGGGCGACCGCATTTACCAGCAGCTGCGGCGCCTGGGAGCCTCCATGGACTGGGAGCGCGCCTGTTTCACCATGGACCCCGTGAGTGGGGGGTGGCTCTGGGGGGGGGTCCCGGGGGTCCCTGAGCCCCCCCTGAGCCCCCCCTGACGCCCCCACAGAAAATGAGCCGGGCGGTGACCGAGGCTTTCGTCCGGCTGCACGAGCAGGGCCTGATCTACCGCAGCCGCCGCATCGTGCACTGGAGCTGCGCCCTGCGCTCGGCCATCTCTGACATCGAGGTACCCAAAACACCCCAAAACACCCCCAAAATACCCCAAAATCCCCCCAAAACACCCCCATCCCAAACCCCCCCAAAATCCCCCCAAAACCCCCAGAACTGGGGCACTGGAGCTGCGCCCTGCGCTCGGCCATCTCTGACATCGAGGTACCCAAAACACCCCAAAACACCCCCAAAACACCCCAAAACCCCCCCCCAAAACCCCCCCAAAAATCCCCTCCCCAAAATCCCCCCAAAACCCCCAGAACTGGGGCACTGGAGCTGCGCCCTGCGCTCGGCCATCTCTGACATCGAGGTACCCAAAACACCCCAAAACACCCCCAAAACACCCCCAAAACCCCCCCAAAAACCCCCCAAAACACCCCAAAAACCCCCTCCCCAAAACCCCCCCAAAACACCCCAAAACACCCCCAAAAACCCCCCAAAACACCCCCAAAAACCCCCTCCCCAAAACACCCCAAAAACCCCCCCAAAACACCCCCAAAACACCCCCAAAACCCCCCAAAAAACCCCCTCCCCAAAACACCCCAAAACCCCCAGAACTGGGGCACTGGAGCTGCGCCCTGCGCTCAGCCATCTCTGACATTGAGGTACTCAAAACACCCCAAAACACTCCCAAAAACCCCCCCAAAACACCCCCAAAAACCCCCCAAAAACCCCCCAAAACACCCCCAAAAACACCCCCAAAAACCCCCCAAAACACCCCCAAAACACCCCCAAAACACCCCCAAACCCCCCGAAAAAGCCCCCCAAAAACCCCCAAAACACCCCCAAAACTCCTGTGCCCAGGAGGTTTTTGGGGGGCTCTGGGGGTGGTTTTGGGGGGCTCTGGGGGTGGTTTTGGGGGGCTCTGGGGGCGGTTTTTAGGGGGCTCTGGGGGCGGTTTTGGGGGGCTCTGGGGGCGGTTTTGGGGGGCTCTGGGAGCAGTTTTGGGGTCTCATGGGGGTGGTTTTTGGGGGGCTCTGGGGGTGGTTTTGGGGTCTCATGGGGGTGGTTTTTGGGGGGCTCTGGGGGCGGTTTTGGGGTCTCACAGGGGTGGTTTTTAGGGGGGCTCTGGGGGTGGTTTTGGGGGGGCTCTGGGGGTGGTTTTTGGGGGGCTCTGGGGGTGGTTTTTGGGGGGCTCTGGGGGCGGTTTTGGGGGGCTCTGGGGGCAGTTTTGGGGGGTCTCACAGGGGTGGTTTTTAGGGGGCTTGGGGCGGTTTTGGGGGGGCTCTGGGGGCAGTTTTGGGGGGGCTCTGGGGGTGGTTTTTGGGGTCTCACGGGGGTGGTTTTTGGGGTCTCACGGGGTTGGTTTTGGGGGGGCTCTGGGGGCAGTTTTGGGGGGGCTCTGGGGGTGGTTTTGGGGGGCTCTGGGGGCAGTTTTGGGGGGCTCTGGGGGCAGTTTTGGGGGGCTGTGGGGGCAGTTTTGGGGGGGCTCTGGGGGCGGTTTTGGGGGGGCTCTGGGGGCAGTTCTGGGGTCTCACGGGGTTGGTTTTTGGGGGGCTCTGGGGGCAGTTTTTGGGGGGGCTCTGGGGGTGGTTTTGGGGTCTCACGGGGGTCTCTGTGCCCCCCCAGGTGGAGAAGCGGGAGCTGGGGGGCCGCACCCTGCTGCGGGTGCCGGGCTACGAGGAGCCCGTGGAGTTCGGGGTCCTGGTGGCCTTCGCCTACCCCCTGGAGGGGGCCGGTAAAAGTGGGGGGTCTGGGGGGGTCTGGGGGGGTCTGGGGGGGTCTGGGGGGTCTGTGGGGTCTCTCTGGGGTCTCTGGGGGTCTCTTTGGTCTCTTTGGGGGTCTCTTTGGGGTTTCTGTGGGCTCTGGGGTCTCTCTGGGGTCTCTGGGGTCTCTGGGGTCTCTCTGGGATCTCTTTGGGGTCTCTGGGGTCTCTCTGGGGTCTCTTTGGGGTCTCTGGGGTCTCTTTGGGGTCTCTGGGGTCTCTGGGGTCTCCCTGGGGTCTCTGGGGTCTCTGGGGTCTCTGGGGTCTCCCTGGGGTCTCTCTGGGGTCTCTCTGGGGTCTCTCTGGGGTCTCTTTGGGGTCTCTCTGGGGCCCATGGGGTTTCTCTGGGGTCTCTGGGGTCTCTTTGGGGTCTCTTTGGGGTCCCTGGGGTCTCTCTGGGGTCTCTTTGGGGTCTCTGGGGTCTCTTTGGGGTCTCTGGGGGTCTCTGGGGTCTCTTTGGGGTCTCTGGGGTCTCTTTGGGGTCTCTTTGGGGTCTCTGGGGTCTCTCTGGGGTCTCTGGGCTCTGGGGGGCTCTGGGGGGTCTCTGTGGGGTCTCTGGGGCCCATGGGGTTTCTCTGGGGTCTCTTTGGGGTCTCTGGGGCCCATGGGGTGACCCCGGCCCCGCTGTGCCCCCCAGGGGAGGGGGAGGACTCTGAGCTCGTGGTGGCCACGACGCGTCTGGAGACGATGCTGGGGGACGAGGCCGTGGCCGTGCACCCCGAGGACCCCCGGTACCAGGTGAGACCCCTGGGCCCAGGTGAGACCCCCAGTGCCAGGTGAGACCCCCAGTGCCAGGTGAGACACCTGGGCCCAGGTGAGACCCCCTGGGCCCAGGTGAGACCCCCAGTGCCAGGTGAGACCCCCAGTGCCAGGTGAGACCCCCAGTGCCAGGTGAGACCCCCAGTGCCAGGTGAGACACCTGGGCCCAGGTGAGACCCCCAGGAGCAGGTGAGGGCGGGGCCGGGCACACCTGAGACCCCCGGGAGCAGGTGAGGGTGGGGTCAGACACACCTGAGACCCCCCCCTGATACCAGGTGAGGGGCAGGACCTGCCCAGCTGTAGGTGTGCGCCCCACAGTGGGCGTGGCTCAGTGTCCCCCAGGTGGGCGTGGCCAGGCTCAGGTGTGTCCCATGGTGGGCGTGGCTCAGTGTCCCCAGGTGTGCGTGGCTCAGTGTCCCCAGTGGGTGTGACTCAGTGTCCCCAGTGGGCGTGGCTCAGTGTCCCCAGGTGGGCGTGGCCAGGCCCAGGTGTGTCCCAGGTGGGCGTGGCCAGGCTCAGGTGTGTCCCAGGTGGGTGTGGCTCAGTGTCCCCAGGTGGGCGTGGCTCAGTGTCCCCAGGTGGGCGTGGCCAGGCCCAGGTGTGTCCCCAGGTGGGCGTGGCTCAGTGTCCCCAGGTGGGCGTGGCCAGGCTCAGGTGTGTCCCAGGTGGGTGTGACTCAGTGTCCCCAGGTGGGCGTGGCTCAGTGTCCCCAGGTGGGCGTGGCCAGGCTCAGGTGTGTCCCTGAGGCCCCGCCCTCCCTCCCCGGCAGCACCTGCGGGGTCGCCACGTCCTGCACCCGTTCACGGGGCGGCGCCTGCCGGTTCTGCACGACGCCTTCGTGGACCCCCAGTTCGGCACCGGTGAGGGGCGGGGCCTGCGGGGGCGGGGCCTGCGGGGGCGGGGCCTGGAAGGGTGGGGCTGTTTGGGTGTGGTTTGGGTGGGGCTGTTTGGGTGGTGTTGTTTTTGGGTGTGGTTTCTGGGTGTGGCTGGAGTGGGGCATGGCCTGTGTGGGCGTGGCCGGGGTTGGGGTGGGTGTGGCCGCTCGTGGGTGTGGTTGGGGTGGGCGTGGCTGGGGTTGGGGTGGGTGTGGCTGCTCGTGGGTGTCGTTGGGGTGGGCGTGGCCGGGGTTGGGGTGGGTGTGGCCGGGGTGGGCGTGGCCGGGGTTGGGGTGGGTGTGGCCGCTCGTGGGTGTGGTTGGGGTGGGCGTGGCCGGGGTTGGGGTGGGTGTGGCCGGGGTTGGGGTGGGCGTGGCCACTCCTGGGTGTGTCCCAGCCCCGGCCCCGCCCTCCAGGTGCCGTTAAGATCACGCCCGCCCACGACGCCACCGACTTCGAGGTGGGGCAGCGGCACGGGCTGGGCGTGGCCACCGTCATCGCCGAGGACGGCACCATGGTCAACGTCCCCGCCCCCTTCCAGGTGAGACCCCGCCCCCTTCCGGGTGAGACCCCGCCCCCTTCCAGGTGAGACCCCTCCCCCTTCCAGGTGAGACCACACCCCCTTCCGGGTGAGACCCCGCCCCCTTCCGGGTGAGACCCCGCCCCCTTCTGGGTGAGACCCCGCCCCCTTCCAGGTGAGACCACACCCCCTTCCAGGTGAGACCCCGCCCCTTCCGGGTGAGACAGCACCCCCTTCCAGGTGAGACCCCGCCCCCTTCCAGGTGAGACCCCGCCCCCTTCCAGGTGAGACCCCGCCCCCTTCCAGGTGAGACCCCGCCCCTTCTGGGTGAGACCCCGCCCCTTCTGGGTGAGACCCCCTCCCCCTTCTGGGTGAGACCCCGCCCCCTTCCGGGTGAGACCCCGCCCCTTCTGGGTGAGACCCCCTCCCCCTTCTGGGTGAGACCCCGCCCCCTTCCGGGTGAGACCCCGCCCCCTTCCAGGTGAGACCCCGCCCCCTTCCAGGTGAGACCCCGCCCCCTTCCAGGTGAGACCCCGCCCCCTTCCAGGTGACACCCTGTCCCCTTCTGGGTGAGACCCCGCCCCCTTCCAGGTGAGACCACACCCCCTTCCGGGTGAGACCCCGCCCCCTTCCGGGTGAGACCCCGCCCCCTTCCGGGTGAGACCCCTCCCCCTTCCAGGTGAGACCCCGCCCCCTTCCGGGTGAGGCCCCACCCCCTTCCGGGTGAGACCCCGCCCCCTTCCGGGTGAGACTCCGCCCCCTTCCGGGTGAGTCCCCGCCCCCTTCCGGGTGAGTCCCCGCCCCCTTCCGGGTGAGACCCCGCCCCCTTCCGGGTGAGACCCCGCCCCCAGTGGGGCAGAGAGACCCTGGGGGGGGAAATGGGGGGGCTGGGGGGGCGGTCTGGTGGTCTGTGGTCACTTGTGGTCACTCGTGGTCACTCGGGGTCATTCAGGGTCACTTGGGGTCACTTGGGGGGGTCTGTGGTCACTCAGGGTCACTCTGGGCAGGTCTGTGGTCACTCGGGGGGGGCTGTGGTCACTCGCGGTCACTCTGGGGGCTCTGTGGTCACTCGGGGGGGGCTGTGGTCACTCGGGGTCACTCAGGGTGTGTCTGGGGTCACTCTGGGGGGGCTGTGGTCACTTGTGGTCACTCGTGGTCACTCTGGGGTGGCTCTGTGGTCACTCTGGGGTGGCTCTATGGTCACTCGTGGTCACTCTGGGTTGGTCACTCGTGGTCACTCGTGGTCACTCTGTGTTGGTCACTCGTGGTCACTCGTGGTCACTCTGTCCCTCCCCAGGGGATGCCGCGGTTCAAGGCGCGGTCGCTGCTGCTGGAGACCCTCAAGGAGCGGGGGCTGTTCCGGGGGGTCAGCGAGAACCCCATGGTGGTGCCCATCTGCAGGTGGGGCAGGGGACAGGGGACAGGGGGGACACAGGTGTGCCCCAGGTGTGCCCCAGGTGCCCCAGGTGCCAGGGATTGGGGTGACACAGGTGACACAGAGGTGCCACTGCCGCCCCACAGCCGCTCCAAGGACGTGCTGGAGCCGCGGGCGGTGCCGCAGTGGTTCGTGCGCTGCCAGGTGTGCCCCAGGTGTGCCCCAGGTGTGCCCCAGGTGTGCCCCAGGTGCCAGGGATCGGGGTGACAGGGGTGACAGGGGTGACACAGGGGTGACACAGGTGGCACAGGTGACACACAGGTGACACTGCCGCCCCACAGCCGCTCCAAGGACGTGCTGGAGCCGCGGGCGGTGCCGCAGTGGTTCCGGCGCTGCCAGGTGTGCCCCAGGTGTGCCAGGGATTGGGGTGACAGGGGTGACAGGGGTGGCACAGGGGTGACACAGGTGACACAGGGGTCACAGGGGTGACACAGGTGACACACAGGTGACACAGGTGACACACAGGTGACACTGCCGCCCCACAGCCGCTCCAAGGACGTGCTGGAGCCGCGGGCGGTGCCGCAGTGGTTCCGGCG
The DNA here is from genome assembly GCA_038429875.1 of Poecile montanus. Lineage (NCBI taxonomy): Eukaryota > Metazoa > Chordata > Aves > Passeriformes > Paridae > Poecile > Poecile montanus. The sequence continues at coordinate 2,876,288 of CM076533.1, forward strand.
CTGCCAGGTGTGCCCCAGGTGTGCCAGGGATTGGGGTGACAGGGGTGACAGGGGTGGCACAGGGGTGACACAGGTGACACAGGGGTCACAGGGGTGACACAGGTGACACACAGGTGACACAGGTGACACACAGGTGACACTGCCGCCCCACAGCCGCTCCAAGGACGTGCTGGAGCCGCGGGCGGTGCCGCAGTGGTTCGTGCGCTGCCAGGTGTGCCCCAGGTGTGCCCCAGGTGTGCCCCAGGTGCCAGGGATTGGGGTCACAGGGGTGACAGGGGTGGCACAGGGGTGACACAGGTGACACAGGGGTGGCACAGGTGACACACAGGTGACACTGCTGCCCCACAGCCGCTCCAAGGACGTGCTGGAGCCGCGGGCGGTGCCGCAGTGGTTCGTGCGCTGCCAGGTGTGCCCCAGGTGTGCCCCAGGTGTGCCCCAGGTGCCAGGGATTGGGGTCACAGGGGTGACACAGGGGTGACGGGTGACACAGGTGACACACAGGTGACACACAGGTGACACTGCTGCCCCACAGCCGCTCCAAGGACGTGCTGGAGCCGCGGGCGGTGCCGCAGTGGTTCCGGTGCTGCCAGGTGTGCCCCAGGTGCCAGGGATTGGGGTGACAGGGGTGGCACAGGGGTGACAGGGGTGACACAGGTGACACAGGGGTGACACAGGTGTGACACAGGGGTGACACTGCTGCCCCACAGCCGCTCCAAGGACGTGCTGGAGCCGCGGGCGGTGCCGCAGTGGTTCGTGCGCTGCCAGGGCCTGGCCGGGGCCGCGGCGGCCGCCGTGCGCAGGGGGGACCTGAGGCTGCACCCGCCCGGCCACGCCCGCACCTGGTTCAGCTGGATGGACAACATCAGGTGAGAGAGACTGACCCATAGCAGTGACCCATGGCACTGACCCATGGCACTGCCCTATAGCACTGACCTGTAGCACTGACCCATAGAACTGCCCCATGGCACTGCCCCATGGCACTGCCCCATGGCCTGCCCTATAGCACTGACCCATAGAACTGACCCATGGCCTGCCCTATAGCACTGCCCTATGGCACTGCCCTATAGCACTGCCCCATGGCCTGCCCTATAGCACTGACCTATAGCACTGACCCATAGAACTGACCCATAGAACTGACCCACGGCCTGCCTTATAGCACTGCCCCATGGCACTGACCCATGGCCTGCCCTATAGCACTGACCCATAGAACTGACCTATAGCACTGAGCTATAGCCTGCCCTATGGCACTGCCCTATAGCACTGACCTGTAGCACTGACCTGTAGCACTGACCTATAGCACTGACCTATAGCACTGACCTCTAGAGCCTGCCCTATAGCACTGCCCTATAGCACTGACCCATAGAACTGACCCATAGAACTGACCCATGGCCTGCCCTATAGCACTGACCTATAGCACTGACCCATAGAACTGACCCATGGGCTGCCCTATAGCACTGACCTATAGAGCCTGCCCTATAGCACTGACCCATAGAACTGACCCATGGCACTGCCCCATGGCCTGCCCTATAGCACTGACCTATAGCACTGACCCATAGAACTGACCCATAGAACTGACCTATAGCACTGCCCCATGGCCTGCCCTATAGCACTGACCCATAGAACTGACCCATGGCACTGCCCCATGGCACTGCCCCATGGCCTGCCCTATAGCACTGCCCTATAGCACTGACCTATAGCACTGACCTATAGCACTGACCTATAGAGCCTGCCCTATAGCACTGCCCTATAGCACTGACCCATGGCACTGCCCCATGGCCTGCCCTATAGCACTGCCCTATAGCACTGACCCATAGAACTGCCCCATGGCACTGCCCCATGGCACTGCCCCATGGCCTGCCCTATAGCACTGACCCATAGAACTGACCTATAGCACTGACCCATAGAACTGACCCGTGGCCTGCCCTATAGCAATGCCCCATGGCCTGCCCTATAGCACTGACCCATAGAACTGACCCATAGAACTGACCCACGGCCTGCCCTATAGCACTGCCCTATAGCACTGACCCATAGAACTGCCCCATAGCACTGCCCCATGGCACTGCCCCATGGCCTGCCCTATAGCACTGACCTATAGCACTGACCTATAGCACTGACCTATAGCACTGACCCACAGCCTAACCCATAACCCTGCCCTATAGCCCTGCCCCATAACCGTGCCCTTCACCTGCCCCTCACCTGCCCCTCACCTGCCCCACACCTGCCCCTCACCTGCCCCTCACCTGCCCCTCACCTGCCCCACACCTGCCCCTCACCTGCCCCTCACCTGCCCCACACCTGCCCCTCACCTGCCCCACACCTGCCCCTCACCTGCCCCACACCTGCCCCTCACCTGCCCCTCACCTGCCCCTCACCTGCCCCACACCTGCCCCACACCTGGATGGCCTCAGGCGAGGCCCCGCCCCTCACCTGCCCCACTGATTCCCCCAGGGACTGGTGCATCTCCCGGCAGCTCTGGTGGGGCCATCGCATCCCCGCCTACTTCGTCACCATCAACGACCCCAAAGTGGCCCCTGGCCAGGTGGGGGGTCCTGAGGGGCTGGGGGGGCACTGGGGGGGGCACTCAGGGGGTCCTGAGGGGCTGGGGGGGGTCCTGAGGGGCTGGGGGGGCACTCGGGGGGTCCTGAGGGGCTGGGGGGGCACTTGGGGGGGGCTGGGGGGGGCACTTAGGGGGTCCTGAGGGGCTGGGGGGGCACTGGGGGGGTCCTGAGGGGCTGGGGGGGCACTTGGGGGGTCCTGAGGGGCTGGGGGGGCACCTGGGGGGTCCTGAGGGGCTGGGGGGGGTCCTGAGGGGCTGGGGGGGCACTGGGGGGGTCCTGAGGGGCTGGGGGGGTCCTGAGGGGCTGGGGGGGCACTTGGGGGATGCTCTGGGGCTGGGGGGGCACTGGGGGGTGTCTGGGTGACATTTGGGGTGACATTTGGGGTTTTTTTTGGGGGGTCCCAGGACGAGGATGGGCGGTTCTGGGTCAGGAGGGGTCTCTGGGTGATTTGGGGTCACGTTTGGGGGTCTCCAGGTGACATTTGGGGTTTTTTTTTGGGGGGTCCCAGGACGAGGACGGGCGGTTCTGGGTCAGCGGCCGCTCCGAGGACGAGGCTCGGGCCAAAGCGGCCGCAGCCTTTGGGGTCCCCCCCGAACTGGTCAGCCTGAGGCAAGGTGGGACTGGGGACACTGGGGGGGACTGGGGGTCCCTGGGGGTCCCTGGGGGTCCCTGGTGGTCCCTGGGGGTCTCTGGTGGTCCCTGGGGGTCCCTGGTGGTCACTGCTGTCCCTGGGCACAGACGAGGACGTTCTGGACACTTGGTTCTCCTCCGGCCTCTTCCCCTTTTCCATCTTCGGCTGGCCTGAGCAGGTGAGGGGGCGTTTGGGGGGCGTTTGGGGGGCCCCGGGAGGGTTTTGGGGGTCCTGGTCTCATCCTGGGGTCCCCCTGTGCCCCCAGACCCCCGACCTGGAGCGGTTCTACCCGGGCTCGCTGCTGGAGACCGGCCACGACATCCTGTTCTTCTGGGTGGCGCGGATGGTGATGCTGGGGCTGGCACTGACCGGGCGCCTGCCCTTCCGTGAGGTCAGACCTAAATCCAGCCTGAATTCACCCCAAATCACCCCAAATCCACCCAAATCCACCCCAAATTCACCCCAAAATCACCCCCAAATCCCCTGTTCTTCTGGGTGGCGCGGATGGTGATGCTGGGGCTGGCACTGACCGGCCGCCTGCCCTTCCGCGAGGTCAGACCCCCAAAACCCACCCTGAATCCAGCCTGAATCCACCCAAAATCACCCCAGAATCACCCCAAATCCACCCAAATTCACCCCAAATCACCCCAAATTCACCCCCAAATCCCCTGTTCTTCTGGGTGGCGAGGATGGTGATGCTGGGGCTGGCACTGACCGGGCGCCTGCCCTTCCGCGAGGTCAGACCCAAAATCACCCCAAATCCACCCAAAATCACCCCAAAATCACCCCAAATCCACCCAAAATCACCCCAAATCCACCCAAAATCACCCAAACTCACCCCAAAATCACCCCCAAATCCCCTGTTCTTCTGGGTGGCACAGATGGTGGTGCTGGGGCTGGCACTGACCGGGCGCCTGCCCTTCCGCGAGGTCAGACCCCCAAAACCCACCCTGAATCCAGCCTGAATCCACCCAAAATCACCCCAGAATCACCCCCAATCCACCCCAAAATCACCCCAAAATCACCCCAAATCCCCTGTTCTTCTGGGTGGCGAGGATGGTGATGCTGGGGCTGGCACTGACCGGGCGCCTGCCCTTCCGTGAGGTCAGACCCAAATCCAGCCTGAATTCACCCAAAATCACCCCAAAATCCAGCCTGAATTCACCCCAAAATCCAGCCTGAATTCACCCCAAATTCACCCCAAAATCCACGCAAAATCCACCCTGAATCCACCCCAAAATCCACCCAAAATCCACTCCAAATTCACCCCAAAATCCACCCAAAATTCACCCCAAAATCCACCTAAAATCCACCTCAAAATCCACCCCAAATTCACCCAAACTCTCCCCAAAATCCACCCAAAATCCACCCCAAATTCACCCTGAATCCAGCCCCAAAATCCACTCCAAATTCACCCCAAAATCCCCCCCAAAACCCCCCAAACCCCCCCCAAATCCCCCCCAAACCCCCCTCACCCCCTCCCCAGGTTTACCTCCACGCCATCGTCCGCGACGCCCACGGGCGCAAGATGAGCAAATCCCTGGGGAACGTCATCGACCCCCTGGACGTCATCGCGGGGGTGACGCTGCAGGTGGGACCCCAAACCCCCCCCCGAGACCCCCAAAGCACCCCCAGAGACCCCCTGAGCCCCCCAAAACCCCCCCAAATCCCCCCCCGTGTCCCCAGGAGCTGCAGCAGCAGCTGGAGAGCAGCAACCTGGACCCTGCGGAGCTGGAGCGGGCCCGGGAGGGGCAGGTGAGGGTTTGGGGGGCTTTGGGGGGGTTTGGGGGGCTCTGGGGGGGTCTGGGGGGGTTTGGGGGGCTCTGGGGGGGTCTGGGGGGGGTCTAGAAGGGATTTAGGGGGGGTTGAGGGAGCTGGTTTGGGAGTTTGGGGAGTTGGGAGGGTCCTGGGGGCTGCAGTGGGAGCTGGGGGGGTCCTGGGTGTGGTTTTTTGGGGGTCGGGGTCTTCATCCCCCCCTGCAGTGACCCCCCCCAACCCCACAGAGACGCGATTTCCCCGAGGGGATCCCGGAGTGCGGGACGGACGCGCTGCGCTTCGCCCTCTGCGCCTACACGGCCCAGGGTACCCCGAAACCACCCAGAACTGCCCCAAAAACACCCAAAACTGCCCCAAAAACACCCAAAACCACCCAAAACTGCCCCAGAAACACCCAAAACTGCCCCAAAAACACCCAAAACTGGCCCAAAACAACCCCAAAACCACCCAAAACAGCCCCAGAACCACCCAAAACTGCCCCAGAAACACCCAAAACCACCCAAAACTGCCCCAAAACCACCCAAAACCACCCAAAACTGCCCCAAAACCACCCAAAACTGCCCCGAAACCACCCAAAACTGCCCCAGAAACGCCCAAAACAGCCCCAAAACAACCCAAAACCACCCAAAACTGCCCCAAAAACACCCAAAACCACCCAAAACTGCCCCAAAACCACCCCAAACCTCCCCAAAACCACTCCAAAAACCCCAAACCCACCCCAAACCCCCCAAACCCCCCCAAACCCACCCCAAACCTCCCCAAACCCACCCCAAAACTCCCCAAAACCACCCCAAAACTCCCCAAAACCACTCCAAAAACCCCAAACCCACCCCAAACCCCCCCAAACGCCCCCAAACGCCCCCAAACCCCCACAAATCCCCCCAAACCTACCCCAAAACTCCCCAAAACCACCCCAAACCCCCCCAAAACCACCCCAAAACCACTCCAAACCTCCCCAAAACCACTCCAAAAACCCCAAATCCCCCCAAATCCCCCCCAAACGCCCCCAAATCCCCCCAAATCCCCCCAAACCCCCCGAGCCGCCCCCTGACCCCGCTGTCCCCCCAGGCCGGGACATCAACCTGGACGTGGGGCGGGTTTTGGGGTACCGGCACTTCTGTAACAAAGTCTGGAACGGGGCGCGCTTCGTCCTGCGGGCGCTGGGAGAGGGGTACCGGCCCCCCCCCGGGACACAGGTACCCCCCAAACCCCCCTGAGACCCCCTGAGACCCCCAAATCCCCCCTGAGACCCCCAAATCCCCCTGAGACCCCCAAATCCCCCCCTGAGCCCCCCAAATCCTCCTGCAGGGTTTGCTGAGCCTCGGGACCCCCCCCAATCCCCCCGTGTCCCCCCCAATCCCCCGTGTCCTCGTGTCCCCAGGGCCATCGGGGGTCCCGGGGGTCCCTGGCTGTCCCCGTGTCCCCATGTGTGTCCCTGTGTCCCCAGGGGTCCCGGGGGTCCCGGGGGTCCCCAATCCCGTGTCCCTGTGTCCCCAGGGGTCCCGGGGGTCCCCAATCCCGTGTCCCTGTGTCCCCAGGGGTCCCGGGGGTCCCTGGCTGTCCCCATGTCCCCGTGTCCCCATGTCCCCAATCCCGTGTCCCTGTGTCCCCAGGGGTCCTGGGGGTCCCGGGGGTCCCCATGTCCCCATGTCCCCAATCCCCGTGTCCCCATGTGTGTCCCCATGTCCCCAGGGGTCCCGGGGGTCCCTGGCTGTCCCCAATCCTGTGTCCCTGTGTCCCCAGGGGTCCCGGGGGTCCCTGGCTGTCCCCAATCCCGTGTCCCTGTGTCCCCAGGGGTCCCGGGGGTCCCCAATCCTGTGTCCCTGTGTCCCCATGTGTCCCCAGGGGTCCCGGGGGTCCCTGGCCCAGCGCTGGGTCCGGAGCCGCCTGAGCCGCGCCGTGGGGACCTGCGGGGCTGCCCTGGGGGGCTTCGACTTCCCGGGGGCCACCACGGCCGTGCACGGCTTCTGGGTGTATGAACTGTGTGACATCTACCTGGTACGGGGGTCCTGGGGGTCCTGGGGGTCCTGGGGGGGTCACAGGGGTCACAGGGGTCACAGGGGTCACAGGGGTCACAGGGGTCACCACGGCCGTGCACGGCTTCTGGGTGTATGAACTGTGCGATGTCTACCTGGTACGGGGGTCCTGGGGGGGTCTGGGGGGTCCTGGGGGGTCCTGGGGGGGTCACAGGGGTCACAGGGGTCACAGGGGCCACAGGGGTCACAGGGGTCACAGGGGTCACCACGGCCGTGCACGGCTTCTGGGTGTACGAACTGTGTGACATCTACCTGGTACGGGGGTCCTGGGGGTCCTGGGGGGTCACAGGGGTCCTGGGGGGTCACAGGGGTCACAGGGGTCACAGGGGTCACAGGGGGGTCACAGGGGTCACAGGGGCCACCACGGCCGTGCACGGCTTCTGGGTGTATGAACTGTGCGATGTCTACCTGGTACGGGGGTCCTGGGGGTCCTGGGGGGTCCTGGGGGGGTCACAGGGGTCACAGGGGTCACAGGGGTCACAGGGGTCACAGGGCTCAGGGGGGGTCACAGGGGTCACAGGGGTCACAGGGGTCACAGGGGTCAGGGGGGGTCACAGGGGTCACAGGGGTCACAGGGGTCACAGGGGTCAGTTTGGGGTCACAGGGGTCACAGGGGTCACAGGGGTCACCACAGCCGTGCACGGCTTCTGGGTGTACGAACTGTGCGATGTCTACCTGGTACGGGGGTCCTGGGGGTCCTGGGGGGGTCTGGGGGGGTCTGGGGGGTCACAGGGGGTCACAGGGGTCAGTTTGGGGTCTCAGGGGTCAGTTTGGGGTCTCAGGGGATTATTTGGGGTCCCGGGGTGGTCTCAGGGGTTATTTGGGGTCTCAGGGGTGGTTTGGGGTCATTTTGGGGTCCCTGGGGTCAGTTTGGGGTCTCAGGGGGTTGTTTGGGGTCAGTTTGGGGGTCCCTGGGGGTTGTTTGGGGTCCCTGGGGTCAGTTTGGGGTCAGTTTGGGGTCCCTGGGGTCAGTTTGGGGTCATTTTGGGGTCCCTGGGGTCACTTTGGGGGTCCCTGGGGTCACTTTGAGGTCAGTTTGGGGTCCCTGGGGTCAGTTTAGGGTCCCAGGGTGGTCTCAGGGGTCAGTTTGGGGTCTCAGGGGTCAGTTTGGGGTCCCTGGGGTCAGTTTGGGGTCAGTTTGGGGTCCCTGGGGTCACTTTGGGGTCTCAGGGGTTATTTGGGGTCCCTGGGTGTAGTTTGGGGTCCCTGGGGTCACTTTGGGGTCCCTGGGGTCACTTTGGGGTCAGTTTGGGGTCAGTTTGGGGGTCCCTGGGGTCACTTTGGGGTCATTTTGGGGTCCCTGGGGTCACTTTGGGGTCCCTGGGGTCAGTTTGGGGTCACTTTGGGGTCCCTGGGGTCAGTTTGGGGTCACTTTGGGGGTCCCTGGGGTCAGTTTGGGGTCCCTGGGGTCACTTTGGGGGTCCCTGGGGTCACTTTGGGGTCCCTGGGGTCACTTTGGGGGTCCCTGGGGTCACTTTGGGGTCCCTGGGGTCACTTTGGGGGTCCCTGGGGTCACTTTGGGGTCCCTGGGGTCACTTTGGGGGTCCCTGGGGTCACTTTGGGGTCCCTGGGGTCACTTTGGGGGTCCCTGGGGTCAGTTTGGGGTCCCTGGGGTCACTTTGGGGTCATTTTGGGGTCCCTGGGGTCACTTTGGGGGTCCCTGGGGTCACTTTGGGGTCCCTGGGGTCACTTTGGGGTCAGTTTGGAGTCCCTGGGGTCATTTTGGGGTCCCTGGGGTCACTTTGGGGGTCCCTGGGGTCCCTGGGGTCAGTTTGGGGTCCCTGGGGTCACTTTGGGGGTCCCTGACCCCGTTGCCCCCCCAGGAGTGTGTGAAGCCGATCCTGTCCCGAGGGACCCCGGCCCAGCCCGGGGGGGTCCGGGGGTCCCGCGGAGGGGGAGGGGCAGGACGGGGACGGCGAGGATGATGAAGGTGAGGGGGGAGGGGCGGGAGACCCCCGGCACCGCCCGGCCTGGGGGGGCTGGGGGGGATTTGGGGGGATTTGGGGGGGATTTGGGGGGGCTGGGGGGATTTGGGGGGATTTGGGGGGGATTTGGGGGGACTGGGGGGATTTGGGGGGGATTTGGGGGGGATTTGGGGGGACCTGGGGGGACCTGGGGAGGTTCTGGGGGGTCTGAGGGGGTTTTTGGGGGGGGGTTTTGGGGGTTTTTGGGGGTCCGGGGGTTTCTGGGGAGGTCCTGGGGGGTTTTTGGGGATCCCGGGGGGGGTTTGGGGGTCCGGGGGTGTCTGTGGGGTTTTTGGGGGTTTCTGGGGTTTTTGGGGTTTTTGGGGGTTTCTGGGGGGGTTTCTGGGGTTTTTGGGGGTCCTGGGGGGTTTCTGGTGTTTTTGGAGGTTTCTGGGGTTTTTGGGGTTTTTGGGTGTCCCGGGGGGTTTCTGGGGGGGTTTTTGGGGTTTTTGGGGTATCCCGGGGGGTTTCTGGGGTTTTTGGGGGTTTCTGGGGGGGTTTCTGGGGTTTTTGGGGGTCCCGGGGGTTTCTGGGGTTTTTGGGGGTTTCTGGGGGCGTTTCTGGGTTTTTTGGGGGTTTCTGGAGGGGTTTCTGGGGTTTTTGGAGGTTTCTGGGGGGATTTCTGGGGTTTTTGGGGGTTTCTGGGGGGTTTCTGGGGTTTTTGGAGGTTTCTGGGGGGGTTTCTGGGGTTTTTGGGGGTTTCTGGGGGGGTTTCTGGGGTTTCTGGGGTTTTTGGGGTGTCCCGGGGGGTTTCTGGGTTTTTGGGGGTTTCTGGTGGGGTTTCTGGGGTTTTTGGGGGTCCCGGGGGGTTTCGGGGGGGTTTCTGGGGTTTTTGGGGGTTTCTGGGGTTTTTGGGTGTCCCGGGGGGTTTCTGGGGTTTTTGGAGGTTTCTGGGGGGGTTTCTGGTGTTTTTGGGGGTCCCGGGGGTGTCTGTGAGGTTTCTGGGGGGGTTTGGGGGTTTTTGGGGTTCCCGTGGGGTTTCTGGGGGGTTTCTGGGGTTTTGGAGGTTTCTGGGGGGGTTTCTGGTGTTTTTGGGGGTCCCGGGGGTGTCTGTGGGGTTTCTGGGGTTTTTGGAGGTTTCTGGGTTTTTGGAGGTTTCTGGGGGGGTTTCTGGGGTTTTTGGGGTTTCTGGGTTTTTGGAGGTTTCTGGGGGGGTTTCTGGGGTTTTTGGGGGTTTCTGGGGGGTTTCTGGTGTTTTTGGGGTGTCCCGGGGGGTTTCTGGGTTTTTGGGGTTTCTGGGGGGGTTTCTGGGGTTTTTGGGGTTTCTGGGGGGTTTCTGGGGTTTTTGGGGTTTCTGGGGGGGTTTCTGGGGTTTTTGGGGGTTTCTGGGGGGGTTTCTGGGGTTTTTGGGGGTCCCGGGGGGGGTTTTTGGGGTTCCCGTGGGTTTTTGGGGGTCCCGGGGTGCGGAAGGACCCCCCTGCCCCGGCAGGTGACCCCGCTGCGGCGCGGCTGACGCTGCTGACGTGTCTGGACGCGGGGCTGCGGCTCCTGGCCCCCTTCATGCCCTTCCTGGCCGAGGAGCTCTGGCAGCGGCTGCCCCCCGGGACCCCCCCGCGCCCCCCCAGCATCTGCCTGGCCCCCTTCCCCGAGCCCCAGCAGGTGAGAGGGGCTGGGGGGGTCTGGGGGGGTCTGCAAGAGGGGCTGGGGGGATTTGGGGGGGATTTGGGGGCTCAGGGGGGGATTTGGGGGGATTTGGTGAGGTTTGGATTCCCAGGGGGGATCTGGGGGGATTTGGGGGGCTCAGGGGGATTTGGGGGGGCTCAGGGGGGATTTGGGTGGTCTGGGTGAGGTTTGGGTCCCCAGGGGGGATTTGGGGGGGATTTGGGGTTCCTGGGAGGGATTTGGGGGGCTCAGGGGGGATTTGGGGGGAATCTGGGGGATTTGGGTGGTCTGGGTGAGGTTTGGTTCCCCAGGGATATTTGGGGGGGGATTTGGGGTGGATTTTGGGGGTCTCAGGGGATATTTGGGGTGGATTTGGGGGGTCTCAGGGGATATTTGGGGGTGGATTTGGGGGTCTCAGGGGATATTTGGGGGTGGATTTTGGGGGGTCTCAGGGGGGATTTGGGGGTGGATTTGGGGGGGTCTCAGGGGATATTTGGGGTGGATTTTGGGGGTGGATTTTGGGGGTCTCAGGGGATATTTGGGGGTGGATTTTGGGGGTCTGAGGGGTCTCTGACCCCCCCGTGTGCCCCCAGTTCTGCTGGCAGGACGAGGAGGCCGAGGCCACCATGGAATTCCTGCTGGGAATCGTCCGAGCCCTGCGGAGCCTGCGGGCAGCGCACGGCCTGACCCGCCAGAGACCCCCCTGTGCGTCTGGGGGGCTTGGGGAGACCCCCTGTGCGTCTGGGGGGCTTGGGGGAGACCCCCCTGTGCGTCTGGGGGGCTTGGGGGGACCCCCCTGTGCGTCTGGGGGGCTTGGGGAGACCCCCCTGTGGGTCTGGGGGGCTTGGGGGGACCCCCCTGTGCGTCTGGGGGGCTTGGGGGGACCCCCCTGTGCGTCTGGGGGGCTTGGGGGGACCCCCGGGGGGGCGGGGGGCTGAGGGGAGACCCCCCTCTGCGTCTGGGGGCTTTCAGGGGGTCTCTGGGGATCTCTGGGGGTCTCTGAGGGGGTTTTTGGGGACTCTCCAGGGGTCTCTGGGGGTCTCTGGGGTCCTGCAGGGCTCTATGGGGGTCCCAGGGGGGTTTGTGGGGGTCTCCAGGGCTCTGTGGGGGTCTCTGGGGGGGTTTTTGGGGTCTCTGACCCCCCCCCTTTGCCCCCTCCCCAGGTTTCCTGCAGTGCCCCGACCCCTCCTGGGGGTCCCAGGGGGGTTTGTGGGGGTCTCCAGGGCTCTGTGGGGGTCTCTGGGGGGGTTTTTGGGGGTCTCTGGGGGGGTTTGTGGGGGTCTCTGGGGGGGTTTGTGGGGGTCTCTGGGGGGATTTGTGGGGGTCTCTGGGTCTCTCTGGGGTCCCACCCCTCTGACCCCCCCCCTTTGCCCCCTCCCCAGGTTTCCTGCAGTGCCCCGACCCCTCCTGGGGGTCCCGGGGGGGTTTGTGGGGGTCTCTGGGGGTTTGTGGGGGTCTCTGGGGGGGTTTGTGGGGGTCTCCAGGGCTCTATGGGGGTCTCTGGGGGGGTTTTTGGGTCTCTGACCCCCCCCTTTGCCCCCTCCCCAGGTTTCCTGCAGTGCCCCGACCCCTCCTGGGGGTCCGGGCCGGCCGGAGCCGGGGGCTGCTGCGGGCGCTGGGGGGGGTGGGCTCGGTGCGGCTGCTGGGGGGGGGCGAGGGGCCCCCCCAGGGCTGCGCCGTGGCCGTGGCCTCGGACCGGTGCACGGTGCACCTGCTGCTCAAGGTGAGCGCCGTGACGTCATCGCCGCAGCCGTGACGTCATCCACACCGCCGTGACGTCATAGCCGGAGCAGTGACGTCATCACCTGAGCCGGTGTTTTTTTTGGGGGGGGGGTTTCCCAGGGCATCGTGGACCCCCCCAAGGAGCTGCAGCGGCTCGGGGGGCGGCGGGAGGAGCTGCAGAAGGGCCTGGAGCGGCTGCGGGAGCGCCGGGGGGGCCCCGGGTACCCCCACAAGGTGCCCCCCCACGTGCAGGAGGCCGACGCCGCCAAGGTGAGCCCGGGGGGGGGCTCGGGGGGGGTCTGGGGGGGCTTTGGGGGGCTCTGGGGGGGCTCTGGGAGGATTTGGGGGGGGTCTCGGGAGGTGTTGATGGGGTTGGTGAGCCCGGGGGGGGGCTCTGGGGGGGTTTTGGGGCTCTGGGGGGGTCTGGAGGATTTGGGGGTTTCTGGGGGGCTTTGGGGGGGCTCTGGGAGGATTTTGGGGGGGTCTCGGGAGGTGTTGAGGGGGTTGGTGGGCTCGGGGGGGGCTCTGGGGGGTTTTGGGGGGGCTTTGGGGGGTTCCCAGCCTGTGCCGTGACCCCCCCCCCCGCAGCTGACCCAGCTGGAGTCGGAGCTGCGGAACGTTCTGGAAGCCGAGGAGCTGATGAGGAAAATGCTGTGACCCCCCCGGGACCCCCCCCCGGGACCCCCCCCCGGGACCCCCCCCCAAATAAAGCGATCCTGGACCCGCCCCTGCTGCTGTGGCTGGGGGACCCCGTGGGGGCGTGGCCTCCCCTGGCCCCGCCCCCGCCCGCGCGGACAATGGGGGTGGGCGGGGCCGCGGGGGCCGCGGGGGCTGCTGGGATCGGGGCGGCCGCGGGTGAGGGGGGGCCCGGGGGGGGGGGTCCCGGGGGGGCTTTGGGGGGTCCCCGTTTGTGGGTTGGGGTCCCGGGGGGGCTCTGGGGGGCTCTGGGAGGGTCCCCGGGGGTCTCTGGGGGGTCCCCGTTTGTGGGTTGGGGTCCCGGGGGGCTCCGGGGGTCCCGGGGCGGCTCCGGGTGCGGCGGGGTTGGGGTCGCGCGGGGTCCCCGGGGGTTCCGGGGGGGGTTTGAGGGGCCTGAGGGGGTTTGAGGGGCCTGAGGGGGCTCCGGGGGGGTTTGAGGGGCTGGGGGGGTTCCGGGGGGCTCCGGGGGGTTTGAGGGACCGGGGGGGTTCCGGGGGGGTTTGAGGGGCCGGGGGGGTTCCGGGGGGCGCTCCCCGCCGTTAATTAGCGCTGATGAGCTCCCGTTAATCAGCGGCACTGCCCCCCCCCCCGCAGCTCCGGCAGCGCCGAGGCCGAAGGCTCCGCCCGACCCCTCCCCCTCCTCCTGCCCCGGGCGGGGGTCCCGGTGAGACCCCCCCGAGACCCTCCCCGAACCCCAACCCCGAACCCCGAACCCCAACCCCAACCCCAACCCCGAGTTTGCGGGGGGCCCGTCCGGGGGTCCCGGGGTCCGTTCGGGGGTCCCAGGTCCCGTCCGGGGGTCCCAGGTCCCTCTCGGGGGTCCCAGGTCCTGTTCAGGGGTCCCAGTGCCCGTTCAGGGGTCCCAGGTCCCGTTTGGGGGTCGTTTCGGGGGTCCCAGGTCCCTCTCGGGGGTCCCAGGTCCCTCTCGGGGTCCGTTCGGGGGTCCCAGGTCCCTCTCGGGGGTCATTCCGGGGGTCCCAGGTCCTGTTCAGGGGTCCCAGGTCCCTCTCGGGGGTCGTTCCGGGGGTCTCTCGGGGGTCCCAGGTCCTGTTCAGGGGTCCCAGTGCCCGTTCGGGGGTCCCAGGTCCCTCTCGGGGGTCGTTCCGGGGGTCTCTCGGGGGTCCCAGGTCCTGTTCAGGGGTCCCAGCTCCCTCTCGGGGGTCCCAGGTCCCTCTCGGGGGGTCCCAGGTCCTGTTCAGGGGTCCCAGGTCCCTCTCAGGGGTCGTTCCGGGGGTCTCAGTGCCCGTTCAGGGGTCCCAGGTCCCGTTTGGGGGTCGTTTTGGGGGTCCCGGGTCCGTTCGGGGGTCCCAGGTCCCTCTCGGGGGTCCCAGGTCTCTCTTGGGGGTCCCAGGTCCCTCTCGGGGGTCGTTCCGGGGGTCCCAGGTCCCTCTCGGGGGTCGTTCCGGGGGTCTCTCGGGGGTCCCATGGCCGAGCCCTTCGGACACTTCACTCACGCCCTGGTTCGGGCGCTGCCGCCCCCCGGGGACCCCCGTGAGGAGGCTCTGGGGGTCGCGAGCCCCCGGGGGCGGCCCCGGACCCCGCCAAGGCGCGGCGGCAGTGGGGGGTCCTGGGGGGGGTCCTGCGGCAGCGCCTGGGGCTGCAGCTGCTGGAGCTGCCCCCGGCCCGGGGGGGGCTGCGGCCGCTGCTGCTCGAGGAGCTCGTGGTGGTCCAGGGGGGGACGGCGCTGCTCACCCGCCCGGAGCCCCCCCGAAATGAGGAGGTACCGGGGGGGCTGGGGAGGGGGGGCTGGGACCCCGGGATGGGGGCTGGGACCCCCGGGATGGGCTGGGACCCCCGGGATGGGGGATGGGACCCCCGGGATGGGGGATGGGGAGGGGGCTGGGACCCCCGGGATGGGGGCTGGGACCCCCGGGATGGGGGATGGGACCCCCGGGATGGGGGATGGGACCCCTGGGATGGGCTGGGACCCCCGGGATGGGGGATGGGACCCCCGGGATGGGCTGGGACCCCCGGGATGGGGGATGGGACCCCCGGGATGGGCTGGGACCCCCGGGATGGGGGATGGGACCCCCGGGATGGGGGATGGGGAGGGGGCTGGGACCCCCGGGATGGGCTGGGACCCCCGGGATGGGGGATGGGACCCCCGGGATGGGCTGGGACCCCCAGGATGGGGGATGGGACCCCCGGGGTGGGGGCTGGGGAGGGGGCTGGGACCCCCGGGATGGGGGATGGGACCCCCGGGATGGGCTGGGACCCCCGGGATGGGGGATGGGACCCCCGGGATGGGCTGGGACCCCCGGGATGGGGGATGGGGAGGGGGCTGGGACCCCGGGGTGGGCTGGGACCCCCGGGATGGGGGCTGGGGAGGGGGCTGGGACCCCCGGGATGCGCTGGAACCCCGAGGTGGGGGATGGGACCTCCGGGATGGGGGGGGATCCTTTTGGGGTGGGGGCTGCCCTGAGCTGGGACCCCCAGGGGATTGGGGGGGGGTCCTGATTGGGGGTCCCGCATGCCAGAGGGGGGGGGCTGCACTGGGGGGGTCTGGGGGTGCAGAGGGGGGGTCGCAGCTGATCCCCCCCCCCCCCGGTGACCCTGGTGACCCCTCCCCAGCTCGGGGGGCTCCGGGAGGTGCTGGGGGCGGGTGGGGGCTGCACTGGGGGTGCAGAGGGGGGGTCGCAGCTGATCCCCCCCCCCCGATGACCCCGGTGACCCCTCCCCAGCTCGGGGGGCTCCGGGAGGTGCTGGAGCAGCTCCAGCTCCGGGTGCTGTCGGTGACGGACGAGGGGGCGGCGCTGGACGGGGGGGACGTTCTGTTCACTGGTGAGTTTGGGGGGACCACCGCCCCCCCAGGACCCCCCCCGGGACCCCCCCCGGGACCCCCCGGACCCCTCAGGGGTCCCAACCGCCCCCTGCCCCCCTCCCCAGGCCGGGAATTCTTCGTGGGAATCTCCCCCTGGACCAACCTGCGCGGGGCCGAGGCCGTGGCCGACGCCTTCAGGGTGAGACCCCCGCCCGTCCTGGGGGGGCTTTGGGGACCCCTGGGGGGGTCCCGGGACCCCTGGGGGTTTTTTGGGGGGGTTTAATGGGGCAGTCTGGGGGTTTTTGGGGGGTTCCCGGTGTGTGGGGGGTTTCAGGGGGGTTCCTGTTGTCCCAGGGGGATTTGGGGGGGTTTTCAGGGGGTCCTGACGCCCCCCGTGCCCCCTCCCCAGGATTTCACGGTGTCCACGGTGCCGGTGGGCGGCGGGGGGCGGCTGAAGGGGTTCTGCAGCATGGCAGCCCCCCAGACCATCGCCCACGGCAGCAGCGACGGCGCCCGCAGGGCCATCAAGGTGGGGACACGGGGGGGAAATCCCAGTTTGGGGGGGAAAATCCCAGTTTGGGGGGGAAAATCCCAGTTTGGGGGGGAAATCCCCGTTTGGGGGGAAAATCCCAGTTTGGGGGGGAAATCCCCGTTTGGGGGGGAAATCCCAGTTTGGGGGGAAAATCACAGTTTGGGGATAAATCCCAGTTTGGGGGGGAAATCCCAGTTTGGGGGGAAATCCCAGTTTGGGGATAAATCCCAGTTTGGGGGGGAAATCCCAGTTTGGGGGGGAAATCCCAGTTTGGGGGGAAATCCCAGTTTGGGGGGGGAAAATCCCAGTTTGGGGGGGAAAATCCCAGTTTGGGGGGGAAATCCCAGTTTGGGGGGGAAAATCCCAGTTTGGGGGGAAAATCCCAGTTTGGGAGGCGTGATGGTCAGCTGGTCAGTTTGGGGGGGGGGGCGGCGGCCGAGGGGCACTGGAGGGGTCAGGCTGGGGTGGGGTGGTTTTGGGGGGTCTGAGGGTCGGTTTTGGGTGTCCGAGGGTCACTCCGGGTGTTCCCATGGGGTCTGAGGGTCACTCCGGCTGTTCCCGAGGGTCACTCCGGCTGTTCCCGTGGGTCACTCTGGGTGTTCCCGAGGGTCACTCCGGGTGTTCCCAATGGTCACTTTTGGGTGTCCGAGGGTCACTCCGGGTGTTCCCATGGGGTCCGAGGGTCACTCCGGGTGTTCCGAGGGTCACTCTGGGTGTTCCCGAGGGTCACTCTGGGTGTTCCCGTGGGGTCTGAGGGTCACTCCGGGTGTTCCCAATGGTCACTCCGGCTGTTCCTGATGGTCACTCCGGGTGTTCCCGAGGGTCACTCCGGGTGTTCCCGTGGGTCACTCTGGGTGTTCCCATGGGGTCCGAGGGTCACTCCGGGTGTTCCCGAGGGTCACTCTGGGTGTTCCCGAGGGTCACTCTGGGTGTTCCCGTGGGGTCTGAGGGTCACTCCGGGTGTTCCCAATGGTCACTCCGGCTGTTCCTGATGGTCACTCCGGGTGTTCCCGAGGGTCACTCCGGGTGTTCCCGTGGGTCACTCTGGTGTTCCCATGGGGTCCGAGGGTCACTCCGGGTGTTCCCGAGGGTCACTCCGGGTGTTCCCGTGGGTCACTCTGGGTGTTCCCAATGGTCACTCCGGCTGTTCCCGAGGGTCACTCCGGGTGTTCCCGAGGGTCACTCCGGGTGTTCCTGTGGGTCACTCCGGCTGTTCCCGATGGTCACTCCGGCTGTCCCCAGGCCATGGAGCAGCTCTCGGACCACCCGTACTCGCGGCTGCCGCTGCCCGATGACCCGGCCGGGAATTGTCTCTTCACGCGCCCGGGGGGCTCCCGGGGGGGGTCCTGCTGCACCGGGGCCCGAGGAGTTCCCCAACAGCCAGAAGGTGGGCGTGGCCTGGGGGCGTGGCCGGGGGAGGGGCGTGGCCTGGGGGCGTGGCCTGGGGGCGTGACCTGGGGGCGTGGCCTGGGGGCGGGGCCTGGGGGGCGTGGCCCGGGGGCGTGGCCTGGTGTGTGACCCAAGGGTGTGACCCAGGGCGTGGCCACTGGGGCGGGAAATGATTTGAGTGGGCGGAGTCGAGGCTTGGAAGGGGCGGGGCTGTGGGGAGGAGCCACCGCAGGGCGTGGCCGTGCCCTGATGATCCCGGCCCCTCCCCCAGGCGTTCCAGAAGGTTCCGGGGGTGTCGCTGGTGCCGCTGGACCTGAGCGAGGCCGCCAAGGTGGGCGGGGCCCTGAGCTCCTGCTGCGTCCTGCTGTGGGCGCGGCCGGGGGGGCGGGGCCAGCTCTGACCACGCCCCTTCCTCATCCCCAGCTCTCCCAACCTGGGGGCGGGGCCAGCTCTGACCACGCCCCTTCCTCATCCCCAGCGCTCCCATCCTGGGGGCGGGGCCAGCTCTGACCACGCCCCTTCCTCATCCCCAGCGCTCCCATCCTGGGGGCGGGGGCCAGCTCTGACCACGCCCCTCCCCCTCCCCAGTTCCCTTCCTGGGGGCGGGGCCACACGCGAGCCCCTCCCCCTTTTTTAGCTCCGCCCACCCGGCCGCCGCCCCTCCCCCCTTTTGCCTTAAGGAGGCCGCCCGGGACCAAATTAAAAAATGTCTTTTAATTAATTAATTCCGTAATTAGCGCGTCACTCTGTGCATGATGGGGGGGGGGGGGGGGAGGGGCGCGTGCGGGGTGGGGGAGGGGCGTGGGCGGGGTGGGGGAGGGGTCACAGCGCCCAGGGCAGGCGGAACTCCTGGGGGGGGAGGGGCGTGCAGTGCGAGGCCTCGAAGTTCTGCAGGTGCTTCTGGGCCTGGGGGAGGGGCGGGAGGGGCGGGGTCAACGCCGGGGCCACGCCCACCGGCCACACCCACCAACCCCACCCCCCTGGCCACACCCACCCCCCTGGCCACACCCACCCCCGGCCCCGCCCCCACTCACCAGGTAGAGCGCCAGCTGCCGGCGCTGGGCGGGGCTCAGATCCTCACCTGGGGAGGGGGCGGGGCCAAGCTCAGGGGCGGGGCAGCCTGGCCACACCCCCTGGCCACGCCCGGCCCCTGATTGGTTGATTCACCCAACCCGGCAGCCAATCCCTGCTGGCTCCTCCCATTCTGGTCACGCCCCCGTACTCCCATTGGCTGCTCCTGGCCCCCGCCCCCACGCTCCATTGGCTGCTCCCGGCCCCGCCCCCATGCTCCCATTGGCTGCTCCTGGCCCCGCCCACACGCTCTCATTGGCTGCTCCCGGCCCCGCCCACACGCTCGCCTTGGCTGCTCCCAGCTCTGCCCCCACCCTCCCATTGGCTGCTCCCTGGCCCCGCCCCCACCCTCCATTGGCTGTTCTCGGCCCCGCCCCCACCCTCCAATTGGCTGCTCCCTGGCCCCACCCCTGCACTCCCATTGGCTGCTCTTAGCTCCACCCCCACACTCTCATTGGCTGCTCTTGGCCCTGCCCCACACTCCCATTGGCTGTTCCCAGCCCCGCCCCTGTGCTCCCATTGGCTGTTCCCAGCCCCGCCCCCACCCTCCCATTGGCTGTTCCCAGCCCCGCCCCCACACTCCCATTGGCTGTTCCCAGCCCCGCCCCTGCCCTCCCATTGGCTGTTCCAGCCCCGCCCCCACCCTCCCATTGGCTGTTCCCGCCCAGGCCCCGCACTCCCATTGGCTGTTCCCAGCCCCGCCCCTCCCCTCCCATTGGCTGTTCCCGCCCAGGCCCCGCCCTGACCGAGGCTCCAGGGGAAGGGGGGGCTGCGGTCGCCGGCGAAGGCCTCGAGCTGCCCCCGGCACCAGCCCGGCTCGGGGGGAGAGCGGCCGAGGACGGCGCCTGGGGGGGGGAAACGGGGTCAGGGACGGGAACGGGAACGGGACCCCAAAACGGGGTCTGGGAACCCCAAAACGGGGTCAGGGACGGGGAACGGGAATGGGGAACCCCAAAACGGGGGGATGGAACCCCAAAACGGGAACGGGGAACCCCAAAACGGGAATGGGGAACCCCAAAATGGGGAGATGGAACCCCAAAACGGGGTCTGGGACCCCAAAACGGGGACCTGAGACCCCAATCCGGGGTCTGTCCCCCCCAACCCGGGGGTCTGTCCCCCCCAACCCGGGGCTCTGTCCCCCCCAAACTGAGGGTCTGTCCCCCCCAACCCGGGGGTCTGTCCCCCCCAATCCGGGGGTCTGTCCCCCCCAATCCGGGGTCTGTCCCCCCCAACCCGGGGTCTGTCCCCCCCAACCCGGGGGTCTGCCCCCCCAATCCGGGGTCACTCACTCTCCTCCTCGGGGGTCGCCGCCTGCAGCCACTCCCGCACCGCCTGCAGCCCCTCATCCACCAGGAGCTTGGGGTACCTGGGGAGGGGGCTCTGAGTCCTGGGGGGACCCCCAGGGACCCCCAAACTGACCTGGGACCCCCAGGGACCCCCCAAACTGACCTGGGACCCCCCCCAAATCCACCTG
Source organism: Poecile montanus (assembly GCA_038429875.1). Lineage (NCBI taxonomy): Eukaryota > Metazoa > Chordata > Aves > Passeriformes > Paridae > Poecile > Poecile montanus. Next base: position 2,896,500 of record CM076533.1, read on the forward strand.
GACCCCCCCAAACCAACCTGGGACCCCCAAACTGACCTGGGACCCCCAGGAACCCCCCAAACCAACCCGGGACCCCCCCAAACCCACCTGGGACTCCCCAAAATCCCTCTGGGACCCCCCCAAACCATCCTGGGACCCCCCAAACCCCTTCAGGACTCCCCAGACCAACCCAGGACCCCGAAACCATCCTGGGACCCCCCAAACCGACCTGAGACCCCCCCAAACCAATCTGGGACCCCCCAAACCATCCTGGAATCCCCCAAACCGACCTGGGACACCCTGAACCAACCCGGGACCCCCCCAAACCCCCCCAGGACCCCCCAAACCCCCCAGGACCCCCCAAAAGCCCCCCCAAACCCCCGTTCCCCACCGGTGCTGCAGCAGTTTCAGCAGGAGGTCGTTGCCGCGGTTGGAGGCGATGTCATCGGGGACCCTGCGGGGTCAGGGGGGGTCAGGGGGGGTCAGGGGGTCCCTGGGGGGGTTTTGGGGGTCCCTGGGGGTCCCAGGGGGGGTCCCAGGGGGTCCCAGGGGGGTCTGGGGGGGCTCACGTGGTGGTGATGATCTCGTCCTTCGTCCTCCGCACCAGCAGCACCGGGCCCTGGTACCTGGGGGGGTTTGGGGGGGTTTTGGGGGTTTTTGGGAGGTTTTGGGGGTTTTGGGGGGTTTTTTGGGGGTTTTGAGGTGTTTTGGGGTGTTTTGGGGTTGTTTTCGGGGGTTTTGAGGTGTTTTGGGAGGGGTTTGGGTGCTTTTGGGGTGTTTTAGGGGGTTTTGGGGTGGTTTTGGGATGGTTTTGGGGTGGTTTTGAGGTGTTTTGGGGGTCTTGGAATGTTTTGGGGGGTTTTGGGGTTTTTGGTGTGTTTTGCGTGGTTTTTGGGGTGTTTCGGGGGTTTTTGAGGGGTTTTGAGAGGGGTTTGAGTGGTTTTGGGGTGTTTTAGTGTGTTTTGGGATGGTTTTGGGATGATTTCGGGGTGTTTTGGGGTGGTTTTGGGGTGTTTTGGGATGGTTTTGAGGTGTTTTGGGGTGTTTTAGGGGGTTTTGGGGTGTTTTGGGGTGGTTTTGGGGTGTTTCGGGGGTTTTTGAGGGGTTTTGAGAGGGGTTTGGGTGGTTTTGGGGTGTTTTAGGGGGTTTTGGGATGGTTTTGGGGTGTTTTGGTGTGTTTTGCGTGGTTTTTGGGGTGTTTCGGGGGTTTTTGAGGGGTTTTGGGGTTGTTTTTGGGGGTACCTGCAGAGCTGCTCGGCGTTGTTGAGGTTCAGGTGCTCCCGCACCGTTTGTGTCACCAGGTCCCCTGTGGGGGGGGGGGGGGTGTGAAGGGTCAGGGGGGGTTTTTGGGGGGGCTCTGGGGGGGTTTTGGGGGGCTCTGGGGGGTTTTTGGGGTGGTTTTGGGGGGGCTGGGGCACTCACGCCAGCTGCGGGGCAGCACCTTCAGGGCCAGGGGCACGAGGTCATCGAAGGACGCGTCCAACACCAACCCCCCCAGCTCGGGGTACGACATGGCCGCCCACGTGGCTGGGGGGGACAGGGGGGTCACAGGGGGGTCAGGGGGGGTCACAGGGGGGTCACAGGGGGGGGCAGGGGGGGTCACAGGGGGGTCACAGGGGGGTCAGGGGGGTCACAGGGGGGACAGGGGGGGACAGGGGGGGTCACAGGGGGGGTCAGAGGGGTCACAGGGGGGTCACAGGGGGGGCAGGGGGGGTCAGGGGGGGTCACAGGGGGGTCACAGGGGGGTCAGGGGGGTCACGGGGGTCACAGGGGGGTCACAGGGGGGTCAGGGGGTCACAGGGGGGGTCAGGGGGGTCAGGGGGGTCAGAGGGGGGTCAGGGGGTCCCCACGGGGCTGGGGAGGGGTCAGAGACCCCACAAACTGCGGGAGCTCAGGGCTCAGAGCCCCCTGTGTGCCCCCCAAGTTCTGTGAGCAGCGTCCCAGTGACCCCCAGGGACCCCAAACCCCATCCCAGTGACCCCAAATCCCACCCCAGTGACCCCAGTGACCCCAAATCCCCTCCCAGTGTTCCAGTGACCCCAAACCCCATCCCAGTGATCCCAAATCCCTTCCAGTGACCCCCAGGGACCCCAAACCCCCTCCCAGTGACCCCAAACCCCCTCCCAGTGTTCCCAGTGACCCCCAGGGACCCCAAATCCCCTCCCAGTGACCCCAAACCCCATCCCAGTGTTCCTAGTGCCCCCAAATCCCCTCCCAGTGACCCCAAACCCCTCCCAGTGACCCCCAGGGACCCCAAATCCTTCCCAGTGACCCCAAATCCCCTCCCAGGGACCCCAAACCCCCTCCCAGTGACCCCAGTGACCCCAAATCCCACCCCAGTGACCCCAAACCCCCTCCCAGTGACCCCCAGGGACCCCAAATTCCCTCCCAGTGACCCCAAATCCCATCCCAGTGACCCCAAACCCCCTCCCAGTGACCCCAGTGACCCCAAATCCCACCCCAGTGACCCCAAACCCCCTCCCAGTGACCCCAGTGACCCAAACCCCCTCCCAGTGACCCCCCAGGGACCCCAAACCCCCTCCCAGTGCCCCCAAACCCCATCCCAGTGACCCCCAGTGACCCCAAACCCC
>CM076533.1:2900069-2932692 GCA_038429875.1 Poecile montanus
TGCTGTCCCCTGGTGTCCCCATGGTGTCCCCTGGTGTCCCCGTGCTGTCCCCGTGCTGTCCCCTGGTGTCCCCGTGCTGTCCCCGTGCTGTCCCCTGGTGTCCCCGTGGTGTCCCCGTGCTGTCCCCGTGCTGTCCCTGTGCTGTCCCCATGGTGTCCCCGTGCTGTCCCCATGGTGTCCCCGTGCTGTCCCCATGGTGTCCCCATGGTGTCCCCGTGCTGTCCCCGTGCTGTCCCTGTGCTGTCCCCATGGTGTCCCCGTGCTGTCCCCATGGTGTCCCCATGGTGTCCCGTGGTGTCCCCTGGTGTCCCCGTGCTGTCCCCGTGCTGTCCCGTCCTCCCGGGGCTGCTGGCCCTGCACTGTGTCCCTGTCCCCTTTCTTCTGTAACGCTGTCCCCTCTCTGTCCCCTTGTGTTCCCTCTCTGTCCCCTTGTGTCCCCTCGCTGTCCCCTTGTGTCCCCTCATGTCCCCTCTCTGTCCCCTCACTGTCCCCTCTCTGTCCCCTCATGTCCCCCGATGTCCCCTCATGTCCCCCCGATGTTCCCTCATGTCCCCCTGATGTCCCCCAATGTCCCTTGATGTCCCCTGATGTCCCCTCTGTCCCTGATGTCCCCTGCTGTCCCCTGATGTCCCCTCACTGTCCCCTGATGTCCCCTCTGTCCCCCAATGTCCCCTGATGTCCCCTCTGTCCCCTGATGTCCCCTGCTGTCCCCTGCTGTCCCCTGCTGTCCCCTGATGTCCCCTGCTGTCCCCTGATGTCCCCTGCTGTCCCCTCACTGTCCCCTGCTGTCCCCTGCTGTCCCCTGCTGTCCCCTCACTGTCCCCTCACTGTCCCCTGCTGTCCCCTGCTGTCCCCTCACTGTCCCCTGCTGTCCCCTGCTGTCCCCTCACTGTCCCCTGCTGTCCCCTCACTGTCCCCTCACTGTCCCCTGCTGTCCCCTGCTGTCCCCTCACTGTCCCCTGCTGTCCCCTGCTGTCCCCTCACTGTCCCCTGCTGTCCCCTGCTGTCCCCTCACTGTCCCCTGCTGTCCCCTGCTGTCCCCTCACTGTCCCCTGCTGTCCCCTGCTGTCCCCTGCTGTCCCCTGATGTCTCTGCTGTCCCCTGCTGTCCCCTGCTGTCCCCTCACTGTCCCCTGCTGTCCCCTGCTGTCCCCTGCTGTCCCCTCACTGTCCCCTGCTGTCCCCTCTGTCCCCCAGGGGTGCCTGGCCGGGATCCTGATCGGGCTCGCGCGGCTCAACTGCTCCCAACTGCGGCTGAAGAGACTCTGCCACCGCCAGGGGTGGGACAGGGACAGGGACAGGGACAGGGACAGGGACACTGGGGACAGGGACAGGGACAGGGACAGGGGACACTGGGGACAGGGACAGGGACAGGGGACACTGGGGACAGGGGAGGGACAGGGGAGGGACAGGGGACAGGGACAGGGACACTGGGGACAGGGACAGGGGACACTGGGGACAGGGGAGGGACAGGGACAGGGGTGGGACAGGGGACAGGGGAGGGAGAGGGGAGGGATGGGAGGGACACGGAGGACAGGGGACAGCGGGGACAGGGGACAGGGGACAGGGGACAGGGAGAGGGGTGGGACGGGGGGGACAGGGGACAGGAGGGGACGGGGGGGACGGGGAGGACGGGAGTGACAAGGGTGGGATGGGAGGGACATGGAGGACAGGGGACAGCAGGGACAGGGGACAAGGGGGGACAGGGGTGGGACAGGGGAGGGATGGGAGGGACATGGAGGACAGGGGACAGAGGACAGCAGGGACAGGGGACAGGGGACAGGGGACAGCGGGGACAGGGGACAGGGGGGGACAGCGGGGACAGGGGACAAAGGGGCTGGTGGGGACCTGGGGATCCTGCGTGTCCCCGAACTCACCATGTCCCCCTGTCCCCTGTCCCTGTCCCCTGTCCCTGTCCCCTGTGTCCCTGTCCCTGTCCCCCTGTCCCTGTCCCCTGTCCCTGTCCCCCTGTCCCTGTCCCCTGTCCCCTGTCCCTGTCCCTGTCCCTGTCCCCTCTGTCCCCTCTGTCCCCTCTGTCCCCTGTCCCTGTCTCTGTCCCCTCTGTCCCCTGTGTCCCTCTGTCCCCTCTGTCCCCTGTCCCTGTCCCCCTGTGTCCCCTGTGTCCCCTGTGTCCCCCCTGTCCCCTGTGTCCCCTCTGTCCCCTGTGTCCCCTCTGTCCCCTCTGTCCCCTCTGTCCCCTCTGTCCCCCGTGTCCCCTCTGTCCCCTCTGTCCCCTCTGTCCCCTCTGTCCCCTGTGTCCCCTTTGTCCCCTCTGTCCCCTCTGTCCCCTCTGTCCCCTGTGTCCCCTCTGTCCCCTCTGTCCCCTCTGTCCCCCGTGTCCCCTCTGTCCCCTGTGTCCCCTCTGTCCCCTCTGTCCCCCGTGTCCCCTCTGTCCCCTGTGTCCCTGTGTCCCCTCAGGCTGTTGGGTCTCAGCCGGGTCGTGTCCTACGCGGTGTCCGAGTGGCTCCGGGACATTCGGTGTCACCAACTGCCGGGGCTGCTGGGGGGGGTGGCACCTGTGCACGCTGTGCTGCGGCTCTGTGAGTGTCACCTGTCCCCAGTGTCACCTGTCCCCAGTGTCACCTGTCCCCAGTGTCCCCGGTGTCACCTGTCCCCAGTGTCACCTGTCCCCAGTGTCCCCATGTCCCCATGTCCCATGTCCCCATGTCCCCAGTGTCCCATGTCCCCATGTCCCCCATGTCCCCCATGTCCCCAGTGTCCCCATGTCCCCATGTCCCCAGTGTCCCCATGTCCCCAGTGTCCCCAGTGTCCCCAGTGTCCCCATGTCCCCAGTGTCCCCAGTGTCCCCATGTCCCCAGTGTCCCCATGTCCCCATGTCCCCTGTCCCCAGTGTCCCCATGTCCCCAGTGTCCCCATGTCCCCAGTGTCCCCAGTGTCCCCAGTGTCCCCATGTCCCCATGTCCCCAGTGTCCCCTGTCCCCAGCTGTCCCCAAGCTGTCCCCAGTGTCCCCATGTCCCCAGCTGTCCCCAGTGTCCCCAGTGTCCCCATGTCCCCAGTGTCCCCAGTGTCCCCAAGCTGTCCCCAGTGTCCCCATGTCCCCAGCTGTCCCAGTGTCCCCATGTCCCCATGTCCCCAGCTGTCCCCTGTCCCCTCAGGGCGGGCTCTCCGGGACCTGCTGCTGCTGCCGGTGCTGGGGGGGGGTCCCGGGGGGGTGACCCGGGGGGTGACCCGGGGGGTGACGCGCGGTGTCACCGCCCTCGGGGCCGCCTCGGCCAGCGCCGCCATCGGGCTGGGGACGAGGCTGCTGCGAGCCCTGCAGGTGAGACCCCCGGGGGACCCCCAAAATCACCCCCAAATCAACCCCGGGGGACCCCCAAAATCACCAGAGACCCCCGGGGGACCCCCAAAATCACCCCCAGATCAACCTGGGACCCCCAAAATCACCCCCAAATCAACCCCGGGGGACCCCAAAATCACCAGAGACCCCCGGGGGACCCCCCAAAATCACCAGAGACACCCGGGGGACCCCCAAAATCACCCCCAGATCAACCCGGGACCCCCAAAACCACCCCCAAAACCACCCCGGGACCCCCGGGGACCCCCAAAATCACCCCCAAATCAACCCCGGGGGACCCCCAAAATCACCCCCAGATCAACCCAGGGACCCCCAAAATCACCCCCAAAACCACCCCGGGACCTCCAAAATCACCCCCAAATCAACCCGGGACCTTCAAATCACCAGAGACCCCCCCGGGGGACCCCCAAAATCACCAGAGACACCCGGGGGACCCCCCAAAATCACCAGAGACCCCCGGGGGACCCCCAAAATCGCCCCCAAATCAACCCGGGACTCCAAAACCACCCCCCATATCAACCCCGGGGGACCCCCAAAATCACCAGAGACCCCCGGGGGACCCCCAAAATCACCCCCAAAACCACCCCCGGGAACCCCAAAATCACCCCCCAAATCAACCCCGGGACCCCAAAATCACCCCCAAATCAACCCCGGGGGACCCCCAAAATCACCAGAGACCCCCGGGGGACCCCAAAATCACCAGAGACCCCCGGGGGACCCCCAAAATCACCCCCAAATCAACCCGGGACCCCCAAAATCACCAGAGACCCCCGGGGGACCCCCCAAAATCACCCCCAAATCAACCCCGGGGGACCCCCAAAATCACCAGAGAGCCCCGGGGGGACCCCCAAAATCACCAGAGACACCCGGGGGACCCCCAAATCATCCCCAAATCAACCCCGGGGAACCCCCAAAATCACCCCCAGATCAACCCCGGGGGACCCCCCAAAATCACCCCCAAATCAACCCCGGGACCCCCAAAATCACCCCCAAATCAACCCGGGGACCCCCCAAAATCACCCCCAAAGCCACCCCAGGACCCCCAAAACCACCCCAAAATCAACCCGGGACCCCCAAATCACCCCCAAAACCACCCCAGGACCCCCAAAAATCAACCCCGGACCCCCAAATCACCCCCAAAACCACCCTGGGACCCCCAAAACCACCCCCAGATCAACCCAGGGACCCCCAAATCACCCCCAAAACCACCCCGGGGACCCCAAAATCACCAGAGACCCCCCGTGGGACCCCCAAAATCAACCCAGGACCCCCCCCGAGACCCCTCCGGACCCACCCCCCGGGACCCCCCCACCCCCCCGGGGGGGTTTTGGGGGTCCCCGCTGGGTTTGGGGGGTCCTGGGGGGTTTTGGGGGGTCCCGGGGGGTTTGGGGGGTCCCAGGGGTGTTTGGGGGGTCCCCGGGGGGATTTTGGGGGGTCCCCGCTGGGTTTGGGGGGCTCCCGGGGGTTTGGGGGTCCCCGGGGGTGTTTTGGGGTCCCCCGGGTGTTTTTGGGGTCCCGGGGGTGTTTTTGGGGTCCCCGGGTGTTTTTGGGGTCCCCCGGGTGTTTTTTGGGGTCCCGGGTGTGTTTTTGGGGTCCCCCCGGTGTTTTTGGGGTCCCCGGTGTTTTTGGGGTCCCCGGGTGTGTTTTTGGGGTCCCCGGGTGTTTTTGGGGTCCCGGGGTTGTTTTTGGGGTTCCCGGGGGTGTTTTTGGGGTCCCTGGGTGTGTTTTGGGGTCCCGGGATGGTTTTGGGGTCCCCCGGTGTTTTTGGGGTCCCCCCGGTGTTTTTGGGGTGCTGCCCGTGCCCGTTCCCCCCCCAGGCTCTGGCCGAGGCTCTTTATGGACTCGTGGCCCCCCCGGGACCCCCCCGGCCCCTCCCGGAGCCCCGGAACGGCACCAGCGGCTCCCAGTACGGACCAGTACAGACCAGTATGGGGCTGGGGGGGTCCCAGTACAGACCAGTATGGGCTGGGGGGGATCCAGTACAGACCAGTATGGGGGGGGGGGCTCCCAGTACAGACCAGTATGGGGGTGGGGGGGTCCCAGTACAGACCAGTATGGGGGGTGGGGGGGTCCCAGTACAGACCAGTATGGGCTGGGGGGGGTCCCAGTACAGACCAGTATGGGGGGTGGGGGGGTCCCAGTACAGACCAGTATGGGCTGGGGGGGACCAGTACAGACCAGTATGGGGGGGGGGACCAGTACAGACCAGTATGGGGGGGGGGACCAGTACAGACCAGTATGGGGGGGGGGCTCCCAGTACAGACCAGTATGGGGGGGGGGGACCAGTACAGACCAGTATGGGGGGGGGGGCTCCCAGTACAGACCAGTATGGGGGGGGGGGCTCCCAGTACAGACCAGTATGGGGGGGGGGGACCAGTACAGACCAGTATGGGGGGGGGGCTCCCAGTACAGACCAGTATGGGGGGGGGTTCCCAGTACAGACCAGTATGGGGGGGGGGGTGTCCCAGTACAGACCAGTAATGGGGGGGGGGGACCAGTACAGACCAGTATGGGGGGGGGGGGGTGTCCCAGTAGTCGGGGGGTCCCAGTTTGGGCTGGGGTGATGCGGGGGCTCCCAGTATGGCCCAGTTTGGGGTCATGGGGATCCCAGTTTGGGCTGGGGTGGGGTCGGGGGGTCCCCAGTTTGTCCCAGTTTGGGGTCGGGGGGTTCCCAGTTTGTCCCAGTTTGAACTGGGAGGGGTGGAGGGGTTCCCAGTTTGTCCAGTTTGTCCCAGTTGGGGTCGGGGGGTTCCCAGTTTGTCCCAGTTTGAACTGGGGGGGTGCAGGGGGTCCCAGTTTGTCCCAGTTTGGGGTCGGGGGGTTCCCAGTTTGTCCCAGTTTGGACTGGGGGGTGTGTGGGGGGTCCCAGTTTGGGGTCGGGGGGTTCCCAGTTTGTCCCAATTTGAACTGGGGGGGTGCAGGGGGTCCCAGTTTGGGGTCAGGGGGTTCCCAGTTTGTCCCAGTTTTGGGGTCGGGGGGTTCCCAGTTTGGGGTCGGGGGGGTTCCCAGTTTGGGGTCGGGGGGTTCCCAGTTTGTCCCAGTTTGAACTGGGGGGGTGCAGGGGTTCCCAGTTTGTCCCAGTTTGGGGTCGGGGGGTTCCCAGTTTGGGGGTCGGGGGGTTCCCAGTTTGTCCCAGTTTGGGGTCGGGGGGTTCCCAGTTTGTCCCAGTTTGAACTGGGGGGGTGCAGGGGTTCCCAGTTTGGGGTCGGGGGGTTCCCAGTTTGTCCCAGTTTGAACTGGGGGGGTGCAGGGGGTCCCAGTTTGTCCCAGTTTGAACTGGGGGGGTGCAGGGGGTCCCAGTTTGTCCCCAGTTTGAACTGGGGGGTGCAGGGGGTCCAGTTTGTCCCAGTTTGGGGTCAGGGGGTTCCCAGTTTGTCCCAGTTTGGGGTCGGGGGGTTCCCAGTTTGGGGTCGGGGGGTTCCCAGTTTGTCCCAGTTTGAACTGGGGGGTGCAGGGGGTTCCCAGTTTGTCCCAGTTTGGGGTCAGGGGGTTCCCAGTTTGGGGTCGGGGGGTTCCCAGTTTGTCCCAGTTTGAACTGGGGGGGTGCAGGGGTTCCCAGTTTGTCCCAGTTTGGGGTCAGGGGGTTCCCAGTTTGTCCCAGTTTGGGGTCGGGGGGTTCCAGTTTGTCCCAGTTTGAATTGGGGGGGTGCAGGGGGTTCCCAGTTTGTCCCAGTCTGGGGTCGGGGGTTCCCAGTTTGTCCCAGTTTGGGGTCGGGGGGTTCCCAGTTTGTCCCAGTTTGAACTGGGGGGGTGCAGGGGGTCCCAGTTTGTCCCAGTTTGAACTGGGGGGGTGCAGGGGGTCCAGTTTGTCCCAGTTTGGGGTGCAGGGGGTCCCAGTTTGTCCCAGTTTGGGGTCGGGGGGTTCCCAGTTTGGGGTCGGGGGGTTCCCAGTTTGTCCCAGTTTGAACTGGGGGGGTGCAGGGGTTCCCAGTTTGGGGTCGGGGGGTTCCCAGTTTGGGGTCGGGGGGTTCCCAGTTTGTCCCAGTTTGAACTGGGGGGGTGCAGGGAGTCCCAGTTTGTCCCAGTTTGGGGTCAGGGGGTTCCCAGTTTGTCCCAGTTTGAACTGGGGGGGTGCAGGGGGTTCCCAGTTTGTCCCAGTTTGAACTGGGGGGTGCAGGGGTTCCCAGTTTGTCCCAGTTTGAACTGGGGGGGTGCAGGGGGTCCCAGTTTGTCCCAGTTTGAACTGGGGGGGGTGCAGGGGGTCTCTGTGCCCCCCGTACCCCTCCCCCCCTTCCCTCCCCAGCGCCCCCCCGGAGCGAGGAGCGGCCCCTCCCCCACCCCGGGCACGGCGGGCGCCCTCCCCCACAATAAACTGGGAGAGACTGGTTCTTACTGGGAGAGACTGGTTCTTACTGGGAGAGACTGGTTCTTACTGGGAGAGACTGGTTCTTACTGGTTCTTACTGGGAGAGACTGGGAGAGACTGGTTCTTACTGGGACAGACTGGTTCTTACTGGGAGAGACTGGTTCTTACTGGGACAGACTGGTTCATACTGGGAGAGACTGGTTCTTACTGGGAGAGACTGGGAGAGACTGGTTCTTACTGGGAGAGACTGGTTCATACTGGGGGAGACTGGTTCTTACTGGGGGAGACTGGGGGAGACTGGGAGAGACTGGTTCTTACTGGGAGAGGACTGGTTCATACTGGGAGAGACTGGTTCTTACTGGGAGAGACTGGGAGAGACTGGTTCTTACTGGGAGAGACTGGTTCATACTGGGGGAGACTGGTTCTTACTGGGAGAGACTGGTTCATACTGGGGGAGACTGGTTCTTACTGGGGGAGACTGGGGGAGACTGGGAGAGACTGGTTCTTACTGGGAGAGACTGGTTCATACTAGGAGAGACTGGTTCTTACTGGGACAGACTGGTTCTTACTGGGAGAGACTGGTTTATACTGGGAGAGACTGGTTCATACTGGGAGAGACTGGTTCATACTTTGAGAGACTGGTTCATACTGGGAGAGACTGGTTCTTACTGGGACAGACTGGTTTATACTGGGGGAGACTGGGAGAGACTGGTTCTTACTGGGGGAGACTGGTTCTTACTGGGAGAGACTGGTTTATACTGGGAGAGACTGGTTCATACTGGGAGAGACTGGTTCTTACTGGGACAGACTGGTTCTTACTGGGAGAGACTGGAGAGACTGGTTCTTACTGGGGGGAGACTGGTTCTTACTGGACAGACTGGTTCTTACTGGGAGAGACTGGGAGAGACTGGTTCATACTGGGACAGACTGGTTCTTACTGGGACAGACTGGTTCTTACTGGGAGAGACTGGTTTATACTGGAGAGACTGGTTCTTACTGGGGGAGACTGGTTCTTACTGGGACAGACTGGTTCTTACTGGGACAGACTGGTTCTTACTGGGGGAGACTGGGAGAGACTGGTTTATACTGGGAGAGACTGGTTCATACTGGGAGAGACTGGTTCTTACTGGGGGAGACTGGTTCTTACTGGGACAGACTGGTTCATACTGGGAGAGACTGGTTCTTACTGGGAGAGACTGGTTTATACTGGGAGAGACTGGTTCTTACTGGGGGAGACTGGGAGAAACTGGGACAGACTGGTTCTTACTGGGTTGGGACTGGTTCATACTGGGACAGACTGGTTCATACTGGGAGAGACTGGTTTATACTGGGAAAGACTGGGAGAGACTGGTTTATACTGGGAGAGACTGGGAGAGACTGGGACAGACTGGGAGAGACTGGGAGAGACTGGTTCATACTGGGACAGACTGGTTTATACTGGGTTGGGACTGGTTCTTACTGGGACTGGACTGGTTTTTACCGGGGCTGGGACTGGTTTTTACTGGGTCCGGACCGTTTTTTACTGGTTTTTACTGGTTTTTACTGGTTTTTACTGGTTTTTACTGGTTTTTACTGGGACAGACTGTTTTTTATTGGTTTTTACTGGTTTCGGACTGGTTTTTACTGGTTTTTATTGGGTCCGGACTGGTTTTTACTGGTTTTTACTGGTTTATACTGGGACAGACTGGTTTTTACGGGCTTTTACTGGTTTCGGACTGGTTTTTACCGGTTTTTACTGGTTTCAGACTGGTTTTTACTGGTTTTTACTGGTTTCGGACTGGTTTTTACCGGTTTTTACTGGTTTCGGACTGGTTTTTACTGGTTTTTACTGGTTTTTACCGGTTTTTACTGGTTTTGACTGGTTTTTACTGGTTTTTACTGGTTTCGGACTGGTTTTTACTGGTTTCGGACTGGTTTTTACTGGTTTTTACCGGTTTTTACTGGTTTCGGACTGGTTTTTACTGGTTTCGGACTGGTTTTTACTGGTTTTGACTGGTTTCGGACTGGTTTTTACTGGTTTCAGACTGGTTTTTACTGGTTTCGGACTGGTTTTTACTGGTTTCGGACTGGTTTTTACTGGTTTTGGACTGGTTTTTACTGGTTTTTACTGGTTTCGGACTGGTTTTGACTGGTTTTTACTGGTTTTTACTGGGGGGGAGCTCGCGCGCCGTGGGGGGAGGGGCGGGAAAGGCTCCGCCCCTCGTGGCGTCGGAGCGCCGCGCGTGACGTCATCAGCGCGCGTCGAGCGCAGAGTCATCAGCGTGCGTCGCGCGTGACGTAATCAGCGTGCGTCACGCGTGACGTCATCAGCGCGCGTCGAGCGTAAAGTCATCAGCGTGCGTCGCGCGTGACGTAATCAGCGTGCGTCGCTCGAGGAGCGCGCGGGACGGCGCCGGTCGGTGGGGGAGGGGTCCGGGGGGGTGGGGGAGGGTCCGGGGGTGGGGGGGGAGGGGTCCGGGGGTGGGGGAGGGTCCGGGGGTGGGGGGGAGGGGTCCGGGGGTGGGGGAGGGGTCCGGGGGTCCCCCGGGGAGGGGAGGGGCTCCCAGTATGGCCCAGTTTGGGGGGGGGGGGCGGTCCCAGTTTGGACTGGGAGGGGGGCAGGGTTTCCCAGTATGGCCCATTTGGGGGGGGCGGTCCCAGTTTGGGGGGGGGGCGGTCCCAGTTTGGCCCAGTTTGGGGGGGGGGGGCGGTCCCAGTTTGGGGGGGGGGCGGTCCCAGTTTGGGGGGGGGCGGTCCCAGTTTGGCCCAGTTTGGGGGGGCGGTCCCAGTTTGGCCCAGTTTGGGGGGGGGGGCGGTCCCAGTTTGGGGGGGGGGGCGGTCCCAGTTTGGGGGGGGGCGGTCCCAGTTTGGCCCAGTTTGGGGGGGCGGTCCCAGTTTGGCCCAGTTTGGGGGGGGGGGGCGGTCCCAGTTTGGGGGGGGGGCGGTCCCAGTTTGGGGGGGGGCGGTCCCAGTTTGGCCCAGTTTGGGGGGGCGGTCCCAGTTTGGCCCAGTTTGGGGGGGGGGGCGGTCCCAGTTTGGGGGGGGCAGGGTTTCCCAGTTTGGCCCAGTTTGGGGGGGGGGGGGCGGTCCCAGTTTGGCCCAGTTTGGGGGGGACGGTCCGGGGGTGGCCGGGAGGGCTCGGGGGGTGCCCAGGGTGGGGTCAGCGGGTCTGGGGACACCTGGGGACGTTTGGGGACATTTGGGGACATTTGGGGACGTTTGGTGACCCCTGGTGACCCCTGGTGACATTTGGTGACCCCTGGTGACGTTTGGGGACATTTGGTGACGTTTGGGGACATTTGGTGACCCCTGGTGACCCCTGGTGACATTTGGGGACATTTGGGGACATTTGGTGACCCCTGGTGACGTTTGGGGACATTTGGGGACATCTGGGGACGCTGTCTCCGCGGGCTGTCCCCAGCCATGAGCAGTGACCTGGACGTGTTCGTGGGGAACACGACGCTGATCGATGAGGAGGTGTACCGGCTGTGGCTGGACGGACACTCGGGTACGGGGACACCTGGGGACACCTGGGGACACCTGGGGACACCTGGGGACACCCCTGGGGACAGCTGGGGACACCTGGGGACACCGGGAGACACCTGGGGACACCTGGGGACACCTGGGACAGCTGGAGACACCTGGGGACACCTGGGGACACCCCTGGGGACATGGGGACAGCTGGGGACACCGGGGGACACCTGGGGACACCTGGGGACATTGGGGACACACCTGGGGACATGGGTACAGCTGGGACATGGGGAACACGACGCTGATCGATGAGGAGGTGTACCGGCTGTGGCTGGACGGACACTCGGGTACGGGGACAGGGGGGGACATGGGGACACCCCTGGGGACATGGGGACACCTGGGGACACCTGGGGACAGCTGGGGACACCTGGGGACATTGGGGACACACCTGAGCGTGCCTGGGGTCACCCGCTGGCCCCAGTGGTGTCCCTGTGTCCCCCTGTCCTGCTGTCCCTGCTCCTGTGTCCCTGTCCCCTGTCCCCCTGTCCCTGTCCCCCTGTCCCCCTGTCCCTGTCCCCCTGTCCCCCCGTCCCCATGTCCCCATGTCCCCCTGTACATGTCCCCTGTCCTCTTGTCCCCCTGTCCCCCTGTCCCATGTCCCCCTGTCCCCATGTCCCCCTGTCCCCATGTCCCCCTGTCCCCTGTCCCCTGTCCCCCTGTCCATGTCCCCTGTCCCCTGTCCCCCTGTCCCCCTGTCCCCCTGTCCCCTGTCCCCATGTCCCTCTCAGTGTCCCAATGTCCCCTGTCCTGCTCTGTGTCCCCATGTCCCCGTGTCCCTCCGGGTGTCCCCCTGTCCCTCTCAGTGTCTCCATGTCCCTCTCGCTGTCCCCACGTCCCGTGTCCCTCTGGGTGTCCCCATGTCCCCCTGTCCCTCTCAGTGTCCTCCTGGGTGTCCCTCTGGGTGTCACAGTGGCCGAGGCGGTGGCGCGCCAGCTCCGCAGGGGTGTCCTGGAGGTGTCCCCATGTCCCTGTCACTGTCCCCATGTCCCCTCTGGGTGTCACAGTGGCCGAGGCGGTGGCGCGCCGGCTCCGCAGGGGTGTCCTGTGGGTGTCCTGAGGGTGTCCCCATGTCCCCATGTCCCTGTCCCTCGCAGTGGCCGAGGCGGTGGCGCGCCGGCTCCGCGGGGGTGTCCTGTGGGTGTCCTGGGGGTGTCCCCATGTCCCCTCTGGGTGTCCCCATGTCCCCCCTGGGTGTCCCCATGTCCCCTCTGGGTGTCCCCATGTCCCCCCTGGGTGTCCCCATGTCCCCTCTGGGTGTCCCCATGTCCCCCCTGGGTGTCCCCATGTCCCCTCTGGGTGTCCCCATGTCCCCCTGGGTGTCCCCATGTCCCCTCTGGGTGTCACAGTGGCCGAGGCGGTGGCGCGCCGGCTCCGCGGGGGTGTCCTGGGGGTGTCCTGTGGGTGTCCTGTGGGTGTCCCCGTGTCCCCCAGGGTGTCCCCATGTCCCCATGTCCCTGTCCCTCACAGTGGCCGAGGCAGTGGCGCGCCGGCTCCGCGGGGGTGTCCTGTGGGTGTCCTGTGGGTGTCCTGGGGGTGTCCCCATGTCCCCCTGTCCCTCTCAGTGTCCCCATGTCCCCTCTGGGTGTCACAGTGGCCGAGGCGGTGGCGCGCCGGCTCCGTGGGGGTGTCCTGGGGGTGTCCTGGGGGTGTCCCCATGTCCCCTGGGTGTCCCCATATCCCTGTCACAGTGGCCGAGGCGGTGGCGCACTGGCTCTGTGGGGGTGTCCCAGGGGTGTCCTGTGGGTGTCCCCATGTCCCCCTCACTGTCCCCATGTCCCCATGTCCCCTCTGGGTGTCACAGTGGCCGAGGCGGTGGCGCGCCGGCTCCGCGGGGGTGTCCTGGGGGTGTCCTGTGGGTGTCCCCGTGTCCCCCAGGGTGTCCCCATGTCCCCATGTCCCCTCTGGGTGTCACAGTGGCCGAGGCGGTGGTGCGCCAGCTCCGTGGGGGTGTCCTGTGGGTGTCCCCATGTCCCCATGTCCCCCTGGGTGTCCCCATGTCCCCTCTGGGTGTCACAGTGGCCGAGGCGGTGGCACGCCGGCTCCGTGGGGGTGTCCTGTGGGTGTCCTGTGGGTGTCCCCATGTCCCCTCTGGGTGTCCCCATGTCCCCCAGGGTGTCCCCATGTCCCCATGTCCCCTGTCCCTCGCAGTGGCCGAGGCAGTGGCACGCCGGCTCCGCGGGGGTGTCCTGGAGCGCGAGGGGACATCGGTGGCCGTCCTGCAGAGCGACACCCGCGATCACTACAGAACGTTCCAGATGCTGGAGCGGCTCCTGCACGCGCCCCCCCGGCTCCTGCAGCAGCTGCTCTTCCAAATCCCGCCCGACAGACAGGCCCTGCTCGTCCAGCGGTACCGGAACGGACCCGAACCGGGAACGGGAACCGGGGAATGGGGGAATGGGAACGGGGAAACAGCACTGAACCGGACCGGAACCGAACTGGGAAACGGGAACGGGAACGGGGAAACGGGAATGGGGAAACGGGGAAACGGGGAACCAGCACCAAACCGGGAAACGGGAACGGGAACGGGGAAACGGGAACGGGGAAACGGGGAACCAGCACTGAACTGGACCAGAACCGAACCAGGAAACGGGAACGGAGGAACGGGAACGGGGAACCAGCACCGAAACGGACCAGAAACGGGAAACGGGGAAACGGGAACGGGGAAACAGCACTGAACCGGGACCGGGGAAACGGGAACGGGAACGGGGGAATGGGGAACCAGCACTGAACCGGACCAGAACTGAACCGGGAAACGGGAACGGGAACGGGGGAACGGGAACGGGGAAACAGGGAACTGGGGAACCGGGACTGGGGAACCGGGGAACCAGCACTGAACCGGGACCGGGGAAACAGGGAACTGGGACTGGGGAACTGGGAACTGGGGAACCGGGGAACCAGCACCGAACCAGGACCGGGGGAACGGGAACGGGGGAACGGGAACTGGGGAACCGGGGAACCAGCACCGAACCGGACCAGAACTGAACCGGGAAACGGGAACGGGGGAACGGGGAAACGGGGGAATGGGAACGGGGGAACCAGCACCGAACCGGACCAGAACCGAGCCAGGGAACGGGACCGGGGAAACGGGAGAACGGGGAAACGGGACCGGGGAACCGGGGAACCAGCACCAAACCGGACCGGAACCGAACTGGGAAACGGAAACGGGGGAACGGGACCAGGGAAACGGGACTGGGACTGGGGAACCGGGAACTGGGGAAACAGGAACGGGGAACTGGGAACTGGGGAAACGGGGAACCAGCACCGAACCGGACCGGAACTGAAACGGGAAACGGGAACGGGGAAACGGGGAACCGGGACCGGGGAAACGGGAATGGGGGAACGGGAACGGGGAAACAGGGAACTGGGGAACCGGGAACTGGGGAACCGGGAACTGGGGAACCGGGGAACCAGCACCGAACCAGACCGGAACCGAACCGGGAAACGGGAACGGAGGGAACAGGACCGGGGAAACAGGACTGGGGAACCGGGAACTGGGGAAACGGGGAACCAGCACTGAACCGGACCGGAACCGAGCCGGGAAACGGGAACGGGGGAACGGGAACTGGGGAACCGGGGAACCAGCACCGAACCGGACCGGAACCGAACCGGGAAACGGGAACGGGGGAACAGGACCGGGGGAACGGGGAACCAGCACCAAACCGGACCGGAACCGAACTGGGAAACGGGAACGGGGGAACAGGACCGGGGAAACAGGACTGGGGAACCGGGAACTGGGGAAACGGGGAACCAGCACCGAACCGGACCGGAACCGAACGGGGAAACGGGAATGGGGGAACGGGAAACCAGCACTGAACCGGACCGGAACCGAACCGGGAAACGGGAATGGGGGAACGGGAAACCAGCACTGAACTGGACCAGAACCGAGCCGGAGAACAGGACCAGGGAAACGGGGGGAACGGGGAAATGGGACCGGGGAACCGGGGAACCAGCACCGAACCGGACCAGAACCGAACCGGGAAACGGGAACGGGACCGGGGAAACGGGAACTGGGGAACCAGCACCGAACCGGACTGGAACTGAACCGGGAAATGGGAACGGGAACGGGGAAACAGGGAAACAGGGAAACGGGACTGGGGAAACGGGGAACCAGCACTGACCCGGACCGGAACCGAACCAGGAAACAGGAACGGGGAAACGGGACTGGGGAACCAGGAACTGGGACTGGGGAAACGGGGAAACGGGACTGGGGAACCGGGAACCAGCACTGAACCGGGACCGGGGAACTGGGAACTGGGACCGGGGAAATGGGGAAACGGGACTGGGGAACTGGGAACTGGGACCGGGGAAACCGGGGAACCAGCACTGAACTGGGACCGGGAAAACAGGGAACTGGCACCAAACCGAACCAGGGAAACGGGGAACTGGGACTGGGGAACTGGGACCGGGACACCGGGGAACCGGCACTGAACCGGCACTGGGGAAACGGGGAACCGGGACTGGGACCAGGGAACCGGGGAACTGGGGAACCGGCACCGAACCAGAACCAGCACTGGGACACCGGGGAAACAGGAACTGGCACCGAACCGGAACCGATCCAGGACAACGGGGAACTGGGGAACTGGGAACTGGGGAACTGGCACCGAACTGGAACTGGCACTGGGACACCGGGGAAACGGGAACTGGGGAACTGGGACCGGGGAAACGGGGAACCAGCACCAAACTGGAACCGGCACTGGGACGCCGGGGAAACGGGAATTGGGAGCAGGGAAACGGGGAACCGGCGCTGGAAACGGTGAAATGGGGAACCAGCACCGAACCGGAACCGACACCAGGACACCGGGGAACTGGGGAACTGGGACCGGGGAACTGGGGAACCGGCACTGAACCGGAAACGGCACCAGGACACCGGGGAAACGGGAACTGGGACTGGGGAACTGGGGAACCAGCACCGAACTGGAACCGGCACTGGGACACCGGGGAACTGGGACTGGGGAACCGGGAAACCGGCACCAGGGAACCGGGACTGGGACCGGGACTGGGATGGGGACTGGGACACCAGGACTGGGACTGGGAGCACTGGGACTGGGGGCACTGGGAGGGACTGGGAGCACTGGGAAGGACTGGGAGCACTGGGACTGGGACTGGGAGCACTGGGAGGGACTGGGGGCACTGGGACTGGGGGCACTGGGACTGGGACTGGGGGCACTGGGAGGGTCTGGGGCACTGGGAGGGACTGGGAGCACTGGGAGGGACTGGGAGCACTGGAAAGGACTGGGGGCACTGGGACTGGGACTGGGGGCACTGGGAGGGACTGGGGGCACTGGGAGGGACTGGGGGCACTGGGACTGGGTCTGGGGGCACTGGGAGGGACTGGGAGCACTGGGAGGGACTGGGGGCACTGGGACTGGGGGCACTGGGAGGGACTGGGAGCACTGGGAGGGACTGGGGGCACTGGGAGGGACTGGGAGCACTGGGACTGGGGGCACTGGGAGGGACTGGGAGCACTGGGAGGGACTGGGGGCACTGGGACTGGGAGCACTGGGACTGGGAGCACTGGGAAGGACTGGGAGCACTGGGAGGGACTGGGAGCACTGGGAAGGACTGGGGGCACTGGGACTGGGACTGGGGGCACTGGGACTGGATCTGGGGGCACTGGGAGGGACTGGGAGCACTGGGAGGGACTGGGAGCACTGGGACTGGGACTGGGGGCACTGGGAGGGACTGGGAGCACTGGGAGGGACTGGGGGCACTGGGAGGGACTGGGGGCACTGGGAGGGACTGGGGGCACTGGGACTGGGGGCACTGGGACTGGGACTGGGGGCACTGGGACTGGGACTGGGAGCACTGGGAGGGACTGGGAGCACT
Organism: Poecile montanus; assembly: GCA_038429875.1. Classification (NCBI taxonomy): domain Eukaryota; kingdom Metazoa; phylum Chordata; class Aves; order Passeriformes; family Paridae; genus Poecile; species Poecile montanus. The sequence goes on from CM076533.1 coordinate 2,917,027, forward strand.
GGGAGGGACTGGGAGCACTGGGGCAGCAGCTCCAGGGGGTTCCGGTGCACTTTGGAAGGTTCAGGAGCGAATTTTGGGGTTTGGGGTGGGGTTTTTGGGATCCCCTCGGTTTCGGGGCCCCCCCAAGTTTCTGGATCTAGTTCCACATTTCCAGTTCCCCCATTCCAGTTTCCCCATTCCAGTTCCCCCATTCCAGTTCCCCCATTCCAGTTTCCCCATTCCAGTTCCCCCATTCCAGTTCCCCCATTCCAGTTTCCCCCATTCCAGTTCCCCCATTCCAGTTCCCCCATTCCAGTTTCCCCCATTCCAGTTCCACATTTCCAGTTCCCCCCATTCCAGTTTCCCCCATTCCAGTTCCCTCATTCCAGTTCCCCCATTCCAGTTTCCCCCATTCCAGTTTCCCCATTCCAGTTCCCCCATTCCAGTTTCCCCCATTCCAGTTCCACATTTCCAGTTCCCCCATTCCAGTTCCCCCATTCCAGTTTCCCCCCCATTTCTGGGCTGTTCCCCCCGTTTTTTGGGGTTCCTCCCCATCTTCTCCCCATTTTGGGGTTTCTCCCCATGTTCTCCCCATTTTTGGGGTTCCTCCCCATTTTCTCCCCATTTTTGGGGTTCCTCCCCATTTTCTCCCCATTTTTGGGGTTCCCCCCATGTTCTCCCTGTGGGTTTTTGGGGTTCCCCCCCATGTTCTCCCCGTTTTTGGGGTTCCCCCCCACGTTCTCCCCATTTTGGGGGTTCCCCCCCATGTTCTCCCCGTTCTTGGGGTTCCTCCCCATGTTCTCCCCGTTTTTGGGGTTCCCCCCCACGTTCTCCCGTGGGTTTTTGGGGTTCCTCCCATGTTCTCCCCGTGGGTTTTTGGGGTTCCCCCCCACATTCTCCCCGTGGGTTTTTGGGGTTCCCCCCCACATTCTCCCCGTGGGTTTTTGGGGTTCCTCCCCACGTTCTCCCCGTGGGTTTTTGGGGTTCCCCCCCATGTTCTCCCCGTTTTTTTGGGGTCCCCACAGTTATTACGCCTTTGACGAGGCCCTGGCCCGGGAGCTGCTGGGGAAGAAACTCTCCAAGGGCACCAAGAAGGAGCTGGACGAGGTCAGCGCCCGCACCGGGGTCGGGATCCGCAGCTGCCGCCGCCAGGTGGGACCCCAAAACCGGGGACATGGACCCCAAAACCGGGGAGATGGACCCCAAAATCCGGGGGTGGGACCCCAAAACCGGGGAGATGGACCCCAAAATCCGGGGAGATGGACCCCAAAACCGGGGAGATGGACCCCAAAACTGGGGGTGGGACCCCAAAACCGGGGAGATGGACCCCAAAAACCGGGGGTGGGACCCCAAAAACCGGGGAGATGGACCCCAAAACCGGGGGTGGGAGGGAGCCCCAAAACCGGGGAGATGGACCCCAAAACCGGGGGTGGGACCCCAAAATCCGGGGAGATGGACCCCAAAAATCGGGGTGGGACCCCAAAATCCGGGGAGATGGACCCCAAAAACCGGGGAGATGGACCCCAAAACTGGGGGTGGGACCCCAAAAACCAGGGGTGGGACCCCAAAATCCGGGGAGATGGACCCCAAAACCAGGGAGATGGACCCCAAAACTGGGGGTGGGACCCCAAAAACCGGGGAGATGGACCCCAAAACCGGGGAGATGGACCCCAAAACCGGGGAGATGGACCCCAAAATCCGGGGAGATGGACCCAAAAACCGGGGAGATGGACCCCAAAACCGGGGAGATGGACCCCAAAACTGGGGGTGGGACCCCAAAATCTGGGGAGATGGACCCCAAAATCCGGGGAGATGGAGCCCCAAAACTGGGGGTGGGAGGGAGCCCCAAAACCGGGGAGATGGACCCCAAAACCAGGGGTGGGACCCCAAAAAACCGGGGAGATGGACCCCAAAACCGGGGAGATGGACCCCAAAACCAGGGGTGGGACCCCAAAATCCGGGGAGATGGACCCCAAAACTGGGGGTGGGACCCCAAAAACCGGGGAGATGGACCCCAAAACCGGGGAGATGGACCCCAAAACTGGGGGTGGGACCCCAAAACCGGGGAGATGGACCCCAAAACCAGGGGTGGGACCCCAAAAAACCGGGGAGATGGACCCCAAAACCGGGGAGATGGAGCCCAAAACCGGGGAGATGGAGCCCAAAACTGGGGAGATGGACCCCAAAATCCGGGGGGATGGACCCCAAAATCCGGGGAGATGGACCCCAAAACCGGGGGTGGGACCCCAAAATCCGGGGAGATGGACCCCAAAAACCGGGGAGATGGAGCCCAAAATCCGGGGATGGACCCCAAAACCGGGGAGATGGACCCCAAAAACCAGGGAGATGGACCCCAAAACCAGGGAGATGGACCCCAAAAACCGGGGGTGGGACCCCAAAATCCGGGGAGATGGACCCCAAAACCGGGGATATGGACCCCAAAACCGGGGGTGGGACCCCAAAAACCGGGGAGATGGAGCCCAAAACCGGGGAGATGGAGCCCAAAACCGGGGAGATGGACCCCAAAACCGGGGGTGGGACCCCAAAACCGGGGGTGGGACCCCAAAACCTGGGAGATGGACCCCAAAAACCAGGGGTGGGACCCCAAAAACCGGGGAGATGGACCCCAAAAACCAGGGAGATGGACCCCAAAACCAGGGGTGGGACCCTAAAATCCGGGGAGATGGACCCCAAAATCCGGGGAGATGGACCCAAAAACCGGGGAGATGGAGCCCAAAACCGGGGGTAGGACCCCAAAAACCGGGGGTGGGACCCCAAAATCCGGGGAGATGGACCCCAAAATCCGGGGGTGGGACCCCAAAACCGGGGAGATGGACCCCAAAATCCGGGGGAGATGGACCCCAAAACCGGGGGGAAGGGAGGGAATGGAGGAGCCCCAAAACTGGGGGAGGGAGCCCCAAAACTGGGGGGGATGGAGCCCCAAAACCGGGGGGGAAGGAATGGGGGAGCCCCAAAACCGGGGGTGGGAGGGAGCCCCAAATCTGGGGGGGATTGAGCCCCAAAGCTGGGGGATGGAAATGGGGGAGAAACCCCAAGAACAGGGGAGAAAATGGCAAAATCTGGGGTAGGAAATCCAGAAAATGGGGGGAAAGGGGAATGGGGGAGAAACCTAAACCCCAAAAATGGGGGGGAGGGAATGGGGGAGCCCCAAAACTGGGGGGAGGGAGCCCCAAAACCGGGGGGAAGGGAAATGGGGGAGAAACCCCAGGAGCAGGGGTGAAAATACCAAAACCTGGGGGAGGAAATCCCAAAAATGGGGAGAAAGGGGGGAAAGGGGAGAAACCTAAACCCCAAAAACGGGGAGGGGGAGGGGGACTGGTCCTGCTGGGGAGCTCAGGGGGGTGTTGAGGGGGGGTTGGGGGGTCCCAGGGGTGCTGACCCCCCCTGCCCCCCCAGTTTGACAACTTCAAGAGGGTTTTCAAGGCTGTGGAGGAGCTGCGGGGGCCCCTGGCCGAGAACATCCAGCAGCTCTTCCTGCTGCCCCCTCCCCTCGCCCGGTGGGTCAGGGGGGAACTGGGGGGGTCTGGGGGGGTCTGGGACCACCCAGAGGTGCTGGGGGGGTCCCTGGTGCTGTTTGGGGGTCTCTGGTGCTGTTGGGGGTCCCTGGTGCTGCTGGGGGGGGGTCCCAGAGGTGCTGGGGGGGTCTCTGGTGCTGTTTGGGGGTTCCTGGTGCTGCTGGGGGCTCCCTGGTGCTGTTTGGGGGTCTCTGGTGCTGTTTGGGGGTCCCTGGTGCTGCTGGGGGGATCCCAGAGGTGCTGGGGGGGTCCCTGGTGCTGTTTGGGGGTCCCTGGTGCTGTTGGGGGTCCCTGGTGCTGCTGGGGGGGGTCCCTGGTGCTGTTTGGGGGTCCCTGGTGCTTTTGGGGGTCTCTGGTGCTGTTTGGGGGTCCCTGGTGCTGTTGGGGGGTCCCTGGTGCTGCTGGGGGGGTCCCTGGTGCTGTTTGGGGGTCCCTGGTGCTGCTGGGGGGTCCCTGGTGCTGTTTGGGGTCCCTGGTGCTGCTGGGGGGGGTCTCTGGTGCTGTTTGGGGGTCCCTGGTGCTGTTTGGGGGTCCCTGGTGCTGTTTTGGGGTCTCTGGTGCTGTTTGGGGGTCCCTGGTGCTGTTGGGGGTCCCTGGTGCTGTTGGGGGGGGTCCCTGGTGCTGTTTGGGGGTCCCTGGTGCTGTTTTGGGGTCCCTGGTGCTGTTGGGGGGTCCCTGGTGCTGCTGGGGGGGTCCCTGGTGCTGTTTAGGGGTCCCTGGTGCTGTTTAGGGGTCTCTGGTGCTGTTTGGGCGTCTCTGGTGCTGTTGGGGGGGTCCCTGGTGCTGTTTGGGGGTCTCTGGTGCTTTTGGGGGTCCCAGAGGTGCTGTTTGGGGGTCCCTGGAGCTGGGGGTGTCCCTGGTGCTGCTGGGGGGGGGTCCCAGAGGTGCTGGGGGGGTCTCTGGTGCTGTTTGGGGGTCCCTGGTGCTGTTGGGGGGGTCCCTGGTGCTGCTGGGGGGGTCCCTGGTGCTGTTTGGGGGTCTCTGGTGCTGTTGGGGGTCCCTGGTGCTGTTGGGGGGTCTCTGGTGCTGTTTGGGGGTCCCTGGTGCTGTTTGGGGGTCCCTGGTGCTGCTGGGGGGGTCTCTGGTGCTGTTTGGGGGGTCTCTGGTGCTGTTTGGGGGTCTCTGGTGCTGGGGGGGGGTCCCTGGTGCTGTTGGGGGGTCCCTGGTGCTGTTGGGGGTCCCTGGTGCTGCTGGGGGGGTCTCTGGTGCTGTTTGGGGGTCTCTGGTGCTGGGGGGGGTCCCTGGTGCTGTTGGGGGGTCCCTGGTGCTGTTTGGGGGTCCCTGGTGCTGTTGGGGGGTCTCTGGTGCTGCTGGGGGGGGTCCCAGAGGTGCTGGGGGGGTCTCTGGTGCTGTTTGGGGGTCCCTGGTGCTGTTTGGGGGTCCCTGGTGCTGGGGGGCGTCCCTGGTGCTGTTTGGGGGTCTCTGGTGCTGTTTGGGGGTCCCTGGTGCTGCTGGGGGGGGTCCCTGGTGCTGTTTGGGGGGGTCTCTGGTGCTGTTTGGGGGGGTCTCTGGTGCTGTTTGGGGGTCCCTGGTGCTGTTGGGGGTCTCTGGTGCAGCTGGCGGGTCTCTGGTGCTGTTGGGGGGGTCTCTGGTGCTGTTTGGGGGTCCCTGGTGCTGTTTGGGGGTCTCTGGTGCTGTTTTGGGGTCTCTGGTGCTGTTTGGGGGTCTCTGGTGCTGTTGGGGGGTCCCTGGTGCTGTTGGGGGGTCTCTGGTGCTGTTTGGGGGTCCCTGGTGCTGTTTGGGGGTCTCTGGTGCTGTTTGGGGGTCTCTGGTGCTGTTTGGGGGTCCCTGGGCTCAGGAGGGGCTTCCAGGGCCCAAGGAAATGCTCCGGTGTTGGGGGGTTTGGGGGGGTTTGGGGGGGTTTGGGGGATGTTCAGGGGTCTGGGGGGGTTTGGGGAGGTTTGGGGGGTTTTAGGGGGGATGTTCAGGGGTTTGGGAGGGGTTTGGGGGGGATGTTTAGGGGTTTGGGGCGATGTTCAGGGGTTTGGGGGATGTTTTAGGGGATGTTTAGGGGATGTTTAGGGGTTTGGGGGGTTTGGGGGATGTTCAGGGGTCTGGGGGGGTTTGGGGTTTGTTCAGGTGTTTGGGGGGTTTGGGGGGATGTTCAGGGGTTTGGGGGGATGTTTAAGGGGATGTTTAGGGGATGTTTAGGGGTTTGTTTAGGGGTTTGGGAGGGGTTTGGGGGATGTTCAGGGGTTTGTTTAGGAGTTTGGGGGATGTTTAGGGGATGTTTAGGGGTTTGGGGATGTTTAGGGGATGTTCAGGGGTTTGGGGGATGTTTAGGGGGGTGTTTAGGGGGATGTTTTGGGGTTTAAGGGATGTTTAGGGGATGTTCAGGTGTTCGGGGGATGTTTAGGGGATGTTCAGGTGTTCGGGGATGTTTAGGGGATGTTCAGATGTTTGGGGGATGTTTAGGGATGTTCAGGTGTTTGGGGGATGTTCAGGTGTTGGGGGGATGTTTAGGGGGATGTTCAGGGGTTTGGGGGATGTTCAGGGGTTTGTTCAGGGGTTTGGGGGATGTTTAGGGGATGTTCAGGGATGTTCAGGGGTTTGGGGGATGTTTAGGGATGTTTAGGGGATGTTTAGGGGTTTGGGGGATGTTTAGGGGATGTTTAGGGGATGTTCAGGTGTTTGGGGGATGTTTAGGGATGTTCAGGGGTTTGGGGTTTGTTCAGGGGTTTGGGGGATGTTTAGGGGATGTTTAGGGGATGTTCAGGTGTTTGGGGGATGTTTAGGGGATGTCAGATGTTTAGGGATGTTTAGGGGATGTTCAGGTGTTTAGGGGATATTTAGGGGTTTGTTTAGGGGTTTGGGAGGGGTTTGGGGGATGTTCAGGGGTTTGGGGGATGTTCAGGTGATGTTCAGGGGTTTGGGGGATGTTTAGGGGTTTAGGGGATGTTTAGGGGATGTTCAGGGGTTTGGGGGATGTTTAGGGGATGTTCAGATGTTTGGGGGATGTTTAGGGGATGTTCAGGGGTTTGGGGGATGTTTAAGGGGATGTTTAGGGGATGTTTAGGGGTTTGTTTAGGGGTTTGGGAGGGGTTTGGGGATGTTCAGGTGTTCGGGGGATGTTTAGGGGTTTGTTTAGGGGTTTGGGAGGGGTTTGGGGGATGTTTAGGGGTTCCTAACACCCCCTGACCCCCCTGTCTCCCCAGGGACTACGCTGCCATCGTGTTTTTTGCCAACAGCCGCTTCGAGACGGGCAAGCGGCGCCTGCAGTTCCTGAGCTTCGCCGACTTCGCCGCCTGCGCCCAGAGCATGATGGGGCACTGGAGCCAGGGGGCCCTGGGTGAGACCCCCGGGGCTGGGGACCCCGGGACCCCCGGGGCTGGGGACACACAGGGCTGGGGACCCCCGGGACCGGGGACACACGGGGCTGGGGACACACGGGACCCCCAGGACCCCCCGGACCCCCGGGGCTGGGGACACACGGGACCGGGGACACACAGGGCTGGGGACCCCCGGGGCTGGGGACCCCCGGGACTGGGGACACACGGGGCTGGGGACCCCGGGACCCCGGGGCTGGGGACACACGGGACCCCCAGGACCCCCCGGACCCCGGGGCTGGGGACACACGGGACTGGGGACCCCTGGGACCCCCGGGGCTGGGGACACACGGGGCTGGGGACACACGGGGACACCCCTGAGCGGGGGGGGCTCCGGGGCTCTGGGCAGGGGAGGCTGTGGGGACAGCAGGGACACTCAGGGACAGCAGGGACCCCTGGGGACACTCAGGGACACTCAGGGACCCCTGGGGACAGCAGGGACCCCTGGGGATGTTCAAGGACCCCTGGGGACACTCAGGGACCCTTGGGGACACTCAGGGACACTCAGGGACACTCAGGGACACTCAAGGACCCCTGGGGACACTCAGGGACACTCAGGGACCCCTGGGGACAGCAGGGATGCCCTGGCCATGTCCTGACCCCGGTGACCCTGGGGTGTCCCTCTCTGGGGACCCTGGTGACCCCCAGTGTCTCCATGACCCCAAGATGTCCCCAATGTCTCTGGGACTGTGACACACCTGTGACGTGTCCCTGTCCCCTGTCCCCTGTCCCTGTCCTTGTCCTGCCTGTCCCCTGTGTCCCCTGTCCCTGTCCCCTGTCCCTGTCCCTGTCCCCTGTCCCCTCTGTCCCCTGTCCCCTGTGTCCCTGTCCCCCTGTCCCTGTCCCTGTCCCCTGTCCCTGTCCCCTGTCCCCTGTCCCCATCCCTGTCCCCTGTGTCCCCTCTGTCCCTGTCCCCTGTCCCCTCTGTCCCCTCTGTCCCCTGTGTCCCCTCTGTCCCCTCTGTCCCCTCTGTCCCCTCTGTCCCCTGTGTCCCCTCTGTCCCCTCTGTCCCCTCTGTCCCCTCTGTCCCCTGTGTCCCCTGTGTCCCCTCTGTCCCCTCTGTCCCCTGTGTCCCCTCTGTCCCCTCTGTCCCCTGTGTCCCCTCTGTCCCCTGTGTCCCCTGTGTCCCCTCTGTCCCCTCTGTCCCCTGTGTCCCCTCTGTCCCCGTGTCCCCTCTGTCCCCTCTGTCCCCTCTGTCCCCTGTGTCCCCTCTGTCCCCTGTGTCCCCTGTGTCCCCTCTGTCCCCTCTGTCCCCTGTGTCCCCTCTGTCCCCTCTGTCCCCTGTGTCCCCTGTGTCCCCTCCCAGCTCCCGAGGCGGCCGATCCCGATGGGGACCTGCCCAAGTCGTTCCTGCAGGACCTGAAGGAGCTGAAGGTTCTGGTGACCGACAAGGACCTGCTGGACCAGCACAAGAGGTGACACCCATGGGGACACCCCAAACCCCCCCAGAGCCCCCCAGACCCCAGAGCCCCCCAAAACCGGGGGTACCCCCAAACCTGCGGCTCCTCCTGTGTTCCCTGTGAGCCCAAACTGCATCACCCCAACCTTCATCACCCCAAACTGCATCACCCAAACTTCATCACCCAAACCTTCATCACCCCAAACTTCATCACCCCAACCTTCATCACCCCAACCTTCATCACCCAAACTTCATCACCCAAACTTCATCACCCCAAACTTCATCACCCCAACCTTCATCACCCCAAACTGCATCACCCAAACTTCATCATCCCAACCTTCATCACCCCAAACTTCATCACCCCAAACTTCATCATCACCCAAACTTCATCACCCCAAACTTCATCACCCCAAACTGCATCACCCCAAACTTCATCACCCCAAACTTCATCTCCCAAACTTCATCACCCCAAACTTCATCACCCCAAACTTCATCACCCCAAACTTCATCACCCCAAACTTCATCACCCCAAACTGTGTCACCCCAAACTTCATCACCCAAACTGTGTCACCCCAAACTTCATCACCCAAACTTCATCACCCCAAACTTCATCACCCCAAACTTCATCACCCCAAACTTCATCACCCCAAACTTCATCTCCCCAAACTTCATCACCCCAACCTTCATCACCCCAAACTGCATCACCCAAACTTCCTCACCCCAAACTTCATCACCCCAAACTTCATCATCACCCCAAACTTCATCACCCCAAACTTCATCTCCCCAAACTTCATCACCCAAACTTCATCACCCCAAACTTCATCACCCAAACTTCATCACCCAAACTTCATCACCCCAAACTGCATCACCCCAAACTTCATCACCCCAAACTGCATCACCCCAAACTTCATCACCCCAAACTTCATCACCCCAAACTTCATCACCCAAACTGTGTCACCCCAAACTTCATCACCCCAAACTTCATCACCCAAACCTTCATCACCCCAAACTTCATCACCCCAAACTTCATCACCCCAAACTTCATCACCCCAAACTTCATCACCCAAACTGTGTCACCCCAAACTTCATCACCCCAAACTTCATCACCCAAACCTTCATCACCCCAAACTTCATCACCCCAAACTTCATCACCCAAACCTTCATCACCCCAAACTTCATCACCCCAAACTTCATCACCCAAACTTCATCACCCCAAACTTCATCACCCCAAACTTCATCACCCAAACTGTGTCACCCCAAACTTCATCACCCCAAACTTCATCACCCAAACTTCATCACCAAACTGTGTCACCCCAAACTTCATCACCCAAACTTCATCACCCCAAACTTCATCACCCAAACTGCATCACCCAACCTTCATCACCCCAAACTTCATCACCCCAAACTTCATCACCCAAACTTCATCACCCCAAACTTCATCACCCCAAACTTCATCACCCAAACTTCATCACCCAAACTGTGTCACCCCAAACTTCATCACCCCAAACTTCATCACCCAAACTTCATCACCCCAAACTTCATCACCCCAAACTTCATCACCCCAAACTTCATCACCCCAAACTGTGTCACCCCAAACTTCATCACCCCAAACTGTGTCACCCCAAACTTCATCACCCCAAACTTCATCACCCCAAACTTCATCACCCAACTTCATCACCCAAACTGTGTCACCCCAAACTTCATCACCCAAACTTCATCACCCCAAACTGTGTCACCCCAAACTTCATCACCAAACTGTGTCACCCCAAACTTCCTCACCCAAACTGTGTCACCCCAAACTTCATCACCCAAACTTTGTCACCCCAACCTTCCCCTGCCCTGAATCTTCCCCCCCAAACCCTGGGACCCCCGAACTCTGTGCTGGGGGGAGGGGCTGCCTGACCCTGCCCTTTTTTGGGGGGGGGGTCCTGGTTTGGGGGTCCCCCCAACCTCCCCCTCCCCCCAGCCTGGTGTGCTCGGCGCTGCGAGGGAAGATCTCGGTCTACAACGAGCTCGAGGCCAATTTCAAGGTGAACCCCCCCAAAATCGGGGTGTCCTTGGGTGGGGGAGGGGTCTCCCGGATCCCTGGGGTCTGCCAGGAGGGGGAGGGGCTCCCCCAAAATCCCGGGACTCCCCAAAATCCTGGGGGAGCCCCGGGGGGGGAGGTTGTGTGTGGGGGGGTTCCCAGCACTGGGGTCCTCTCTGGGGGGGGGGGAATTTAGGGCTGGGGGGACCCCCAAACTCCTGAGAGCCCCCCAAGGTCCAGGGTCTCTTTCCTGGGGGGCTCAGGGGGTCCTCAAGGGAGGCCTCTGGGTGTGGGGGCTCCCCAAAGTCCCAATCCCCCCCAAAGTACCGGATCCCCCCTTGGGAGGGGTCCTGGGGGGGGCAGGGGGAGGGACCCCGGTTTGGGGGTCCTGGGGGGGGTGAGGGGGAGGGACCCCGGTTTGGGGGTCCTGGGGGGGGTGAGGGGGAGGGACCCCGGTTTGGGGGTCCCAGGGATGTCAGGGGGAGGGTCCCCGGTTTTGGGGGTCCTGGGGGGGGGGTCAGGGGGAGGGACCCCGGTTTGGGGGTCTTGGGGGGGATCAGGGGGAGGGACCCCGGTTTGGGGGTCCTGGGGGGAACCAGGGGGAGGGACCCCGGTTTGGGGGTCCTGGGGGGGGTGAGGGGGAGGGACCCCAGTTTGGGGGTCCTGGGGGGTCAGGGGGAGGGACCCCGGTTTGGGGGTCCTGGGGGGGTCAGGGGGAGGGACCCCGGTTTGGGGGTCCTGGGGGGGTCAGGGGGAGGGTCCCCGGTTTTGGGGGTCCTGGGGGGGTGTCAGGGGGAGGGACCCCGGTTTGGGGGTCCGGGTTTGGGGGTCCCGGGGTCCCCAAACGCCCCCCCGTGCCCAGGCGCTGTCCCGGGCGCTGGTGAACGTTGGGGGGAAGCTGACGCACGCCCGCGACGTTCGGGATTTCTTCGTGGACCTGGTGGAGAAGGTGAGGGGGGACCCCAAAAATCCCAGAAAATCCCTGATTGGGACCCGACCCCCCCCCCCCCCCTAAACTGGGCCCTCCCCCCAAAATCCGTCTGCGTTTCGGGGTCCCCGCAGGTGATCGAGCCCTGCCGCTCCGACAAGTGGAGCCCGGGGGACCTGCGGCTCTTCCTGACGCAATACACAGCAGCGCCGCGGAGCCTGCCGGGCTTCAGGTGAGCCCAAAACCCCCCCAAAAACACCCCAAACCCCCAAAAAACCCCCCAAACGCCCCCCAAAAACCCCCACAGAGCCTGCCGGGCTTCAGGTGAGCCCAAAACCCCCAAAACCCTCCCAAAACCCCAAAACCCCCCAAACGCCCCCCAAAAAACCCCCAAAACCCTCCAAAACCCTTCCAAAACTCCCAAAACCCTCCAAAACCCCCAAAAACCCCCCAAACGCCCCCCAAAAACCCCCTCAGAGCCTGCCGGGCTTCAGGTGAGCCCAAAACCCCCAAAAACCCCCCAAAACCCTCCCAAAACCCTTCAAAACCCCCCAAAACCCTCCCAAAACCCCCCAAAACCCCCGAAACTCCCCCCAAAAACCCCCAAAAACCCCCCAAACTCCCCCCAAAACCCCCCAAAACCTCCCCAAAACCCCCCAAAACTCCCTAGAGCCTGCCGGGCTTCAGGTGAGCCCAAAACCCTCAAAAACCTCCCCAAAACCCCCAAAAAACCCCAAAACCCCCCCCAAAACCCCCGAAAAGCCCCCCAAAACCTCCCAAACCTCCCCAAAAACCCCCCAAACCCCCTGGAGCCTGCTGGGTTTCAGGTGAGCCCCAAACCCCCCCCAAACCCTCCCAAAACCCCCTCCAAAACCCCCCAAACCCCCCCCCAAAACTCCCTGGAGCCTGCTGGGCTTCAGGTGAGCCCCAAATCCCCCCAAAGCCCCCCTAAAACCCCCCCAAAACCTCCCCCAAACCCCCCCCCAAATCCCCCAGAGCCTGCCGGGCTTCAGGTGAGCCCAAAACCTCAAAACCTCCCCAAACCTCCCCAAAAACCCCAAACCCCCCCAAAACCCCCGAAAAGCCCCCCAAAACCCTCCCAAACCTCCCCAAAAACCCCCCAAACCCCCTGGAGCCTGCTGGGTTTCAGGTGAGCCCAAAAACCCTAAAATCTCCCCAAGCCCTCCCAAAACCCCCCAAAACCCCCCTAAAACCCCCTCAAAACCCCCCCAAAACCCCCCCAACCCCCCTGGAGCCTCCCAGGCTTCAGGTGAGCCCCAAAACCCCCCCAAAACCCCCAAACCCCCCTAAAACCCCCTGGAGCTTGCCGGGCTTCAGGTGAGACCGAAACCCCCCAAAACCTCCCCAAAACCTCCCAGAACCCCCAAAACCACCCCCAACCCCAAAAACCCCCCCAAAACCCCCCAAGAGCCTGCCGGCTTCAGGTGAGCCCCAAACCCCCCCAAACCCTCCCAAACCGCCCCCCAAAATCCCCCAAACCCCCCCCAAAACTCCCTGGAGCCTGCTGGGCTTCAGGTGAGCCCCAAAACCCCCGAAACCCCCCAAAGCCCCCCCAAAACCCCACCTAAAACCCCCCCAACACCTCCCCCAAACCCCCCCAAAACCTCCTCCAAACCCCCCCCCAAAACTCCCCAGAGCCTGCCGGGCTTCAGGTGACCCCAAAACCCCTAAAACCTCCCCAAAACCTCCCAGAACCCCCAAAACACCCCAAACCCCCAAAACCCCCCAAAACCCCCCAAGAGCCTGCGGGCTTCAGGTGAGCCCAAAACCCCTAAAACCCCCCAAACCCCCCAAAACCCTCAAAACCCCCCCAAACCCCCCTCAGAGCCTGCCAGGCTTCAGGTGAGCCCCCAAACCCCCCCAAACCCCCCTAAAACCCCCTGGAGCTTGCCGGGCTTCAGGTGAGCCCAAAACCCCCCAAAAACCCCCCCAAGAGCCTGCCGGGCTTCAGGTGAGACTGAAACCCCCCAAAACCTCCCAAAACCCCCCAAAACCTCCCCAAAACCCCCCCAAGAGCCTGCTGGGCTTCAGGTGAGCCCAAAACCCCCAAAAACCTCCCCAAAAACCCCCCCAAAACCACCCTAAACCCCCCCAAAACCACCCCCAAAATCCCCCGGAGCCTGCTGGGCTTCAGGTGAGCCCAAAACCCTAAAACCCCCAAAACCTCCCAAAACCCCCCCAAAACCCCAAAAAACCTCCCCAAAAACCCCCAAAACCCCCCCAAAACCCCCTCAGAGCCTGCCGGGCTTCAGGTGAGCCCCAAACCCCCCCAAAATCCCCCAAAATCCCCCAAACCCCCAAAACCTCCCAACCCCCCCCCCCAAAACCCCCCCAAACCCCCTCAGAGCCTGCCGGGCTTCAGGTGAGCCCCCAAACCGGGAACCCCCCAAGTCTTCCCCCAGCAGCCTTTAGGGGGACCCTAAAAGCACCCCAGGACGGGCTGGGGGTGTTTGCAGCACCGGGGGGGTCCCCAAAAGCGAGGGGGGACCCCCAAACGCTCCTCCCGTCCCGCAGGCACCAGGCGCTGTGGGAGCGTTACATGGCCGCCATCACCGCCTGCCTGCTGCGCATGTACCACGACTGACCCCAAAAACGGCACCCCAAAAACGGGACCCCAAAATGGGACCCCAAAAACGGGACCCCAAAAACGGGACCCCAAAACAGCACCCCAAAAACGGCACCCCAAAAACGGGACCCTGAAACACCATCACCGCCTGCCTGCTGCGCATGTACCACGACTGACCCCAAAAACGGGACCCCAAAAATGGGACCCCAAAATGGGACCCCAAAAACGGGACCCCAAAAACGGGACCCAAAAACCAGACCCCAAAAATGGGACCCCAAAAACGGGACCCAAACTGACACCCTAAAAACGGCACCCCAAAAACGGGACCCCGAAACGCCATCACCGCCTGCCTGCTGCGCATGTACCACAACTGACCCCAAAAACGGCACCCCAAAAATGGAACCCCAAAAACGGGACCCCAAAAATGGAACCCCAAAAACGGGACCCCAAAAACGAGACCCCCAAACGGCACCCCAAAAACGGGACCCCAAAAACGGGACCCCAAAAACGGGACCCTGAAACGCCATCACCGCCTGCCTGCTGCGCATGTACCACGACTGACCCCAAAAACGGCACTCCAAAAACCGGACCCCAAAAACGGGACCCCAAAAACCAGACCCCAAAATGGGACCCCAAAAAACGGGACCCTGAAACCGGGACCCCAAACTGACACCCCAAAACGGGACCCCAAAAACCAGACCCCAAAACGGACCCCAAAAATGGAACCCCAAAAATGGGACCCCAAAAACGGGACCCCAAAATGGAACCCCAAAAATGGGACCCCAAAAACGGCACCCCAAAAATGGGACCCCAAAAACGGCACCCCAAAAACGGGACCCCAAAAACAGCACCCCAAAAACGGGACCCCAAAAATGGGACCCCAAAACGGCACCCCAAAAATGGGACCCTGAAACAGGAACCCCAAAAATGGGACCCCAAAACGGGACCCCAAAAATGGAACCCCAAAACAGGGACCCCAAAACGGGACCCCAAAAACGGGACCCCAAAAATGGAACCCCAAAAATGGAACCCCGAAACAGGAACCCCAAAAATGGGACCCCAAAATGGCACCCCAAAAATGGGACCCCGAAACAGGAACCCCAAACTGACACCCCAAAAATGGGACCCCAAAAACGGCACCCTAAAAACGGGACCCCGAAACGCCATCACCGCCTGCCTGCTGCGCATGTACCACGACTGACCCCAAACGGAACCCTAAAAATGGGACCCCAAAACGGGACCCCAAAAACGGGACCCCAAAACGGGACCCCAAAAACGGCACCCCGAAAATGGGACCCCAAAACGGGACCCCGAAACTGGGACCCCGAAAACGGGACCTCAAAAACCGGAACCCCAAAACCGGCACCCTGAAACCGGCACCCCAGAACCGGCATCACAAAACGGCACCCCAAAACTGGCACCCCAAAACGGCACCCCGAAAACGGCACCGCAAAACTGGCACCCTAAAACCGGCACATGGAAACCGGGACCCCAAAGCGGCACCCTGAAACTGGCACCCCGAAACTGGCACCCCAAAAACTGGCATCACAAACCTGCACCCCGGAACTGACACCCCAAAACGGACACCCCAGAACCGGCACCCCAAAAACCGGCACCCCAAAACAGGAACCCTGAAATCGGCACCCCAAAAGTGACACCCCAAACGGGCACCCCGAAACCGGCACCCAAGAAACCGGCACCCCAAAACCGGGACCCAGAACTGGCACCCCAAAACCGGCACTTCAAAAACCGGCACCCCAAAACTGACGCCCGAAACAGACACCCCAAAACCAGCACCCCAGAACTGGCACCCCTGAACCGGCATCACAAACCGGCACCCAAAAACGGCACGTTGAAACCGGACCCAAACTGGCACCCAAAAACG
>CM076533.1:2933692-2955590 GCA_038429875.1 Poecile montanus
CTGGGGGCACTGGGAGGGACTGGGAGCACTGGGAGGGACTGGGGGCACTGGGACTGGGACTGGGGGCACTGGGAGGGTCTGGGGGCACTGGGACTGGGACTGGGGGCACTGGGACTGGGACTGGGGGCACTGGGAGGGACTGGGAGCACTGGGACTGGGACTGGGGGCACTGGGACTGGGGGCACTGGGAGGGACTGGGGGCACTGGGACTGGGACTGGGAGCACTGGGAGGGACTGGGAGCACTGGGACTGGGACTGGGAGCACTGGGACTGGGGGCACTGGGACTGGGAGCACTGGGAAGGACTGGGGGCACTGGGAGGGACTGGGAGCACTGGGAGGGACTGGGAGCACTGGGGCAGCAGCTCCAGGGGGTTCAGGTGCACTTTGGAAGGTTCAGGAGCGAATTTTGGGGTTTGGGGTGGGGTTTTTGGGATCCTCTCGGTTTTGGGGCCCCCCCAAGTTTCTGGATCTTGTTCCACATTTCCAGTTCCCCCATTCCAGTTCCCCCATTCCAGTTCCCCCATTTAATTTCCCCCATTCCAGTTTCCCCCATTCCAGTTTCCCCCCCATTTCTGGGCTGTTCCCCCCGTTTTTGGGGTTCCCCCCCATTTTCTCCCCGTTTTTGGGGTTCCTCCCCATGTTCTCCCTGTTTTTGGGGTTCCCCCCCATGTTCTCCCCGTGGGTTTTTGGGGTTCCTCCCCATCTTCTCCCCATTTTGGGGGTTCCTCCCCACGTTCTCCCCGTGGGTTTTTGGGGTTCCTCCCCATGTTCTCCCCGTTTTTGGGGTTCCCCCCATGTTCTCCCCGTTTTTGGGGGTTCCCCCCCATCTTCTCCCCGTTTTTGGGGTTCCTCCCCATGTTCTCCCCATGGGTTTTTGGGGTTCCTCCCCATGTTCTCCCCATGGGTTTTTGGGGTTCCCCCCCATGTTCTCCCCGTTTTTGGGGTTCCCCCCCATTTTCTCCCCGTTTTTGGGGTTCCTCCCCATCTTCTCCCCGTGGGTTTTTGGGGTTCCTCCCATGTTCTCCCCGTGGGTTTTTGGGGTTCCCCCCCGTGTTCTCCCCGTTTTTGGGGTTCTCCCCGTGGGTTTTTGGGGTTCCCCCCCATGTTCTCCCCGTTTTTGGGGTTCTCCCCGTGGGTTTTTGGGGTTCCCCCCCGTGTTCTCCCCGTTTTTGGGGTTCTCCCCGTGGGTTTTTGGGGTTCCTCCCCATTTTCTCCCCGTTTTTGGGGTTCCCCCCCATCTTCTCCCCGTTTTTGGGGTTCCCCCCCATCTTCTCCCCATCGGTTTTTGGGGTTCCCCCCCATGTTCTCCCCATGGGTTTTTGGGGTTCCCCCCCATGTTCTCCCCGTTTTTGGGGGTTCCCCCCCATCTTCTCCCCGTTTTTGGGGTTCCTCCCCATGTTCTCCCCATGGGTTTTTGGGGTTCCCCCCCATGTTCTCCCCATTTTTGGGGTTCCTCCCCATGTTCTCCCCATTTTGGGGGTTCCCCCCCATGTTCTCCCCGTTTTTGGGGTTCCCCCCATGTTCTCCCCGTGGGTTTTTGGGGTTCCCCCCCATGTTCTCCCGTGGGTTTTTGGGGTTCCCCCCCACATTCTCCCCGTGGGTTTTTGGGGTTCTTCCCCATTTTCTCCCCGTTTTTGGGGTTCCCCCCCATCTTCTCCCCGTGGGTTTTTGGGGTTCCCCCCATGTTCTCCCCGTGGGTTTTGGGGTTCCTCCCCATGTTCTCCCTGTTTTTGGGGTTCCCCCCCCTGTTCTCCCCATTTTGGGGGTTCCTCCCCATCTTCTCCCCGTGGGTTTTTGGGGTTCCTCCCCACGTTCTCCCCGTTTTTGGGGTTCCCCCCCATCTTCTCCCCATGGGTTTTTGGGGTTCCCCCCCACGTTCTCCCCATGGGTTTTGGGGGTTCCTCCCCATGTTCTCCCTGTGGGTTTTTGGGGTTCCTCCCCATGTTCTCCCCGTTTTTGGGGTTCCTCCCCACATTCTCCCCGTGGGTTTTTGGGGTTCCCCCCCATGTTCTCCCCATTTTGGGGGTTCCTCCCCATCTTCTCCCCATGGGTTTTTGGGGTTTCCCCCCACGTTCTCCCCGTGGGTTTTTGGGGTTCCCCCCCATCTTCTCCCGTGGGTTTTTGGGGTTCCTCCCCACGTTCTCCCCGTGGGTTTTTGGGGTTCCCCCCCATGTTCTCCCCGTGGGTTTTTGGGGTTCCCCCCCATGTTCTCCCCGTGGGTTTTTGGGGTTCTCCCCCACGTTCTCCCCGTGGGTTTTTGGGGTTCCTCTCATGTTCTCCCCGTGGGTTTTTGGGGTTCCCCCCCACATTCTCCCCGTTTTTGGGGTTCCCCCCCATCTTCTCCCCGTGGGTTTTGGGGTTCCTCCCCACGTTCTCCCCGTGGGTTTTTGGGGTTCCTCCCCATGTTCTCCTGTGGGTTTTTGGGGTTCCTCCCATGTTCTCCCGTGGGTTTTTGGGGTTCCTCCCATGTTCTCCCCGTGGGTTTTTGGGGTTCCCCCCCATCTTCTCCCCGTTTTTTTGGGGTCCCCACAGTTATTACGCCTTTGACGAGGCCCTGGCCCGGGAGCTGCTGGGGAAGAAACTCTCCAAGGGCACCAAGAAGGAGCTGGACGAGGTCAGCGCCCGCACCGGGGTCGGGATCCGCAGCTGCCGCCGCCAGGTGGGACCCCAAAACCGGGGAGATGGACCCCAAAACCGGGGAGATGGACCCCAAAAACCGGGGAGATGGAGCCCCAAAACTGGGGGTGGGAGGGAGCACCAAAACCGGGGAGATGGACCCCAAAACCGGGGGTGGGACCCCAAAAACCGGGGGAGATGGAGGGAATGGGGGAGCCCCAAAACCGGGGGAAATGGACCCCAAAACCGGGGGTGGGACCCCAAAACCGGGGAGATGGAGCCCCAAAACTGGGGGTGGGAGGGAGCCCCAAAACCGGGGAGATGGACCCCAAAACCGGGAAGATGGAGCCCCAAAACTGGGGGTGGGACCCCAAAATCCGGGGAGATGGACCCCAGAACCGGGGAGATGGACCCCAAAACTGGGGGTGGGACCCCAAAATCCGGGGAGATGGACCCCAAAAACCGGGGGTGGTACCCCAAAACCAGGGGTGGGACCCCAAAATCCGGGGAGATGGACCCCAAAACCGGGGAGATGGACCCCAAAACCGGGGAGATGGAGCCCCAAAATCCGGGGAGATGGACCCCAAAACCGGGGAGATGGACCCCAAAAACCGGGGGTGGGACCCCAAAACCGGGGAGATGGACCCCAAAATCCGGGGAGATGGACCCAAAAACCGGGGAGATGGACCCCAAAACCAGGGGTGGGACCCCAAAATCCGGGGAGATGGACCCCAAAACTGGGGGTGGGAGGGGGCCCCAAAACCGGGGAGATGGACCCCAAAAACCGGGGGTGGGACCCCAAAATCCGGGGAGATGGAGCCCCAAAACTGGGGGTGGGACCCCAAAATCCGGGGAGATGGACCCCAAAACCGGGGAGATGGACCCCAAAACCGGGGAGATGGACCCCAAAAACCAGGGGTGGGACCCCAAAATCCGGGGAGATGGACCCCAAAACCGGGGAGATGGAGCCCCAAAACCGGGGGTGGGACCCCAAAACCGGGGAGATGGACCCCAAAAACCAGGGGTGGGACCCCAAAATCCGGGGAGATGGACCCCAAAACTGGGGGTGGGACCCCAAAATCCGGGGAGATGGACCCCAAAACTGGGGGTGGGACCCCAAAATCCGGGGGGGATGGAGGGAATGGGGGAGCCCCAAAACCGGGGGAAATGGACCCCAAAACCGGGGAGATGGACCCCAAAACCGGGGAGATGGAGCCCAAAACCGGGGAGATGGAGCCCCAAAACTGGGAGTGGGACCCCAAAATCCGGGGGAGATGGAGGGAATGGGGGAGCCCCAAAACCGGGGGAAATGGACCCCAAAACCGGGGGTGGGACCCCAAAACCGGGGAGATGGACCCCAAAATCCGGGGAGATGGAGCCCAAAACCGGGGAGATGGACCCCAAAACCGGGGAGATGGACCCCAAAACCGGGGGGGATGGAGGGAATGGAGGAGCCCCAAAACCGGGGGGATGGAGCCCCAAAAGTGGGGGGAATGGACCCCAAAACCGGGAGTGGGATGGAGCCCCAAAACTGGGGGTGGGACCCCAAAAACCGGGGAGATGGAGCCCCAAAACTGGGGGTGGGACCCCAAAAACCGGGGAGATGGAGCCCCAAAACTGGGGGTGGGACCCCAAAATCCGGGGGAGATGGAGGGAATGGGGGAGCCCCAAAACCGGGGGAAATGGACCCCAAAACCGGGGGGAGGGAGCCCCAAAACCGGGGGGAAGGGAGGGAATGGAGGAGCCCCAAAACTTGGGGGGGATGGAGCCCCAAAACTGGGGGGAGGGAGCCCCAATTTCTAGGGGGGATGGAGCCCCAAAACCGGGGGGAGGGAATGGGGGAGCCCCAAAACCGGGGGAGGGAGCCCCAAAACTGGGGGATGGAGCCCCAAAACTGGGGGGGATGGAGCCCCAAAACCGGGGGGGATGGAGCCCAAATTTCTGGGGGGGATGGAGCCCCAAAACCGGAGGGAGGGAGCCCCAAAGCTGGGGGGAGGGAATGGGGGAGAAACCCCAAGAACAGGGGAGAAAATGGCAAAAACTGGGGTAGGAAATCCAGAAAATGGGGGGAAAGGGGAACGGGGGAGAAACCTAAACCCCAAAAATGGGGGGATGGAATGGGGGAGCCCCAAAACCGGGGGGGAGGGAGCCCCAAAACCGGGGGGAAGGAATGGGGGAGCCCCAAAACCGGGGGTGGGAGGGAGCCCCAAAACCGGGGGGATGGAGCCCCAAAACTGGGGGAGGGAGCCCCAAAACTGAGGGGGAGGGAGCCCCAAAACTGGGGGGGAAGGAATGGGGGAGCCCCAAAACCGGGGGGGATGGAGCCCCAAAGCTGGGGATGGAGCCCCAAAACCGGGGGGAAGGGAGGGAATGGAGGAGCCCCAAAACTGGGGGAGGGAGCCCCAAAACTGGGGGGGAAGGAATGGGGGAGCCCCAAAACCGGGGGTGGGAGGGAGCCCCAAATCTGGGGGGGATGGAGGGAATGGGGGAGCCCCAAAACCGGAGGGAGGGAGCCCCAAAGCTGGGGGGAGGGAATGGGGGAGAAACCCCGAGAACAGGGGAGAAAATGGCAAAATCTGGGGTAGGAAATCCAAAAAATGGGGGGAAAGGGGAACGGGGGAGAAACCTAAACCCCAAAAATGGGGGGATGGAATGGGGGAACCCCAAAACCGGAGGGGAGGGAGCCCCAAAACCGGGGGGATGGAATGGGGGAGCCCCAAACCTGGGGGGATGGAAATGGGGGAGAAGCCCCAAGAACAGGGGAGAAAATGCCAAAACCTGGGGGAGAAAACCCCAAAAGTGGAGGGAAAGGGGAACAGGGGAGAAACCTAAACCCCAAAAATGGGGGGGAGGGAATGGGGGAGCCCCAAAACTGGGGGGAGGGAGCCCCAAAACCAGGGGGAAGGGAAATGGGGGAGAAACCCCAGGAGCAGGGGTGAAAATACCAAAACCTGGGGGAGGAAATCCCAAAAATGGGGAGAAAGGGGGAAAAGGGGAGAAACCTAAACCCCAAAAACGGGGAGGGGGAGGGGGACTGGTCCTGCTGGGGAGCTCAGGGGGGTGTTGAGGGGGGGTTGGGGGGGTCCCAGGGGTGCTGACCCCCCCCTGCCCCCCCAGTTTGACAACTTCAAGAGGGTTTTCAAGGCTGTGGAGGAGCTGCGGGGGCCCCTGGCCGAGAACATCCAGCAGCTCTTCCTGCTGCCCCCTCCCCTCGCCCGGTGGGTCAGGGGGGAACTGGGGGGGTCTGGGGGGGTCTGGGACCACCCAGAGGTGCTGGGGGGGTCCCTGGTGCTGTTGGGGGGTCTCTGGTGCTGCTGGGGGGTCCCTGGTGCTGTTTGGGGGTCCCTGGTGCTGTTTGGGGGTCTCTGGTGCTGTTTGGGGGTTCCTGGTGCTGCTGGGGGGGTCCCTGGTGCTTTTGGGGGTCTCTGGTGCT
Source organism: Poecile montanus (assembly GCA_038429875.1). Taxonomy (NCBI): domain Eukaryota; kingdom Metazoa; phylum Chordata; class Aves; order Passeriformes; family Paridae; genus Poecile; species Poecile montanus. The sequence continues at coordinate 2,939,743 of CM076533.1, forward strand.
GTTTGGGGGTCTCTGGTGCTGTTTGGGGGTCCCTGGTGCTGTTGGGGGGTCTCTGGTGCTGCTGGGGGGGTCCCTGGTGCTGTTTGGGGGTCTCTGGTGCTGTTGGGGGTCTCTGGTGCTGTTTGGGGGTCCCTGGTGCTGGGGGGGTCCCTGGTGCTGTTTGGGGGTCTCTGGTGCTGTTTGGGGGTCCCTGGTGCTGTTTGGGGGGGTCCCTGGTGCTGCTGGGGGGTCCCTGGTGCTGTTTGGGGGTCCCTGGTGCTGTTTGGGGGTCCCTGGTGCTGTTTGGGGGTCTCTGGTGCTGTTTGGGGGTCCCTGGTGCTGTTGGGGGGTCCCTGGGTTCAGGAGGGGCTTCCAGGGCCCAAGGAAATGCTCTGGTGTTGGGGGGTTTGGGGGGGTTTGGGGGATGTTCAGGGGTCTGGGGGGGTTTGGGAGGGGTTTTGGGGGATGTTCAGGTGTTTGGGGGATGTTTAGGGGTTTGGGGGGATGTTTAAGGGGATGTTTAGGGGGATGTTTAGGTGTTTGGGGGATGTTTAGGGGATGTTTAGGGGGTGTTTAGGGGATGTTCAGGGGTTTGGGAGGGGTTTGGGGGGGATGTTCAGGTGTTCGGGGGATGTTTAGGGGATGTTTAGGGGATGTTTAGGGGGATGTTCAGGTGTTTGGGGGATGTTTAGGGGATGTTCAGATGTTTGGGGGATGTTTAGGGGATGTTTAGGGGGATGTTTAGGGGTTTGGAGAATGTTTAGGGGATGTTCAGGGGTTTGGGGGGGATGTTTAGGGGATGTTTAGGGGTTTGGGGGGATGTTTAGGGGATGTTCAGGTGTTTAGGGGATGTTCAGGGGTTTGTTCAGGGGTTTGGGGGATGTTTAGGGGATGTTTAGGGGTTTGGGGGGTTTGGGGGGATGTTTAAGGGGATGTTTAGGGGATGTTTAGGGGTTTGGGGGATGTTTAGGGGATGTTTAGGGGTTTGGGGGATGTTCAGGGGTTTGGGGGATGTTTAGGGGATGTTCAGGGGTTTGGGGGATGTTTAGGGGATGTTCAGGGGTTTGGGGGGATGTTTAGGGGATGTTTAGGGGTTTGTTTAGGGGTTTGGAGGATGTTTAGGGGATGTTTAGGGGATGTTCAGGGGTTTGGGGGATGTTTAGGGGATGTTTAGGGGATGTTCAGGTGTTCGGGGGATGTTCAGGGGTTTGGGGGAATGTTTAAGGGGATGTTTAGGGGATGTTTAGGGGATGTTTAGGGGATGTTCAGATGTTTGGGGGATGTTTAGGGGATGTTTAGGGGTTTGTTTAGGGGTTTGGGAGGGGTTTGGGGGATGTTCAGGGGTTTGTTTAGGGGTTTGGAGGATGTTTAGGGGGATGTTCAGGGGTTTGGGGGATGTTTAGGGGGATGTTCAGGTGTTTAGGGGATGTTCAGGGGTTTGGGGGGATGTTTAAGGGGATGTTTAGGGGATGTTCAGGGATTTGGGGGATGTTTAGGGGATGTTCAGGGGTTTGTTTAGGGGTTTGGGGGGATGTTCAGGTGTTCGGGGGATGTTTAGGGGATGTTTAGGGGTTTGGGGGATGTTTAGGGGATGTTCAGGGGCTTGTTTAGGGGTTTGGAGGATGTTTTGGGGATGTTTAGGGGATGTTCAGGGGTTTGGGGGGTTTGGGGGATGTTTAGGGGATGTTCAGGGGTTTGTTTAGGGGTTTGGAGGATGTTTAGGGGTTTGGGGGATGTTTAGGGGTTTGGGGGATGTTTAGGGGATGTTCAGGTGTTTGGGGGATGTTTAGGGGATGTTCAGGGGTTTGGGGGGTTTGGGGGATGTTTAGGGGATGTTCAGGGGTTTGTTTAGGGGATGTTCAGGGGTTTGGGGGGATGTTTAAGGGGATGTTTAGGGGATGTTCAGGGATTTGGGGGATGTTTAGGGGATGTTCAGATGTTTGGGGGATGTTTAGGGGATGTTCAGGGGTTTGTTTAGGGCTTTGGGAGGGGTTTGGGGGATGTTTAGGGGATGTTTAGGGGATGTTCAGATGTTTGGGGGATGTTTAGGGGATGTTCAGGGGTTTGTTTAGGGGTTTGGGAGGGGTTTGGGGGATGTTTGGGGGATGTTTAGGGGATGTTCAGGGGTTTGTTTAGGGGTTTGGGAGGGGTTTGGGGGATGTTTAGGGGATGTTTAGGGGATGTTTAGGGGATGTTCAGGGGTTTGTTTAGGGGTTTGGGAGGGGTTTGGGGGATGTTTAGGGGTTCCTAACACCCCCTGACCCCCCTGTCTCCCCAGGGACTACGCTGCCATCGTGTTTTTTGCCAACAGCCGCTTCGAGACGGGCAAGCGGCGCCTGCAGTTCCTGAGCTTCGCCGACTTCGCCGCCTGCGCCCAGAGCATGATGGGGCACTGGAGCCAGGGGGCCCTGGGTGAGACCCCCGGGGCTGGGGACCCCCGGGACCCCCGGGGCTGGGGACCCCTGGGGCTGGGGACCCCCGGGACCCCCGGGGCTGGGGACACGCAGGGCTGGGGACCCCCGGGAGCCCTGGGACTGGGGACACATGGGACCCCCAGGATCCCCAGGACCCCCGGGGCTGGGGACACACGGGACCCCCAGGACTGAGGACCCCTGGGGCTGGGGACACGTGGGGCTGGGGACCCCTGGGACCCCCGGGGCTGGGGACACACAGGGCTGGGGACCCCTGGGACCCCCGGGGCTGGGGACCCCCGGGGCTGGGGACACACGGGGGACACCCCTGAGCGGGGGGGCTCCGGGGCTCTGGGCAGGGGGAGGCTGTGGGGACAGCAGGGACACTCAGGGACAGCAGGGACCCCTGGGGACACTCAGGGACCCCTGGGGACATTCAGGGACAGCAGGGACCCTTGGGGACACTCAGGGACAGCAGGGACCCCTGGGGACACTCAGGGACCCTCAGGGACCCCTGGGGACACTCAGGGACCCCTGGGGCAGCAGGGACCCCTGGGGATGTTCAAGGACCCCTGGGGACACTCAGGGACACTCAGGGACCCCTGGGGACACTCAGGGACCCTTGGGGACACTCAGGGACCCTCAGGGACACTCAGGGACACTCAGGGACCCCTGGGGACACTCAGGGACCCTCAGGGACCCTCAGGGACACTCAAGGACCCCTGGGGACACTCAGGGACCCTTGGGGACAGCAGGGATGCCCTGGCCATGTCCTGACCCCGGTGACCCTGGGGTGTCCCTCTCTGGGGACCCTGGTGACCCCCAGTGTCTCCATGACCCCAAGATGTCCCCAATGTCCCTGGGACTGTGACACACCTGTGACGTGTCCCTGTCCCCTGTCCCCTGTCCCTGTCCTTGTCCTGCCTGTCCCCTGTGTCCCCTGTCCCTGTCCCTGTCCCTGTCCCCTGTCCCGTCCCCTGTCCCCTGTCCCCATCCCTGTCCCCTCTGTCCCCTGTGTCCCCTCTGTCCCCTGTGTCCCCTGTCCCTGTCCCCTCTGTCCCCTCTGTCCCCTCTGTCCCCTCTGTCCCCTCTGTCCCTTCTGTCCCCTGTGTCCCCTCTGTCCCCTCTGTCCCCTCTGTCCCCTGTGTCCCCTCTGTCCCCTCTGTCCCCTCTGTCCCCTCTGTCCCTGTCCCCTCTGTCCCTGTCCCCTGTCCCCTGTGTCCCCTGTGTCCCCTGTGTCCCCTGTGTCCCCTCTGTCCCCTCTGTCCCCTGTGTCCCCTCTGTCCCCTCTGTCCCCTGTGTCCCCTCTGTCCCCTGTGTCCCCTCTGTCCCCTCTGTCCCCTCTGTCCCCTGTGTCCCCTCTGTCCCCTCTGTCCCCTGTGTCCCCTCTGTCCCCTGTGTCCCCTCTGTCCCCTGTGTCCCCTGTGTCCCCTGTGTCCCCTCTGTCCCCTCTGTCCCCTCTGTCCCCTCTGTCCCCTCTGTCCCCTGTGTCCCCTCTGTCCCCTCTGTCCCCTCTGTCCCCTCTGTCCCCTCTGTCCCCTCTGTCCCCTGTGTCCCCTCCCAGCTCCCGAGGCGGCCGATCCCGATGGGGACCTGCCCAAGTCGTTCCTGCAGGACCTGAAGGAGCTGAAGGTTCTGGTGACCGACAAGGACCTGCTGGACCAGCACAAGAGGTGACACCCATGGGGACACCCCAAACCCCCCCAGAGCCCCCCAGACCCCCAGAGCCCCCCAAAACCGGGGGTACCCCCAAACCTGCGGCTCCTCCTGTGTTCCCTGTGAGCCCCAAACTTCATCACCCCAAACTTCATCACCCAAACTGTGTCACCCCAAACTTCATCACCCAAACTGTGTCACCCCAACCTTCATCACCCAAACTGTGTCACCCCAACCTTCATCACCCCAAACTGCATCACCCCAAACTTCATCACCCCAAACTTCATCACCTTCATCACCCCAAACTTCATCACCCCAAACTTCATCACCCAAACTTCATCACCCCAAACTTCATCACCCCAAATTCATCACCCAAACTTCATCACCCAAACTGTGTCACCCCAAACTTCATCACCCAAACTGTGTCACCCCAAACTTCATCACCCCAAACTGCATCACCCCAAACTTCATCACCCAAACTTCATCACCCAAACTGTGTCACCCCAACCTTCATCACCCCAAACTGTGTCACCCCAAACTTCATCACCCCAAACTTCATCACCCCAAACTTCATCACCCAAACTTCATCACCCCAAACTGCGTCACCTCAACCTTCATCACCCCAAACTTCATCACCCAAACTGTGTCACCCCAAACTGCATCACCCAAACTTCATCACCCCAACCTTCATCACCCCAAACTTCATCACCCCAACCTTCATCACCCCAACATTCATCACCCCAAACTTCATCATCACCCCAAACTTCCTCACCCAAACTTCCTCACCCCAAACTTCATCACCCCAAACTTCCTCACCCCAACCTTCATCACCCCAACCTTCATCACCCCAAACTGTGTCACCCCAAACTTCATCACCCCAAACTGTGTCACCCCAAACTTCATCACCCAAACTGCATCACCCCAAACTGTGTCACCCCAAACTGTGTCACCCCAACCTTCATCACCCCAACCTTCATCACCCCAAACTGCATCACCCCAAACTTCATCACCCCAAACTGTGTCACCCCAAACTTCATCACCCCAAACTTCATCACCCCAAACTTCATCACCCAAACTTCATCACCCCAAACTGTGTCACCCCAAACTTCATCACCCCAAACTGTGTCACCCCCAAACTTCATCACCCAAACTGTGTCACCCAAACTGTGTCACCCCAAACTTCATCACCCAAACTGTGTCACCCCAACTTCATCACCCCAAACTGTGTCACCCCAACTTCATCACCCCAAACTTCCTCACCCCAAACTTCATCACCCCAAACTTCATCACCCCAAACTTCCCCTGCCCTGAATCTTCCCCCCCAAACCCTGGGACCCCCAAACTCTGGGCTGGGGGGAGGGGCTGCCTGACCCTGCCCTTTTTTGGCGGGGGGGTCCTGGTTTGGGGGTCCCCCCCAACCTCCCCCTCCCCCCAGCCTGGTGTGCTCGGCGCTGCGAGGGAAGATCTCGGTCTACAACGAGCTGGAGGCCAATTTCAAGGTGAACCCCCCCAAAATCGGGGTGTCCTTGGGTGGGGGAGGGGTCTCCCGGATCCCTGGGGTCTGCCAGGAGGGGGAGGGGCTCCCCCAAAATCCCGGGACTCCCCAAAATCCTGGGGGAGCCCCGGGGGGGGAGGTTGTGTGTGGGGGGGGTTCCCAGCACTGGGGTCCTCTCTGGGGGGGGGGGGAATTTAGGGCTGGGGGGGACCCCCAAACTCCTGAGAGCCCCCCAAGGTCCAGGGTCTCTTTCCTGGGGGGCTCAGGGGGTCCTCAAGGGAGGCCTCTGGGTGTGGGGGCTCCCCAAAGTCCCAATCCCCCCCCAAAGTACCGGATCCCCCCTTGGGAGGGGTCCCGGGGGGGGGTCAGGGGGAGGGACCCCGGTTTGGGGGTCCTGGGGGGTGTGAGGGGGAGGGACCCCGGTTTGGGGGTCCCGGTTTGGGGGTCCTGGGGGGGGTGAGGGGGAGGGACCCCGGTTTGGGGGGTCTCGGGGGGGGTCAGGGGGAGGGACCCCGGTTTGGGGGTCCTGGGGGGGGGGTCAGGGGGAGGGACCCCGGTTTGGGGGTCCTGGGGGGGGGTCAGGGGGAGGGTCCCCGGTTTGGGGGTCCCGGTTTGGGGGTCCCGGGGTCCCCAACACCCCCCGTGCCCAGGCGCTGTCCCGGGCGCTGGTGAACGTTGGGGGGAAGCTGACGCACGCCCGCGACGTTCGGGATTTCTTCGTGGACCTGGTGGAGAAGGTGAGGGGGGACCCCAAAAATCCCAGAAAATCCCTGATTGGGACCCCCCAAACTGGGCCCTCCCCCCAAAATCCGTCTGCGTTTCGGGGTCCCCGCAGGTGATCGAGCCCTGCCGCTCCGACAAGTGGAGCCCGGGGGACCTGCGGCTCTTCCTGACGCAATACACGGCAGCGCCGCGGAGCCTGCCGGGCTTCAGGTGAGCCCAAAACCCCCCAAAAACACCCCAAAAACCCCCCAAAACCCCCCCCAAAACCCCCCAAAACCTCCCCGAAACCCCCCAGAACCTCCCAGAGCCTGCCGGGCTTCAGGTGAGCCCAAAACCCCCCAAAACCCCCAAAAACATCCCCAAAACCCCCCCAAAACCCCACAAAACGCCCCAAAAACCCCCTCAGAGCCTGCCAGGCTTCAGGTGAGCCCAAAACCCCCCCAAAACCCTCCCAAAACCCCCAAAACCCCCCCAAAACCCTCCCAAAACCCCCGAAACTCCCCCCAAAAACCCCCAAAAACCCCCCAAACTCCCCCCAAAAACCCCCAAAACCTCCCCAAAACCCCCCAAAACTCCCCTAGAGCCTGCCGGGCTTCAGGTGAGCCCAAAACCCTCAAAAACCTCCCCAAAACCCCCAAAAAACCCCAAAACCCCCCCAAAACCCCTGAAAAGCCCCCCAAAACCCTCCCAAACCTCCCCAAAAACCCCCCAAACCCCCTGGAGCCTGCCGGGTTTCAGGTGAGCCCAAAAACCCTAAAATCTCCAAAGCCCCCCCAAAACCCCCCAAAACCCCCCCAAAACCCCCCAAAACCCCCCCAAAACCCCCCCAACCCCCCTGGAGCCTCCCAGGCTTCAGGTGAGCCCCCAAAACCCCCCCAAAACCCCCAAACCCCCCTAAAATCCCCCTGGAGCTTGCCGGGCTTCAGGTGAGACCGAAACCCCCCAAAACCTCCCCAAAACCCCCCAGAACCCCCAAAACACCCCAAACCCCCAAAACCCCCCCAAAACCCCCCAAGAGCCTGCTGGGCTTCAGGTGAGCCCCAAACCCCCCCAAACCCTCCCAAACCGCCCCCCAAAATCCCCCAAACCCCCCCCCAAAACTCCCTGGAGCCTGCTGGGCTTCAGGTGAGCCCCAAAACCCCCCGAAACCCCCCAAAGCCCCCCCAAAACCCCACCTAAAAACCCCCCCAAACCTCCCCCAAACCCCCCCCCCCAAATCCCCCAGAGCTTCCTGGGCTTCAGGTGAGCCCCAAACCCCCAAAACCTCCCCAAAACCCCCAGAACCCCCAAAACACCCAAAACCTCCCCAAAACCCCCCCAAAAGCCCCCCAAGAGCCTGCCGGGCTTCAGGTGAGCCCAAAACCCCTAAACCCCCCCAAAACTCCCAAAAACCTCCCCAAAAACCCCCAAAACCCCCCCAAAACCCCCTCAGAGCCTGCCGGGCTTCAGGTGAGCCCAAAACCCCTAAAACCCCCCAAAACTCCCAAAAACCTCCCCAAAAAACCCCCAAAACCTCCCCAAAACCCCCCAAAACCCTCCCAAACCTCCCCAAACCCCCCCCCAAAACCACCCCAAAACCCCCTCAGAGCCTGCCGGGCTTCAGGTGAGCCCAAAACCCCTAAAACCCCCCAAAACTCCCAAAAACCTCCCGAAACCCCCCCCAAAACCCCCCCCAAACCCCCCCCAAACCCCCCCCAAGAGCCTGCTGGGCTTCAGGTGAGCCCCAAAACCGGGAACTCCCCCAAGTCTTCCCCCAGCAGCCTTTAGGGGGACCCTAAAAGCACCCCAGGACGGGGCTGGGGGTGTTTGCAGCACTGGGGGGGTCCCCAAAAGCGAGGGGGGACCCCCAAACGCTCCTCCCGTCCCGCAGGCACCAGGCGCTGTGGGAGCGTTACATGGCCGCCATCACCGCCTGCCTGCTGCGCATGTACCACGACTGAGCCCAAAAACGGCACCCCAAAAACCAGACCCCAAAAACGGGACCCCAAAAACGGGACCCCAAAACAGCACCCCAAAAACGGGACCCCAAAAACGGGACCCCGAAACGCCATCACCGCCTGCCTGCTGCGCATGTACCACAACTGACCCCAAACGGAACCCCAAAAATGGAACCCCAAAAACCAGACCCCAAAACGGCACCCCAGAAATGGAACCCCAAAAATGGGACCCCAAAAATGGAACCCCAAAAATGGAACCCCAAAAATGGAACCCCGAAACAGGAACCCCAAACTGACACCCCCAAAAATGGGACCCCAAAAACGGCACCCTAAAAACGGGACCCCAAAAACGGGACCCCGAAACGCCATCACCGCCTGCCTGCTGCGCATGTACCACGACTGACCCCAAACGGCACCCCAAAAACCAGACGCCAAAAACGGGACCCCAAAAATGGAACCCCAAAAACGGGACCCCAAAAATGGGACCCCAAAACGGCACCCCAAAAACCAGACCCCAAAATGGGACCCCAAAAACGGGACCCTGAAACCGGGACCCCAAACTGACACCCCAAAAACGGCACCCCAAAAACGGGACCCCAAAAATGGGAACCCAAAAACGGGACCCCTAAAACGGGACCCCAAAACAGCACCCCAAAAATGGAACCCCAAAACGGCACCCAAAAACGGGACCCCGAAACGCCATCACCGCCTGCCTGCTGCGCATGTACCACGACTGACCCCAAAAACGGCACCCCAAAAATGGCACCCCAAAAACGGGACCCCAAAAACGGCACCCCGAAAATGGAACCCCAAAAACGGGACCCCAAAAACGGCACCCCAAAAACGGGACCCCAAAAACGGGACCCCAAAAATGGGACCCCAAAACGGCACCCCAAAAATGGGACCCCAAAACGGGACCCCAAAAACGGGACCCTGAAACGCCATCACCGCCTGCCTGCTGTGCATGTACCACGACTGACCCCAAAAACGGCACCCCAAAAACCAGACCCCAAAAACGGGACCCCAAAACAGCACCCCAAAAACGGGACCCCAAAAACGGGACCCCAAAAATGGAACCCCAAAAACGGGACCCCAAAACGCCATCACCGCCTGCCTGCTGCGCATGTACCACGACTGACCCCAAAAATGGGACCCCAAAAACCAGACCCCAAAACGGCACCCCAAAAATGGAACCCCAAAACGGGACCCTGAAACGGGACCCCAAAAACGGGACCCCAAAAATGGAACCCCAAAAACGGGACCCCAAAACGGGACCCCAAAACGGGACCCCAAAAATGGAACCCCAAAACGGGACCCCAAAAACGGGACCCTGAAACCGGGACCCCAAACTGACACCCCAAACTGACACCCCAAAAACGGCACCCCAAAAACGGGACCCCAAAACGCCATCACCGCCTGCCTGCTGCGCGTGTACCACGACTGACCCCAAACGGAACCCCAAAAATGGAACCCCAAAAATGGAACCCCAAAAATGGAACCCCGAAACAGGAACCCCAAAAATGGGACCCCAAAACGGGACCCCAAAAACGGACCCCAAAAATGGAACCCCAAAACAGGAACCCCAAAAATGGGACCCCAAAAACGGCACCCCGAAAATGGGACCCCAAAACGGCACCCCAAAAACGGTACCCTGAAAACGGGACCCTGAAACCGGCACCCCGAAAACAGCACCCCAAAAATGGGACCCCAAAAACGAGACCCCCAAACGGCACCCCAAAACAGGAACCCCAAAAACGGGACCCCGAAAACGGCACCCCAAAAACGGGACCCCAAAAACGGGACCCCAAAAACGGGACCCCGAAACGCCATCACCGCCTGCCTGCTGCGCATGTACCACGACTGACCCCAAAAACGGCACCCCAAAAACGGGACCCCAAAAATGGAACCCCAAAAATGGGACCCCAAAACGACACCCCAAAAACGGGACCCCGAAACGCCATCACCGCCTGCCTGCTGCGCATGTACCACGACTGACCCCAAACGGCACCCCAAAAACGGCATCACAAAAACGGCACCCCAAAAATGGAACCCCAAAAAACGGCACCCCAAAAACGGGACCCCCGAAACTGCACCCCAAAACTGGGACCCTGAAAGCGGCACCCCAAAAAACGGCACCCAAAAACCAGGACCCCAAAAACCGGCACCCCAAAACTGGGACCCTGAAACTGGCACCCCCGAAAACGGCACCCCAAAACCAGCACCCCAGAACTGGCACCCTAAAAACCGGCACCCCGAAACCGGGACCCCAAAAACGGCATCACAAAACCGGGACCCGAAACTGGCACCCCCAAAAACGGGACCCCAAAAACCGGAACCCAAAACTGGCACCCTGAAACCGGCACCCCAGAACCGGCATCACAAACCGGCACCCCAAAAACGGCACCCCAAAACTGGCACCCCAAAAACGCATCACAAAACTGGCACCCTAAAACCGGCACATGGAAACCGGGACCCCAAAGCGGCACCCCGAAACCGGCACCCCAAAACCAGCACCCCAAAAACTGGCATCACAAACCTGCACCCCGGAACTGACACCTCGAAACGGACACCCCAAAACCGACACTCCAGAACCCGGCACCCCAAAAACCGGCACCCCAAAACAGGAACCCTGAAATCGGCACCCCAAAAGTGACACCCCAAACGGGCACCCCGAAACCGGCACCCAAGAAACGGACACCCCAAAACCGGTATCACAAACCGGCACCCCCAAACCAGGACTCTGAAACCGGCACCCCAAAACCGGCACCCCAAACTGGCACCCCAAAACCGGTATCACAAACCGGCACCCCCAAACCAGGACTCTGAAACCGGCACCCCAAAACCGGGACCCAGAACTGGCACCCCAAAACCGTCACTTCAAAACCGGCACCCCAAAACCGGCACCCCAGAACTGGCACCCCTGAACCGGCATCACAAACCGGCACCCCAAAAACGGCACGTTGAAACCGGGACCCAAAACTGGCACCCCAAAAACGTCACCCCCAAACCGGCACCCCGAAACCGGGACCCCAAAACCGGGACCCTGAAACCGGGACCCCAAAACCGGCATCACAAACCGGCACCCTAAAACTGACACCCCAAAACCGGCACCCCAAAAACCGGGCACCCCAAAACCGGCACCCCAAAACCGACGGACATGTGAAGGGTCCCCCAAACGGGGACAACCCCTGGGAAATGAGAGGATCCCGGAGTCCCCCCCCAAAACGGGGATACCCCAAGAACGGGGCAGCCCCCAAATACGGGACCCCCAAAAAGTTGGGGGGCCCTCGTGAGAACCCGGCTGCCAGCCCAGGATGGACACCCCGAAATTCGGGATTTGGGGGGGATGGACACCCCGAAATTCGGGATTTGGGGGGGATGGACACCCCGAAATTCGGGATTTGGGAGTCTGGGGGTGCCTCGGAAATGGGGGACACCCCAAAGGATCCAGGAGCGGCAGCACCCCCAAAACCGGGACATTGGTGATGGGGGGGACCCCAAAAGAGGGGTGACCCCAGAACTGGGACACTGCAGACCCAGAGCACCCCAAAACCGGGACCCCCAAAAGCGGGGGGGACCCCCGGGGTGGGAGGGGGACCCCAAAGCTGGGGCGCGACCCCCCAAGTGTGGGGGGACAATAAAGAGCTGGGGACAGCGGAGTGGGGGGTCCCGAGGCTTCCTGCGGGGGAGATTGGGGGGTCCCGAGGAGGGGGAGGGGCGGGGCTGGGAGGGTCCCCAAATTCCGGGGCGGGGAGGGGAATGGAGGGGGAGGGGCTTTGGGGTGGGGGAGGGGAATGGAGGGGGAGGGGCTTTGGGGTGGGGGCGGGGGGAATGGAGGGGGAGGGGGCTTTGGGGTGGGGGCGGGGGGAGGGGAATGGAGGGGGGAGGGGCTTTGGGGTGGGGGCGGGGGGAATGGAGGGGGAGGGGCTTTGGGGTGGGGGCGGGGGGGAGGAGGGGAATGGAGGGGGAGGGGCTTTGGGGTGGGGGCGGGGGGAATGGAGGGGGGAGGGGCTTTGGGGTGGGGGCGGGGAATGGAGGGGGAGGGGCTTTGGGGTGGGGGGCGGGGGGAATGGAGGGGGAGGGGCTTTGGGGTGGGGGGCGGGGGGAAGGGAATGGAGGGGGAGGGGCTTTTTGGGGTGGGGGCGGGGCTCTCCCGCGTTTCCGGCGCCAATTTCGGGGGGAGGAGCCGGGCCCGAGAGGGGGTGAGTGAGGGACACGGGGGGGGTTTTTGGAGGGGGGGGGCCCCCACCCCTCCCCCTCCTCCACGGCGGGGAAACCCCCGGACGCCCCCTCCCCCCCACCCCGAGACGCCCCTCCCCCCCAGGCGCCCCTCCCCCCTCCCCCAGAGGGGCGTCCCGGGGATGGGGGGGGGGGGTCCCCGGAGGGGGCTGGGCCCAGCCTTGGGGGGGGGCTGCAGAGTTTGGGGTGACCCCCCCCTGCCCCTCCCCCAGCGCAATGGGTCCCCCCTCGCTGCTCTTCCTCCTCCTCCTCCTCTTCCTCGGCGCCACCGTGGCCCCCGCGGCCCCCCCCGGACCTGGAGGAGCCCGAGGATTACGCGGTGGGGACGGGGAGACTTCGGGCGGGGGGGGCGGGGGAGGGTCCGGTCCCCCCCCCCCCCCCCAAAACCTTCCTGTCCCCTCCCCCCACCCCCCAAACTCCCGAGTCCCCCCCCCCCCAAAACTCCCTGGCCCCCTCCCCCATCCCCAAACTTCTGGAGTCGTCACGGGGGAGGGGCTGGGGAGGGTGGGGGAGGGGATGGGGGGAGGGGGGGGTCGCTGGGGGGGGTTGGGGTGACCCCTTCTGCCCCTCCCCCCCCCCCAGGAGTGCAGCGATGGTTACGAGTGGGACCCCGAAACCGAGCACTGCAAAGGTGGGGGAGGGGGGCGGTTCGGGGGTCCCCAGTGCCGCGGGGGGGGCGGGTTCGGGGGTCCCCAGTTCCGGGGAGGGGTTTGGGGGTCCGCAGTTCACGGGGGGGGGGCGGTTCAGGGGTCCCAGTTTTGGGGGATTTGAAGGGCCCCATTTTTTGGGGGGTTGGGGGAGGGTCCTCGGGTTTTGGGGGGGTCCCGGGGTCGGTGGGAGGAGTTCGGGGGTCCCGCTCCCCTCGGGGATGTTTTGGGGGGGGTCCGGGGTTATTCCAGGGGGTGTCGGGGAGCAGGGCCGGGGGTCCCGGGCAGCGTTTGGGGGGCGGCCCGAGGGGTTGGAGGGAGTTTTTGGGGAGCTCTCGGGGGTCGTCCGGGGGCTGTTTGGGGGGGTCCCCTCTCAGTGCCGGCCCCCCCAGACGTGGACGACGTGCGCGGGGCGCGGGGGCCCGGCGCCGTGCCGGGGCTCCATGAAGTGCCTGAACCATTTCGGGGGGTACCTGTGCCCTGCCCCGCTCGGGCCGCGCTGCTCAGCCCCGCCCCCGGCCCCGCCCCCGCCCCGCCCCCGGCCCCGCCCCCGGCCCCCGCCCCCCACCGACCCCCCACGGCCGCTGCCCCCCCGGGTACAGCCCCGGCCACGACGGAGCCTGCGCAGGTGAGGGGGCGGGGCCAGGGCACGGGGGCGTGGCCAGGATATGCAAATAGGGGTGGCGGGGCTGAGCAGGGGGAGTGGGTGAGAGCGGCTTTGTGGGTGGGGGCTAAGGGGGGCGTGGTTATGACATGCAAATAGGGGGCGGGGCTGAGCAGGGGGAGCAGGTGAAGCCGCTTTTGTGGGCGGGGCTAAGGGGGGCATGATCATGATATGCAAATAAGGGGGTGGGGCTGAGCAGGGGGAGTGGGTGGAGCCGCTTTGTGGGCAGGGCTAAGGGGGGCGTGGACATGATATGCAAATAGGGGGGCGGGGCTGAGCGGGGGAGCAGGTGAAGCATGCTTGTGGGCGGGGCTAAAGTGAGGGGCGTGGTTGGGATATGCAAATTGGATAGGGCTGAGCAGAGGGAGTGGGTGTGAAGCATGCTTGTGGGCGGGGTTAAAGGAGGGGCGTGGTTGGGATATGCAAATTGGGTAGGGCTGGGCAGAGGGAGCGAGTGGAGCCGGATTGTGGGAGGGGTTAGAGGGGCGTGGTTATGATATGCAAATAGGTGGGTGGGGCTGAGCAGGGGAGAGGGCAGAGCAGGTTTGTGGGTGTAGCTAAAGGGGGCGTGGCTATGATATGTAAATAGCTGGGCAGTGCTGAGCAGGGGGAGCAGGTGAAGCATGCTTGTGGGCGGGGCTAAAGGGAGGGGTGTGGTTATTATATGCAAATAGGTGGGCGGGGCTGAGCAAGGGAGAGGGCAGAGCAGGTTTGTGGGTGGGGCTAAAGGGAGGGGCGTGGCTATGATATGCAAATAGGTGGGCAGGGCTGAGAAGAGGGAGTGGGTGAAGTGCTTTGTGGGTGTGGCTAAAAGGAGGGTGTGGTTATGATATGCAAATAGGGGGGCGGGGCTGAGCAGGGGGAGTGGGTGAAGCCGCTTTGTGGGCGTGGCTAAAAGGAGGGGGCGTGGTTATTGATATGCAAATAGATGGGCAGGGTTGAGCAGAGGGAGCAGGTGGTGCCTGATTGTGGGTGGGGTTAAAGGGAGGGGCGTGGTTATGATATGCAAATAGATGGGTGTGGCTTAGCAGGGGGAGAGGGCAGATCTGGTTTATGGGCAGGGCTAAAGCGAAGGGCGTGGTTAATGATATGCAAATAGGCAAGGCTGAGCAGAGGGAGTGCGGTGGAGCCGATTGGTGGGTAGGGTTAAAGGGGGTGTGGTTATTGATATGCAAATAGGTGGGCAGGGCTGAGCAGAGGGAGAGGGTGAAGCTGATTGGTGGGTAGGGTTAAAGGGGGTGTGGTTATTGATATGCAAATAGGTGGGCGGGGCTGAGCAGGTGGAGCCGGTTTGTGGGCGGGGCTAAAGGGAGGGGCGTGGTCTGTGAGGGTGGGGCCGCCCCGGGAGGATTTCAGTGGGAAGGGCAGAGGGAGGGGGGGGATTTTGGGGGTCCCTGGAGGGGCCGGGCGGTGACCCCGGGGGTCTCTGGGGGGGTCCTGGGTGCTGCTGTGCCCCCCCCAGACGTGGACGAGTGCGCGGGGCCCCCCCCGTGCCGGCCCAGCCAGGACTGCATCAACGTCCCGGGGGGCTTCGAGTGCCGCTGCCCCCCCGGCTACCGGCACCGGCACACCGAGTGCGTGGGTCAGTGCGGGATGGGGGGCTGGGGGGCTTCAGGGGGGGCTGGGGGGCTTCGAGTGCCGCTGCCCCCCCGGCTACCGGCACCAGCACACCGAGTGCGTGGGTCAGTGCGGGATGGGGGGCTGGGGGGGGCTGGGGGGGCTTCAGGGGGCTGGGGGGGTGAAGGGGGGCTTCAGGGGGCTGGGGGGTGAAGGGGGGAGTTGGGGGCTTCGTGGGGCTGGGGGGTGAAGGGGCTGGGGGGCTTCGGGGGGCTTCAGGGGGCTGGGGGGGGCTGGAGGGCTTCAGGGGGGCTGGGGGGTGAAGGGGGGGCTGGGGGGCTTTGGGGGGCTTCGGGGGGGACTGGGGGGGTGAAGGGGGCTGGGGGGCTTCGGGGCTTCAGCGGGAGCTGGGGGTCTGGGGGGGGCTGTGGGGTGAAGGGGGCTGCAGGGATCTATGGGGTGGGTTTGGAGCTGGGAGGTGTTTATGGGTTATTTTGGGTTATTTTGGGGTAATTTTGGGTGTTTCTGGGTCAGATGAGG
>CM076534.1:0-203566 GCA_038429875.1 Poecile montanus
AACCCTAACCCTAACCCTAACCCTAACCCTAACCCTAACCCTAACCCTAACCCTAACCCTAACCCTAACCCTAACCCTAACCCTAACCCTAACCCTAACCCTAACCCTAACCCTAACCCTAACCCTAACCCTAACCCTAACCCTAACCCTAACCCTAACCCTAACCCTAACCCTAACCCTAACCCTAACCCTAACCCTAACCCTAACCCTAACCCTAACCCTAACCCTAACCCTAACCCTAACCCTAACCCTAACCCTAACCCTAACCCTAACCCTAACCCTAACCCTAACCCTAACCCTAACCCTAACCCTAACCCTAACCCTAACCCTAACCCTAACCCTAACCCTAACCCTAACCCTAACCCTAACCCTAACCCTAACCCTAACCCTAACCCTAACCCTAACCCTAACCCTAACCCTAACCCTAACCCTAACCCTAACCCTAACCCTAACCCTAACCCTAACCCTAACCCTAACCCTAACCCTAACCCTAACCCTAACCCTAACCCTAACCCTAACCCTAACCCTAACCCTAACCCTAACCCTAACCCTAACCCTAACCCTAACCCTAACCCTAACCCTAACCCTAACCCTAACCCTAACCCTAACCCTAACCCTAACCCTAACCCTAACCCTAACCCTAACCCTAACCCTAACCCTAACCCTAACCCTAACCCTAACCCTAACCCTAACCCTAACCCTAACCCTAACCCTAACCCTAACCCTAACCCTAACCCTAACCCTAACCCTAACCCTAACCCTAACCCTAACCCTAACCCTAACCCTAACCCTAACCCTAACCCTAACCCTAACCCTAACCCTAACCCTAACCCTAACCCTAACCCTAACCCTAACCCTAACCCTAACCCTAACCCTAACCCTAACCCTAACCCTAACCCTAACCCTAACCCTAACCCTAACCCTAACCCTAACCCTAACCCTAACCCTAACCCTAACCCTAACCCTAACCCTAACCCTAACCCTAACCCTAACCCTAACCCTAACCCTAACCCTAACCCTAACCCTAACCCTAACCCTAACCCTAACCCTAACCCTAACCCTAACCCTAACCCTAACCCTAACCCTAACCCTAACCCTAACCCTAACCCTAACCCTAACCCTAACCCTAACCCTAACCCTAACCCTAACCCTAACCCTAACCCTAACCCTAACCCTAACCCTAACCCTAACCCTAACCCTAACCCTAACCCTAACCCTAACCCTAACCCTAACCCTAACCCTAACCCTAACCCTAACCCTAACCCTAACCCTAACCCTAACCCTAACCCTAACCCTAACCCTAACCCTAACCCTAACCCTAACCCTAACCCTAACCCTAACCCTAACCCTAACCCTAACCCTAACCCTAACCCTAACCCTAACCCTAACCCTAACCCTAACCCTAACCCTAACCCTAACCCTAACCCTAACCCTAACCCTAACCCTAACCCTAACCCTAACCCTAACCCTAACCCTAACCCTAACCCTAACCCTAACCCTAACCCTAACCCTAACCCTAACCCTAACCCTAACCCTAACCCTAACCCTAACCCTAACCCTAACCCTAACCCTAACCCTAACCCTAACCCTAACCCTAACCCTAACCCTAACCCTAACCCTAACCCTAACCCTAACCCTAACCCTAACCCTAACCCTAACCCTAACCCTAACCCTAACCCTAACCCTAACCCTAACCCTAACCCTAACCCTAACCCTAACCCTAACCCTAACCCTAACCCTAACCCTAACCCTAACCCTAACCCTAACCCTAACCCTAACCCTAACCCTAACCCTAACCCTAACCCTAACCCTAACCCTAACCCTAACCCTAACCCTAACCCTAACCCTAACCCTAACCCTAACCCTAACCCTAACCCTAACCCTAACCCTAACCCTAACCCTAACCCTAACCCTAACCCTAACCCTAACCCTAACCCTAACCCTAACCCTAACCCTAACCCTAACCCTAACCCTAACCCTAACCCTAACCCTAACCCTAACCCTAACCCTAACCCTAACCCTAACCCTAACCCTAACCCTAACCCTAACCCTAACCCTAACCCTAACCCTAACCCTAACCCTAACCCTAACCCTAACCCTAACCCTAACCCTAACCCTAACCCTAACCCTAACCCTAACCCTAACCCTAACCCTAACCCTAACCCTAACCCTAACCCTAACCCTAACCCTAACCCTAACCCTAACCCTAACCCTAACCCTAACCCTAACCCTAACCCTAACCCTAACCCTAACCCTAACCCTAACCCTAACCCTAACCCTAACCCTAACCCTAACCCTAACCCTAACCCTAACCCTAACCCTAACCCTAACCCTAACCCTAACCCTAACCCTAACCCTAACCCTAACCCTAACCCTAACCCTAACCCTAACCCTAACCCTAACCCTAACCCTAACCCTAACCCTAACCCTAACCCTAACCCTAACCCTAACCCTAACCCTAACCCTAACCCTAACCCTAACCCTAACCCTAACCCTAACCCTAACCCTAACCCTAACCCTAACCCTAACCCTAACCCTAACCCTAACCCTAACCCTAACCCTAACCCTAACCCTAACCCTAACCCTAACCCTAACCCTAACCCTAACCCTAACCCTAACCCTAACCCTAACCCTAACCCTAACCCTAACCCTAACCCTAACCCTAACCCTAACCCTAACCCTAACCCTAACCCTAACCCTAACCCTAACCCTAACCCTAACCCTAACCCTAACCCTAACCCTAACCCTAACCCTAACCCTAACCCTAACCCTAACCCTAACCCTAACCCTAACCCTAACCCTAACCCTAACCCTAACCCTAACCCTAACCCTAACCCTAACCCTAACCCTAACCCTAACCCTAACCCTAACCCTAACCCTAACCCTAACCCTAACCCTAACCCTAACCCTAACCCTAACCCTAACCCTAACCCTAACCCTAACCCTAACCCTAACCCTAACCCTAACCCTAACCCTAACCCTAACCCTAACCCTAACCCTAACCCTAACCCTAACCCTAACCCTAACCCTAACCCTAACCCTAACCCTAACCCTAACCCTAACCCTAACCCTAACCCTAACCCTAACCCTAACCCTAACCCTAACCCTAACCCTAACCCTAACCCTAACCCTAACCCTAACCCTAACCCTAACCCTAACCCTAACCCTAACCCTAACCCTAACCCTAACCCTAACCCTAACCCTAACCCTAACCCTAACCCTAACCCTAACCCTAACCCTAACCCTAACCCTAACCCTAACCCTAACCCTAACCCTAACCCTAACCCTAACCCTAACCCTAACCCTAACCCTAACCCTAACCCTAACCCTAACCCTAACCCTAACCCTAACCCTAACCCTAACCCTAACCCTAACCCTAACCCTAACCCTAACCCTAACCCTAACCCTAACCCTAACCCTAACCCTAACCCTAACCCTAACCCTAACCCTAACCCTAACCCTAACCCTAACCCTAACCCTAACCCTAACCCTAACCCTAACCCTAACCCTAACCCTAACCCTAACCCTAACCCTAACCCTAACCCTAACCCTAACCCTAACCCTAACCCTAACCCTAACCCTAACCCTAACCCTAACCCTAACCCTAACCCTAACCCTAACCCTAACCCTAACCCTAACCCTAACCCTAACCCTAACCCTAACCCTAACCCTAACCCTAACCCTAACCCTAACCCTAACCCTAACCCTAACCCTAACCCTAACCCTAACCCTAACCCTAACCCTAACCCTAACCCTAACCCTAACCCTAACCCTAACCCTAACCCTAACCCTAACCCTAACCCTAACCCTAACCCTAACCCTAACCCTAACCCTAACCCTAACCCTAACCCTAACCCTAACCCTAACCCTAACCCTAACCCTAACCCTAACCCTAACCCTAACCCTAACCCTAACCCTAACCCTAACCCTAACCCTAACCCTAACCCTAACCCTAACCCTAACCCTAACCCTAACCCTAACCCTAACCCTAACCCTAACCCTAACCCTAACCCTAACCCTAACCCTAACCCTAACCCTAACCCTAACCCTAACCCTAACCCTAACCCTAACCCTAACCCTAACCCTAACCCTAACCCTAACCCTAACCCTAACCCTAACCCTAACCCTAACCCTAACCCTAACCCTAACCCTAACCCTAACCCTAACCCTAACCCTAACCCTAACCCTAACCCTAACCCTAACCCTAACCCTAACCCTAACCCTAACCCTAACCCTAACCCTAACCCTAACCCTAACCCTAACCCTAACCCTAACCCTAACCCTAACCCTAACCCTAACCCTAACCCTAACCCTAACCCTAACCCTAACCCTAACCCTAACCCTAACCCTAACCCTAACCCTAACCCTAACCCTAACCCTAACCCTAACCCTAACCCTAACCCTAACCCTAACCCTAACCCTAACCCTAACCCTAACCCTAACCCTAACCCTAACCCTAACCCTAACCCTAACCCTAACCCTAACCCTAACCCTAACCCTAACCCTAACCCTAACCCTAACCCTAACCCTAACCCTAACCCTAACCCTAACCCTAACCCTAACCCTAACCCTAACCCTAACCCTAACCCTAACCCTAACCCTAACCCTAACCCTAACCCTAACCCTAACCCTAACCCTAACCCTAACCCTAACCCTAACCCTAACCCTAACCCTAACCCTAACCCTAACCCTAACCCTAACCCTAACCCTAACCCTAACCCTAACCCTAACCCTAACCCTAACCCTAACCCTAACCCTAACCCTAACCCTAACCCTAACCCTAACCCTAACCCTAACCCTAACCCTAACCCTAACCCTAACCCTAACCCTAACCCTAACCCTAACCCTAACCCTAACCCTAACCCTAACCCTAACCCTAACCCTAACCCTAACCCTAACCCTAACCCTAACCCTAACCCTAACCCTAACCCTAACCCTAACCCTAACCCTAACCCTAACCCTAACCCTAACCCTAACCCTAACCCTAACCCTAACCCTAACCCTAACCCTAACCCTAACCCTAACCCTAACCCTAACCCTAACCCTAACCCTAACCCTAACCCTAACCCTAACCCTAACCCTAACCCTAACCCTAACCCTAACCCTAACCCTAACCCTAACCCTAACCCTAACCCTAACCCTAACCCTAACCCTAACCCTAACCCTAACCCTAACCCTAACCCTAACCCTAACCCTAACCCTAACCCTAACCCTAACCCTAACCCTAACCCTAACCCTAACCCTAACCCTAACCCTAACCCTAACCCTAACCCTAACCCTAACCCTAACCCTAACCCTAACCCTAACCCTAACCCTAACCCTAACCCTAACCCTAACCCTAACCCTAACCCTAACCCTAACCCTAACCCTAACCCTAACCCTAACCCTAACCCTAACCCTAACCCTAACCCTAACCCTAACCCTAACCCTAACCCTAACCCTAACCCTAACCCTAACCCTAACCCTAACCCTAACCCTAACCCTAACCCTAACCCTAACCCTAACCCTAACCCTAACCCTAACCCTAACCCTAACCCTAACCCTAACCCTAACCCTAACCCTAACCCTAACCCTAACCCTAACCCTAACCCTAACCCTAACCCTAACCCTAACCCTAACCCTAACCCTAACCCTAACCCTAACCCTAACCCTAACCCTAACCCTAACCCTAACCCTAACCCTAACCCTAACCCTAACCCTAACCCTAACCCTAACCCTAACCCTAACCCTAACCCTAACCCTAACCCTAACCCTAACCCTAACCCTAACCCTAACCCTAACCCTAACCCTAACCCTAACCCTAACCCTAACCCTAACCCTAACCCTAACCCTAACCCTAACCCTAACCCTAACCCTAACCCTAACCCTAACCCTAACCCTAACCCTAACCCTAACCCTAACCCTAACCCTAACCCTAACCCTAACCCTAACCCTAACCCTAACCCTAACCCTAACCCTAACCCTAACCCTAACCCTAACCCTAACCCTAACCCTAACCCTAACCCTAACCCTAACCCTAACCCTAACCCTAACCCTAACCCTAACCCTAACCCTAACCCTAACCCTAACCCTAACCCTAACCCTAACCCTAACCCTAACCCTAACCCTAACCCTAACCCTAACCCTAACCCTAACCCTAACCCTAACCCTAACCCTAACCCTAACCCTAACCCTAACCCTAACCCTAACCCTAACCCTAACCCTAACCCTAACCCTAACCCTAACCCTAACCCTAACCCTAACCCTAACCCTAACCCTAACCCTAACCCTAACCCTAACCCTAACCCTAACCCTAACCCTAACCCTAACCCTAACCCTAACCCTAACCCTAACCCTAACCCTAACCCTAACCCTAACCCTAACCCTAACCCTAACCCTAACCCTAACCCTAACCCTAACCCTAACCCTAACCCTAACCCTAACCCTAACCCTAACCCTAACCCTAACCCTAACCCTAACCCTAACCCTAACCCTAACCCTAACCCTAACCCTAACCCTAACCCTAACCCTAACCCTAACCCTAACCCTAACCCTAACCCTAACCCTAACCCTAACCCTAACCCTAACCCTAACCCTAACCCTAACCCTAACCCTAACCCTAACCCTAACCCTAACCCTAACCCTAACCCTAACCCTAACCCTAACCCTAACCCTAACCCTAACCCTAACCCTAACCCTAACCCTAACCCTAACCCTAACCCTAACCCTAACCCTAACCCTAACCCTAACCCTAACCCTAACCCTAACCCTAACCCTAACCCTAACCCTAACCCTAACCCTAACCCTAACCCTAACCCTAACCCTAACCCTAACCCTAACCCTAACCCTAACCCTAACCCTAACCCTAACCCTAACCCTAACCCTAACCCTAACCCTAACCCTAACCCTAACCCTAACCCTAACCCTAACCCTAACCCTAACCCTAACCCTAACCCTAACCCTAACCCTAACCCTAACCCTAACCCTAACCCTAACCCTAACCCTAACCCTAACCCTAACCCTAACCCTAACCCTAACCCTAACCCTAACCCTAACCCTAACCCTAACCCTAACCCTAACCCTAACCCTAACCCTAACCCTAACCCTAACCCTAACCCTAACCCTAACCCTAACCCTAACCCTAACCCTAACCCTAACCCTAACCCTAACCCTAACCCTAACCCTAACCCTAACCCTAACCCTAACCCTAACCCTAACCCTAACCCTAACCCTAACCCTAACCCTAACCCTAACCCTAACCCTAACCCTAACCCTAACCCTAACCCTAACCCTAACCCTAACCCTAACCCTAACCCTAACCCTAACCCTAACCCTAACCCTAACCCTAACCCTAACCCTAACCCTAACCCTAACCCTAACCCTAACCCTAACCCTAACCCTAACCCTAACCCTAACCCTAACCCTAACCCTAACCCTAACCCTAACCCTAACCCTAACCCTAACCCTAACCCTAACCCTAACCCTAACCCTAACCCTAACCCTAACCCTAACCCTAACCCTAACCCTAACCCTAACCCTAACCCTAACCCTAACCCTAACCCTAACCCTAACCCTAACCCTAACCCTAACCCTAACCCTAACCCTAACCCTAACCCTAACCCTAACCCTAACCCTAACCCTAACCCTAACCCTAACCCTAACCCTAACCCTAACCCTAACCCTAACCCTAACCCTAACCCTAACCCTAACCCTAACCCTAACCCTAACCCTAACCCTAACCCTAACCCTAACCCTAACCCTAACCCTAACCCTAACCCTAACCCTAACCCTAACCCTAACCCTAACCCTAACCCTAACCCTAACCCTAACCCTAACTCTAGCTGTATGTATTTCCGGTTTGAAATGGGTGTTGGCGTTTATTTCCGGTTAAAAATGGCTTCTGGCGTCTATTTCCGGTTTAAAATGGCTGGCAGTACGGATTTCCGGTTCAAAATGGATGCGGCTATGCCACTTCCGGTTTAAAATGGCTGACTGTACGGATTTCTGGTTCAAAGTGGCTGCGGCTGTGCCACTTCCGGTTTAAAATGGCTGACTGTACGGATTTCCGGTTCAAAATGGCTGCGGCTGTGCCACTTCCGGTTTAAAATGGCTGACTGTACGGATTTCCGGTTCAAAATGGCTGCGGCCGTGCAACTTCCGGTTTATAATGGCTTCCTGTACGGACTTCCGGCTTAAAATGGCTGCGGTTGTGCAACTTCCGGTTTAAAATGGCTGCCTGTACGGACTTCCGGTTTAAAATGGCCGCGCGCATGTCTTTGTTGTTATTGGTCGATTTGTGTGTTTGTTTTGTGACGAAACGCGGCGCCGAGCACCGCGGAAACAAAGCCGCGATATGCCGCGCTGTCGCGCGGCATATCGCGGCTTTGTTTCCGCGGTGCTCGGCGCCGCGTTTTCGGTTGCTATGGTGATATTGTTTTCGGGACAAAATGGCGGCCGCGCATGCGCAGAGGGGCTTCCGGGCGGTTGCCATGGTCGCCGTGACGTACTTCCGGCAAGATGGCGGCCGCTGTGTTTTTGTTTATATCGGTGCCGTTTTGGTTTTGTTTTGGTTGTAAACCGGGTGCCGCGCAGTGCGCGAAAATCAGCGCGAAATGCCGCGCTGACGCGCGGCATTTCGCGCTGCTTTTCGCGCGCTGTGTCGCGTTTTTGGTTCCTATGGTGATTCGTTCGGGGTTCAAAATGGCGGCCGCGCATGCGCAGACGGGCTTCCGGCCGGTTGCCATGGTTGCCGTGACGTACTTCCGGCCAAGATGGCCGCGCCCGTATCAGGGGCTTCTGCCGGCACCGCGCCGCCGCGGGAGCGGCGGGCCCCGACCCGAAACGACCCCCCGGCGCGCTGGCGCGCGCCGGGGGGTCGTTTCGGGTCGGGGCCCGCCGCTCCCGCGGCGGCGCGGTGCTTCTGCGGTCGGTTGCGGTTTGGATTGTTTGCGCGGTTTGGGGACGCGGTTTTTTTGCGTGGTGGGGTCGGCGCGGTGGTTGGGGGGTGTGGTGCTTGTGGTACTGTGTCGTTTTTTCGGTTTTTGTACGTATTTTATTAAAGAAATTTGGTATCGTTTTTTGTAAAGATGGCGGCTGTGTGACGTCATCGGGGGCGGTGCCGGGGGGCGGGGCGTCGTGACGTAACGGCGGGGGCGGGGCGTCGTGACGTAACGGCGGGGGCGGGGCGTCGTGACGTAACGGCGGGGGCGGGGCGTCGTGACGTAACGGCGGGGGTGGTGCTAGGGGGTGGCGCGTTGTGATGTAACGGTGGGGGTGGTGCTTTTGCATGGGCTGCTTTGTTTTGTGTTTAGGTGGTGAGTCTGGGGGTTTTTGTATGGTTTGGGTGCTGAATAGGGGTGAGTGCTTGGGGCTGGGGGGTGAAGAGGCGGGGTGAGTGCTTGGGGCTGGGGTGTGCAGGGGCGGGGTGCGTGCTTGGGGCTGGGGGGGGTGTAGGGGCGGGGGGAGTGCTTGGGGCTGGGGGGTGAAGAGGCGGGGTGAGTGCTTGGGGCTGGGGTGTGCAGGGGCGGGGTGCGTGCTTGGGGCTGGGGGGGGTGTAGGGGCGGGGGGAGTGCTTGGGGCTGGGGGAGTGCAGGGGCGGGGGGAGTGTTTGGGGCTGGGGGGGTGCATTGGAGGGGTGAGTGATTGGGGAGTGGGTGTTTGGGGCTGGGTAATTGGTGTGGCACGTGGGGATAGGTGTATGTGAGGGTGTGAGAGGGCTAGGGGGTGGGTATCGTGTGGGTGTCTATGGGTGGGGACCCCCTATATAGGGAATATACTATAAAGAAAAAGAATAAAAACTATAAGTCTGGTGCAGCAGTAGAAGGTTTCGTGCTCCCGGGGAGTAAATGGTATGTATTTATAATCAAGATTTATTTTGTTTATTTACTCCCCGGGAGCATGAAAGGTTCTACTGCTGCTTTTTTTTTTTAAGTTTAAAGCTAGAAATCAAAACACAAAGTTAGAAGAGAAAGGAGTTTGAGTTGATCATTTCTTTTCACTCAAACTTTAAGTTTGAATGAAAGGAAAAGATAAACTCAAACTTAGAGAGAAAAGAAAGAGAGGGAGAGTGCAAAGAAACACAGAGGGAAAGGAAACAAAGTTAGAAGGAAAACAAAGAGAGGGAGAGTGCAAAGAAACACAGAGGGAAAGGAAACAAAGTTAGAAGGAAAACAAAGAGAGGGAGAGTGCAAAGAAACACAGAGGGAAAGGAAACAAAGTTAGAAGGAAAACAAAGAGAGGGAGAGTGCAAAGAAACACAGAGGGAAAGGAAACAAAGTTAGAAGGAAAACAAAGAGAGGGAGAGTGCAAAGAAACACAGAGGGAAAGGAAACAAAGTTAGAAGGAAAACAAAGAGAGGGAGAGTGCAAAGAAACACAGAGGGAAAGGAAACAAAGTTAGAAGGAAAACAAAGAGAGGGAGAGTGGAACAAAATAAAAGAAGGAAAACAAAGAGAGGGAGAGTGGAACAAAATAAAAACTCTATTTCCTTACCCTCTGAGTGAGAGAGAAAAGAAACAGAGTTCAAGTGAAAAGAAGAAGAAGAGAGGGACAGGGGAAAGAAACCAACTCTTTCTTTTCCATCTAACTCAGAGGTAGAGAGAAACAAAGCAGAGACAATTCCTGGTCACTGTAACTGAGTTACAGTGGAAAGAAATCACCTCCATTTGCTTTCTGTCTAACTCAGAGCTAGAGGGAAGGAAAACAAAGTTGGAGGGAAAAGAAAACAGCTCTACTTCTTTTCTGTCTAACTCAGAGATAGAGAGAAAGGAAACAGAGGCAATTCCTGGTCACTGTAACTGAGTTACAGTGGAAAGGAATAGACTCCGGTTGCTGTCTGTCTAACTCGGAGCGAGAGGGAAAAGAAACAGAGGAAGAGTGGAGACAAACCGACTCTATTTCTTTTCTGTCTAACTCAGAGCTGGAGAGAAAGGAAACAGAGACAATGCCTGGTCCCTGTAACTCAGAGTTACAGGGGAAAGGAATCGACTCCATTTGCTGTCTGTCCAACTCGGACCTAGAGGGAAAAGAAACAGAGTTGGAGAGAGAAGAGACAGAGGGAGAGTAGAGAGAAACCAACTCGATTTCTTTTCTGTCTAACTCAGAGGTAGAGAGAAAGGAAACAGAGACAATTCCTGTTCACTGGAACTGAGTTACAGTGGAAAGGAATCAACTCCATTTGCTGTCTGTCTAACTCGGAGCTAGAAGGAAAGGAAACAGAGTTGGAGAGAGAAGAGACAGAGGGAGAGTGGAGAGAAACCAACTCTATTTCTTTTCTATCTAACTCAGAGGTAGAGAGAAAGGAAACAGAGACAATTCCTGTTCACTGGAACTGAGTTACAGTGGAAAGGAATCAACTCCATTTGCTGTCTGTCTAACTCGGAGCTAGAAGGAAAGGAAACAGAGTTGGAGGGAAAATAAAGGGTTGGAGTCAGAGAGCAAAGAAACAGAAAAATAGAGGAAGTGACAGACAGAAATAAGGTTAGAAAGAGACAGAAAAGCAAGAAATAGAATGAAAATAATGACCACACCAAAGACACAGGGGTTGGGGAGGAGGGGGTGGGGGGGAATCATCTTTATTAGGGGTGAGGCAACTTTATTGAATGAATTTATTTACAGTACAGAAAAACACATAGAAACTGGATACAAATGCATTACAATACAATACAATTGGTGTACACACTGAAAAACTCCTAATTCACATACAGAGTAATACAGAGAAACACAGCAGCAAATACAGAACAATACAAGGCAAATACATATTAACATAATATAATCATTTCTGAAAAGGACAATACATGCTGTTTCATTATTACTGCTCTCCCAAACCACAAGGAGCACACAAAACACAATACTCATGCACCACAGAAGCCGGCTTCAGCATGCACACACACTCACCTTCGCTCTCCTCTCGACCGCCCCGTTATAACCCTGCTATCGGTGGTCCTCGGGAACGTGGTTCCCGGGAGCCTCAAAGATCAGCCTGCCTGACGAAAACCCCGGTCCGGGGCCGGTCCATGCCCAAACTTAGGCGATGACTGTCGCCTCGCAGACCGGCCGGGACCGAGGAAAAAAAACCCCAGCTGGGAGGGAAAAAAAAAAAACCCCCCCAGCTGGGGATTTTTTATTCTAAATTTAAAAGTGAAGTTAAAGTCCTGAAAAGCAAAAGCAATACACACAAGGTTAGAACCACCCAACACACACCCACCCCTCCTACCCCACGGGAACTCGGTTCCCGGGGGCCTTGAAAATCAGCCTGCCTAACGAAAACCCCGGTCCGGGGCCGGTCCGTGCCCAAACTTAGGCGATGACTGTCGCCTCGCAGACCGGCCGGGACCGAGGAAAAAAAACCCCAGCTGGGAGGGAAAAAAAAAAAACCCCCCCAGCTGGGGATTTTTTATTCTAAATTTAAAAGTGAAGTTAAAGTCCTGAAAAGCAAAAGCAATACACACAAGGTTAGAACCACTCAACACACACACACACACACACACCCCTCCTACCCCACGGGAACTTGGTTCCCGGGGGCCTCAAAAATCAGCCTGCCTGACGAAAACCCCGGTCCGGAGCCGGTCCGTGCCCAAACTTAGGCGATGACTGTCGCCTCGCAGACCGGCCGGGACCGAGGAAAAAAAACCCCAGCTGGGAGGGAAAAAAAAAAAACCCCCCCAGCTGGGGATTTTTTATTCTAAATTTAAAAGTGAAGTTAAAGTCCTGAAAAGCAAAAGCAATCCACACAAGGTTAGAACCACGCAACACGCACACACACAAGCACACCCAGACCCACCGACTCTCACAGACAGACACGCTCTGACACACAGCAGGACACTCTAACTCACACAGTGACCACAACCCTTATTTAAAACACTGTGCTGAACAAAATGCCCCGAGACATCTTCTTGCTGCTGCTTCTCAACATGAAAGGGTAGATCCTCAGAAAATAGGCATCCGAGACCTGCAAGACAACACAAGGTGGTCAGTGAGGGATTGTATGATAGCTATGACTCAGCCCCCCTCTAGGCCCACACATTTTATACACAAAAACCTCATAGAAAAGAGGAACTATAACCTTTTATACCTGTTCTACCTAACTCTAACTATGGGCAAGGGCAGGGCAGCTCCAAACCAATGCATTTTACAGAGGCGAGCACAGCGCAAGGCATTTTACAGAGGCGAGCACAGCACAAGGCATTTTACAGAGGCGAGCACAGCACAAGGCATTTTACAGAGGCGAGCACAGCACAAGGCATTTTACAGAGGCGAGCACAGCACAAGGCATTTTACAGAGGCGAGCACAGCACAAGGCATTTTACAGAGGCAAGCACAGCACAAGGCATTTTACAGAGGCAAGCACAGCACAAGGCATTTTACAGAGGCAAGCACAGCACAAGGCATTTTACAGAGGCAAGCACAGCACAAGGCATTTTACAGAGGCAAGCACAGCACAAGGCATTTTACAGAGGCAAGCACAGCACAAGGCATTTTACAGAGGCAAGCACAGCACAAGGCATTTTACAGAGGCAAGCACAGCACAAGGCATTTTACAGAGGCAAGCACAGCACAAGGCATTTTACAGAGGCAAGCACAGCACAAGGCATTTTACAGAGGCAAGCACAGGCGATGTCTGCCGGGTGAACGTGGCGATAGCTGCGGGGACGCGAAGGCCGGTTCCTCGGACGAAAATATCCACGACGACGTCGAGAGGCTGAGATGGCTGACAACGTGAAACGCGAGAGAGCGAGAAGATGGATTGGAACTGCCCTGCCCGGCAAAAGCTCTGGGGAGCTTGAGAAGAAACCCTCTCCCTTGGCTTCAGAGAGGCCCATCCCACTACAGCCCTGTCCTGTACCTTAACTTCAGAGTGGGTCTACTGATTATAAATGCTTTTCCCCTGATCCCAACTTCCACCTGTGGCGCTTACCTTTTGTAACATGATAGGACACAACCCATCCTCGATAGGATGCGTACACCGAGACGACCGCCGCGCCGGCTTCGGTGCGGCCGATCGCAAACTTCGGCTCTGCCTCTCTGCACAGAACCTAAGAGAACAAAACAGAAAATATGACTGGCACCATCCGCAAGGTGGAATTCCTGATGCGGTTCCTTTATTCCATCTTGGACTACAAAAGCTTGTCAGCCAACCAGGGACTTAAACAGAAGAAAAACCACTCAGTCCCACCTCTCGTACTCAAAGATCCCCTGTAAAGTTCTGAAGACAGAGCCCTCAAACGAGTGTGGGGTGCTTTGCATCGAGGCATGTGCAGTTCTTAAGAAATTCGAGTCGCCTCCCTTGCTTTCTAGACACTGCTCACCGGCGTGGCAGGCTAGGGGCGGCTGAGGCGAAACGTCTTGGCCCGAGACCGAGTGCACAACAAATCTGCAACCCCTTCTGTCTCTCAGAATCCTGTCCGTGACACCGATTCGTGTCAGGATCTACAAGGTGGGATTTGTGATATGGTTCTTTCATTCTATCTTAGAGAACTAAACATTATCAGCAAACCAGGTACTTTAAACAGAAAAATCAGTCAGTCCAAACTCTTGTACTCAAAGATCCCTTGTAAAATTCTAAAGACAGAACCCTCAAACGAGTGTGGGGTGCTTTGCATCGAGGCATGTGCAGTTTTTGAGAAATTCGAATCGCCTCCCTTGCTTTCTAGACACTGCTCACCGGCGTGGCAGGCTAGGGGCGGCTGAGGCGAAACGTCTTGTCCCGAAACTGAGTGCACAACAAATCTGCAACCCCTTCTGTCTCTCAGAATCCTGTCCGTGACACCGATTCGTGTCAGGATCCACAAGGTGGGATTTGAGATGTGGTTCTTTCATTCTATCTTAGAGAACTAAAGATTATCAGCAAACAAGTACTTTAAACAGAAAAGTAAGTCAGTCCAAACTCTTGTATTCAAATATCCCTTGTAAAATTCTGAAGACAGAGCCCTCAAATGAGTGTGGGGTGCTTTGCATCGAGGCATGTGCAGTTTTTGAGAAATTCGAATCGCCTCCCTTGTTTTATAGACACTGCTCACTGGCGTGGCAGGCTAGGGGCAGCTGAGGCAAAACGTCTTTCCCCTGATACTGAGTGCACAACAAATCTGCAACCCCTTCTGTCTCTCAGAATCCTGTCCGTGACACCGATTTGTGTCAGGATCCACAAGGTGGGATTCGTGATGTGGTTCTTTCATTCTATCTTAGAGAACTAAAGATTATCAGCAAACCAGGGACTTAAACACCAAAACACACTTAGAGCTTGCACCCACCTGTCCTCCGGCATCCTGGGCTGGGATATCTTGCAAGTAGACCACCTAAAATAAAAAAACAAGGGATTAAAGTTATAGCAGAAACTGACACCCCAGCAAGAACAACTGCTTCTCTCCACCAACCGAGGCTCGCCTTCTACCTGCTTCGCCTTCACTGCTGCTATCCGGCTTTACTTCCTAAAAATAAAGACAAAGAGCA
The DNA here is from genome assembly GCA_038429875.1 of Poecile montanus. NCBI lineage: Eukaryota > Metazoa > Chordata > Aves > Passeriformes > Paridae > Poecile > Poecile montanus. The sequence continues at coordinate 15,426 of CM076534.1, forward strand.
GAGCTGTAACACGGTGACCGGTTCCAGCCCCGCTGCAAAGAAAAACCGTGACCGACCTTCTCGGGGGGATTCCCCTCATCTGGGATGGGGCGCTCAGCCAGGAGGTCGATCCATCCGCATCTGAAAGAAAGTTAGGAAAAAAGTCAAAGTGCTGCAGGGTAACTTCACAGCTCCAGACACCTTCTGCCAACATAAGAATACTACCTAGACTCCAACTACAGCCCGTATTACAAGTGTCCAATTACAAGGGCCCGGGACTTATCCTTGAACACCTGCAAAGGGGCTGGGCGGCAGGGCAGAGCAGCTCCAGACCCAACACCCCCAGACACCCGTGACACGTGAGACAAGGGGACACGACAGGGAGAGAAAACTCTCTGAGACAAGAAAGTCCTCACGAGGACCGAGAGAATGCTGAACGAGATGACCGAGGGGGGACCGAAGGCGAGCCCGCCGGGCTCGGATGACCCTGGAGGAAAAAGATGCTAAGGGAACGACTTATTCCGAGAACCGCGGAGACGGATGCCGGAGAATCCTGTGGCTGGAAGCCTCTGCCTGCCTTTGAATCGGCTCAAGTCCTTATCCACTGTAAAGAAAGATGACTGCATACAGCTGCCAACACAGCTGAGAACAAGACCTAAAAAGACATCCAATCTGATGCTGCTGAAGAGAGATGCGATTCTGACGCCTGTCCGAGCTCCCGAATCGAAGCTTCGCCGGTGTCGGCCCCGGGACGAGGAACGCAAAGATGTGAGATGACCGGAAGGACCCCGGGGCTTCTCAAAAGCCCCTGGGAGGGCTAAGGCAAGAGACATGTTACGCGAGATGCGCAGAAGACACGGAAGGCACGAGAGACATGTGACGACACACCCTGGGACTGCTCTGCCCTGCCCACCTCAGCACTGCGAGCCAAAGTGAGGCTTTCCCTCAATGGGGCCTATGGGGTCATTTCTAGAGCCTCCCCATCCCCAAAGCTCACTCAAAAACCCAAACCGATCCGAGTCCCGACCCGCCGCCCTGCTTTGATCCCCTCTGCGGGCTCCACTTATCTCTCGGATGGCTGAAGACGTGAGTCACGGCGAGAGGCCGGTCAGGGGCCAAACAAAGCCACCTCGCTGTCTGGAAAGTTCTTCTCTCGCCGGGCTGTTGTCTCAGACAAGTATCATCACCTATGATAAAGAAAACCAAATATAAGTGCAGAATCTTAGTGGCACACTCATCAAAACCCAACTATGCTCCTACTCACCATCTCTTAGGAACACCCAGGTCCTCGGGCCGCACGCTTCGGCCACGCTCCGAGGCGGACGCCGTCGTCGTGGGGCACGCCTAGAATAAACGGACAGGAGGCGATGTAGCGTCGCTAGAAGTTGAGCGCGCCCTCGCCGCTCCTCCCGACGCCCCCGACTCGCCGCGACTCCTCGGCCGTGGCTAAAGGCTACCCGGACCGCACCTTCACGTGGACGAGGTCGAGGCTTCGTCACGGACTCCGGTAATATTTGCTGGGGCTCACCGGAGAAGCAAACCGGGTCTCTTGGCAGGTCAGTGAGAGGGCCTCAGCACAACATCACGAGGCAGCCTAAAACACACAAACAAGCAGGAATGCTTGGAGTTGCACCAGAAACAGAGACCCCAGCAAGAAAAACTGCTTCTCTTCACCAACCAAGGCTCACCTTCTACCTGCTTCACCTTCACTGCTGCTATCCAGCTTTACTTCCTAAAAATAAAGACAAAGAGCAGAGCTGTAACACGGTGACCGGTTCTAGCCCCGCTGCAAAGAAAAACCATGACCGACCTTCTCAGGGGGATCCCCTCATCTGGGATGGGGCGCTCAGCCAGGAGGTCGATCCATCCGCATCTGAAAGAAAGTTAGGAAAAAAGTCAAAGTGCTGCAGCGTAACTTCACAGCTCCAGACACCTTCTGCCAACATAAGAATACTACCTAGACTCCAACTACAGCCCGTATTACAAGTCTCCAATTACAAGGGCCCGGGACTTGTCCTTCAACACCTGCAACTGGGCTGGGCGGCAGGGCAGAGCAGTTCCGGACCGGACACCCCCAGACACCCGTGAGACGAGGGGACACGACAGGGAGAGAAAACTCTCTGAGACAAGAAAGTCCTCACGAGGACCGAGAGAATGCTGAACGAGATGACCGAGGGGGGACCGAAGGCGAGCCCGCCGGGCTCGGATGACCCTGGAGGAAAAAGATGCTAAGGGAACGACTTATTCCGAGAACCGCGGAGACGGATGCCGGAGAATCCTGTGGCTGGAAGCCTCTGCCTGCCTTTGAATCGGCACAAGTCCTTATCCACTGTAAAGAAAGATGACTGCATACAGCTGTCAACACAGCTGAGAACAAGACCTAAAAAGACATCCGATCTGATGCTGATGAAGAGAGATGCGATTCTGATGCCTGTCCGAGCTCCCGAATCAAAACTTTGCCGGTGTCGGCCCCGGGCCGAGGAACGCAAAGATGGGAGATGACCGGAAGGACCTGGGGTTTCTCATAAGCTCCTGGGAGGACTAAGGCAAGAGACATGTTACATGAGATGAACAGAAGACACAGAAAGCACAAGAGACAAGTGACAACACACCCTAGGACTGCTCTGCCCTGCCCACCTCACCATTGGTAGCCAAAGTGAGCCTTTCCCTCACTGTGGCCCCAGAAGCCAGTTCTCAAACCTCCCCCTCCCCGTAGCTGAGTCAAAACCCTAACCGGTGTGAATCCTAACCCACCGCCCTGCTTCGATCCCCTCTGTGACCACGGCCCTCAACTTATCTCTCCAAAGCGAATCCGTTGGAGAGACCGATCTGCCGCTAAGGAAAGCTGCCGCAGCAGTTCCCTTTTGTGTCACGATGAATCTGCTGAGACAATCTGAAGTATCGCACTTGACATGACCTAGAACTTCAGGAAATTGCAATCCTCCTAAAAAAAACCAAACAGAAGAATCATTATAAAAGCATCTTATCACCCCTGAACTCCCAAGCCAAAATCATGAACTTAAACACTCCCTGTGTTCAATATTCTTTTCTTCAAGGTCTTTTCAAAACCTCTGCTGCTTCAAATGCCCAAAAGATACCTGCTAAGAGCAGGCTGAAGTAAATTGAAAGAGCTTCTTCGCTGAAATGAGAGACAAGCTCTTTACCCCAGCTGATTCCCTAGGAGGGAATAATGCCCCTTAGCCCAGCCTGGGGTTAATATACCCCTAATTGAGCCCGCCTCTTTTTCCCACGATGCCTGGGAAAAGGGAGGCGGCAAATCCCACCGGGTATAAAAGCCCTCAGAGGGACCGTAGCTGTTTGGCTCCTCTGAGTTAAATTCGAGGTAAAGAGCTCCACGTAGAAGAAAACTCTTTTGGAAAAAACTGTATTTTCTTTTTTTACTACAATTACTCAGAGCAATAGAGCAAAGGAAAAAAAAAGGTAAGAAGCAAAACTTTGTGTTTCGGCAGCGTTGCCAGCTAAGTTGGATAATTTATGGACTTGCATAATTATTTTTTAGTGATTACTTAGTAGCACTCCACCTGTGATTAGTTAGGGTGGAGAAGAATAGTATAGCTATGAATGGTGTCTCATAGGGACCTCTAATCAAGGCTCTCTACATTATAAATGAAAATAAGAAAAAGAATAGACGCCCAGGTGGCATTAGCATGACATGCCTGCTGGGCTCGCTCCCGTTGGAAATAGTTGGTGCCGGCGCGGGGGTAGAACTGCCCTGAAATGCAGCTTTAAACCCTTGAAATGCTGTGTCCTAGTTTGGGGCAAATTAGGGAGGAAAACTCCGAATGGGAGTTTCCCCAGGGAAATGACCCCTCCCTACCAACCGGTCCAGGAAAAGGAAAAAAAATTCCTTGAAGAGAAGTGGAAAAAGCTTTTTATTTAACAGAAATGGAATACTATTAAATAATAAAATCTCTTGCTGTTCAATGAGATGGCAAGTCTAGGAAGAAAAGTCCTTTTCATGTGGTGTAGCTCAACTCGCTCAGGTTCTTATCGGTCCTGCCGGCGCTGAGAGGTGCTGAGGCCCGGGCCCCGGTGGGCCAAAGGCGTGACCTCCCGGGCTTTCGCTGGGTGTTCATCGGTCCAGAGCACGTTTGCACAGATCCAAGGGAAAAAAAAGGAAAAAAACGCAAAGGTCCAGGGAACTCCCCTGCCTCAGCTAGCTAGAACTAACTAAAAGCCAGAGAGAAGCTCTGTCCCGCTGTCTGTCCGTGCTGCAGACGCCACAGTCCAGGAGTGGGATGTGTGGGATGTTCCTTAACGCAAACGGCACGCTTCTTCTTCCCCCCGCTCTCGCTTTCAGAGCCGGTCTTAAAGGTGCAGAACTTAATATTTAACATAAACCAGACGATTGGGGATACCAGTATCATAAAGTGATGCCAGGACATGCGGGAAAAGGCAACACTTAAAATGAGCAAATGGGGCAGCTACCTCCACTTAAACAGATACAGTGGTAAATAAATGGCTTCTCCCCTTTAATTTAAACCCCTCAAATATTGGGGAAAAGAGTGGTTTTCCTCACTTTAAATCTCTCTGGTGATTGAAAAGGGGGCATTTTTCCCTTAATTCAGATCCATAAAAAGGCATCATCCATGCTTTCCCTTTCCACTTAAAGTGGAAAAAAATAGAAAATGGGCATTCTCTATCAATTAATATCTCTAACAGCACAGAAAAGGCAATTGAGACTATCAAAATTGCAGGGGAAGTGGATTTCTCTTCAATTCAAACACAGGCGATTAGGGAAAAGGAAGCTTTTTCCCTCAGATTAAACGCCTTTTTTCCTGATAACCCATCCCTTCTTTGGGGCTGTGGAGATGGAGTGGTGAGGTAGAAGAGGAAAGCTGAAAACTGCCGCCGCCCCCCCCCCCCCCCCCCCATCCCCCGGGAGCGTGCGTGCTGCCCCGCCCGCTCGGGTGACCCTGCTCGGCAGGACGGGCTTTTCCCTTGCCTTTGTCCTAAAGTGACGCTCCCCGCCCGGGTGGAACCGGCTGATCCCCCGGTCCGTGCTGGGTGCCGTGACCCTCGTTCCCGGAGGAACTCCCGGGATGCCCCCGCTGGCCCCTCCGGCGGCTCCCTGCCGGAGCCTTGCCCGGGTAACCCTCTCAAAACTGCCTCTGCAAGGAGCTGCTCCCTTCTCATCCTCACCGGTTACGCCTGAGGCTGCTGCACCTTGGAGTGGGGCTGGGGGTGAGGGGGAGAAACGTCCTGCCGATCGTTCCCTCCCTTACGTGTCCCGCTGTCCGTCCCCGAAACGCCGGGGTGCTGGGCTTTCATTTCCGCGATAGAGAACCGGTCTCCTCCTCCGGGTGCCGTGGCCGAAATTGGGATTCTGCCGCGTAAATCCCCTGCGTGCTGGGTTTGTGATTACCGAGGAAATTCCTCACGGGGTCCTAGGCGATTACCGGTTACTGACTTCCGCTTCCCTTGAGCGGTCGGGGGTTTGCCCGGCTCCTTTAGGGCTAATCCTGGCCGAACCCGAGCGCCCCCGTCGCTGCTCTGCCCTGAATCTCAGTGAAATATCGATATGGTTTATAAATGCTCCCTTTGCTCGCCGCTCGGTCTTTCCCCGCGCGGCCGCGGGAACCGGGCTCGCTCTGCTTCGATCCCGGCCCCGGCGGTCCCGCCCGGATGCTGGGGGTCATGGACGCGAGCTGAGGACCGCTACAAATGTTGGGTTTTAAAGTAAAATTTCTATTACGCCCGGCTAAATGATCAAAATAACTACGTGTATTGATGATCACCAGGGAAAGCTTTTCAGGGAAGAAAATAGTCGTTTTGGTAGCGCAGATCCCGTTTTGACAATAATGGCATTCATTTGGGTTTGGGAATCCTGCCGGTGTAAGACATCTGAGAACTGGTATTTTGCAATTTGATATTTTGAAATTGGGTGCTTTTCATATTTTGGAACTCACTAGTTTACTATTTTGAAACGGAATTATTTTGGTATTTTGGAACCCCGTATTCTGGTATTTTGCCATTGGATTCCTTTGGAAATTTTCAACTCGGTGATTTGAAACTGCGTTACGCTGGTATTTTTGGACTTGTTCTGGTGTTTTAGAAGTGGGCATTGCTCTCCCCCTCCGCGGTTTGACAGGCTGGCACGGGGAGGGAGGCACGGGGGGACGGCGGGGCCGGCGGCAGCAGCATCGGCGATAGAAGCTGTGATTGCGCATGCGTGGATGGCGTCAGCGCCGCAGGGCAGCATGGGGGAGTGGTGTAGGGCAGCGGGGATTTCGGAGCGGCCCGGGCCGCACCGCTCACAATGGTGTCGCTGGACGGCGGCGGCGGCGGGGCCGGCGGCCCCACGGGTGCCGGGAAAGCCGAGCCTGTAGGGCGGCAAGGCGGCGCGGGCGGCACGGAGGGGGTGTAGGGGAGCTGAGCTGCGGGAACCGCGATGCCGAGGGTGGGCGGGGCGGCGGAGCCGGGAACCACGGTGTCGGCGGGGGAAGGCGGGGCCGCGGGGACAGCGGCGGCGGGGCCCGTAACCGCGGGGACGGCGGAACGGGGCGGGATCGCAACATCGGGGGAAGCTGGGACGGCAGGAGGGGGGCAAAAGCGGGCGGGCGGTGGGACGAGGAAGGCGGGGAGATGGGTGGGAACGGAGCGTGCCGGAACTGGGGTAGGGGGAACGGGGGCCGCGTGGTCGGGGGCGCGCCGGTCTCAGTGGGCAGGAAAGGAGGGGGGCCGGCGGGGACAGAGGATGCGGGGGCCGCGCGGTCGGGGGGAGGGGTAGGAGATACGGGGGTTGCGGGGGTACGGGGGGCTCGTCGCGCGTTGTGTATTGGCAGCACACATTTCTACGAGTGCTCTGCAGGCTGGGAGGAGCTTAGCGGCCGCCATATCTCGGCGAGAGATGTTATTAAAAAGCTTATTACCAACTGTGTCCCAGAAATCTCTAGTAAAAAATTCTGAGTGTTTTACGTTTGGGAAATTAACTAGAGTCCAGGTTAGGAGGGTTTTTAGTTCTTGTTTAGGCAATTTACTTTGGCTGGCTTTTAGTGAGAATTTTAGTTGATTATACAGCTTTTTTTCTGGGGTTGAGTAGTTTTGACCCGTGATAGACTGGTTTGTGACTCACCTCTTATTTTAATGATGTTGGCTCGTCTCTCAGAGCTCGGGTGATGGGTGCTGGCCAGGCACCTCCCGTCCGTTCTCGGGTGTCACTTACTAATACTCGCACATAACCACGCTGCAGAGTCGTCTAAAAACTACAGTTTGGACGCTGCAGCGGAAAAACTTTTAGAGAGTTGGGGGTGTACATGCTGTGACAGCGTCTGCCCCTCGCTCGACCACGTAGAGGCTTTGCCTGTTAGCGTTCAGGATCACACACAACCACGAATGGTTCTATGAAGGTGCTTTATTTAAAGAGCTCTGGGTGTCAGGGGTACACAGACCCAAATCTGACCCCATTTGGTTTTCGAGTTGAACATATTTTATACTCTATCGTTATGCAACTTACATATTAATTATTAAACTTACGTTGTTCTATTGTATGCATTGTTTTTACCCAAGCATGAATTTCTCGTGATCCCCCCTTAGCCCCCTAACATGGTTCCCCATGTTCTCTAAACAATAATTATATCTAATCACATCTAACAATTCTATCATTTATCATATATTGACTACACAGGTGCAGCTTGACCTGGTCTTTAGCAAGCACAAGGCCTGACATTTCCCAGGGCCTGCTTTTCCCAGGGCTTTCCAAACCTAAGTCCTCGAATTTTCTAAGATTTTGGAACCTTTTACTATCATTCCCCCCTTTGAAAGCATTTTCACTTCACCATAAGTGCAAATGTTTTCACTTGATACAGTCCTTTGTTTCTGAGTTTATACTTGGTGTTCTTCAAATCCTCGATTGATGTAAACGCTGTCCTGGATGCTGTCACGAAATGGAGAACTGGAAGATGGTGGGTGTGGGTCTCGCATCAGTGCCTTTATTATCTTCTGGTTCCAGGATGTTTTCTTCTGTATTTCTCTTTTTAAGATGCTGTAAACTAACCAAATTACTAAAAATACAATTAATAAAATTATCACATTCTCAATGATAGATTTAATTCATGAATTCACATTCCACCCTAACCCTTTGAAGATTTTGTCTAACCAACTTATAGTCACATCCTTTTGCTCTTCCCATGCTTCGTGCTCTATTTGTTGCAACTGATGGATGTCATGTTCTACATCCTCTGTTACATTTGGGATGTGGACGCAACAATCTGTCCCTTTAAAAAAACTCACGCACTCCATGCTCTTTCAGGAGTAATAAATTGTAATTGTATGTTTAGTTCTTTAAATTTTTCCTGGGTGACTCTTGCTAGTCTGTCTACCTGACTTGTTTCTCTATTCTGATAGTTTGCTATCTGCTCTAGGGCCCACCCAACTTTCACTCTACTAGAGGGTTCTTGCTAAGTGTCATCTTGATTCTATTCCTATCCTAATCCTTCCTAGCTATGCCTGTGTCTAGCCACTGAGTTGATTTTGCCATTGTTAGCATCCGTACAGAGATTAATTTTTGCTTTAGCAGTTTTACCAATGCCTCTGCAGCCCAATGATATTTGTCATGTTTAATTTGTAGAACTTCTCTCATTATCAAGGGGGTTAATACTATTTGTCTTTGTGCAGTTACATACCACTCTTCTGAATTCTTTTGTGCATTTAGCAAATGTCCCAATTTCTCATCTTCTATTGAATATTTTGGTTTTGGAGGCAAATGAAATTGAGATACATTAGTCTTTAAAGGTATCAATGCCATTGTTGTTTCCACTTCTTGAGCAACCTGTCGGGCTGTCCAGTCTGCTTTTCAATTTCCCTTTACTCAGTTCTAGTGTTCTGGTTAAGGGAACCAGTTCTGCCCTCTGGGCAGATGTACTTGGTGACAATGCTTTTGACTCCACCATTGTATTGACTGTTGTTACCGCATATCCAGCGTATCTGGTCCCATTCTCCCTGAAGCTGCTTCCATCTGTGAATAGCTCCAACTCTGGTTGCTCTAGTGGGATGTCTTTCAGGTCTTCTCTTGCCGAATAGGTGTCCTCTATTACTTCTACACGGTCATGCTCTAGTCAGCCTTCTTCAGTTGTGGTACCTAGGAACAAAGCTAGATTCAAGAGGTTAGTTGTCTTTAGTGTGACATTATCTTGCTCAGTCAGGATTACCTGGAATTTTATCATCTTGCTTGGAGATAGCCAATGGCCCCCCTTTTGTTCTAAAACAGTGGTTACCATATGTGGCATGTAGACATTTACTACATGAGTCTACTCATCATGAGTTTCCTAGCTTCTTGTGTCAGCATCACAGTGGCTGCAGCTGCCCGCAGGCATGAAGGCCATCCTGCACTCACGTGGTCAAGTTGTTTGGAAAAGCAGCCTACCGGCCTTTTCCAGCTTCCCAAACATTGGGTCATCACTCCCAGTGCTGGGTGTAGTCTTTCATGCACAAACAGGTGAAAATCCTTGGATGAATCAGGCAGTCTTAACGCCGGAGCAGTTGTCAATGCCTCCTTCAGTTTGAGGAAGGCCTCCTTCTGCGGTTTGCTCTAGGTAATCAGCTGTGTCTTCTGGGCTTCATACAGGGGTTTTGCAATTAGTCCATAGTCCATGATCCACGGCACCACTCTGTCATCCCAAGGAAAACTTGTATCTCATGTAGGTTCTGGGGTTCTGGAATGGCACAAATAGCTTGAATACGATTAGTACCCAGCTTTATTGCCCTTGTGAGATTTCACACCCCAGGTAAATCACAGTCTGTTGGGCAATTTGTACCTTTGTTTTAGATACCTTATATCCTCCCATTCCCAGCTGATTTAAAATTTTCAATTGTTACCTTTATGCAGGTTGTTTCTCTTCTGTAGTTGTCAGTGTATCATTAGCATACTGTAACAGCAGGTATTGTTCTCTCGGTACTTGCCCATTCTCGGTCCAAATCTCCAGCTCCTTTGCCAGCTGGCTTCCAAATAGCGTTGGACTGTTCTTGTATCTTTGTACGGGTCGTGTTCAGGTGAGCTGAGTTTTCCTTCCATTTTCTGGATTTTCCCATTCAAAGGCAAACAGTTTCCTACTTTCTTTGTCAAGGGGTATGCAGGAAAAGGCATCTTTTAAATCAATTACAGTAAACCATTTCTATTTCTCTTTTACGGATGTTAACAATGTGCGAGGATTAGCTACCACTGGGTAAATATCTTTAGTTATCCTATTATTGCTCTCAAATCCTGTACTAGTCTGTATTGGTAAACGCAGAAATTTGGGCTCTACTGTTAACTACAGAAGCAATAGGTGCACGTTTAGGACTTACTATTGCTGTAATCAGTATGTCTCCAGTTTTGTTATTTCTAGTGAGCATAAAACTAACTTCCCCCCTCTCTGCTCACCCATGAGAGGCAGAGTTACCAGTTTCCCTGATTCTAAAGCTGTTTGGGCTCCAGTCCCAGAAGCTGAGAAGGAGACTGCTTGGGCTCACAGCCCAGAGCCTGTGGAGGTGTGCTGGGTTATACAATGGGGCGTTCGATACAATGAACCTGGGACAGTGCCAATTAGAGACTACTTTACTCAACTTTTAAGTGATAAGCCATCCATTATGTTTTTGGAGACCCCTTTCTTTATCTCTAGTGACCACCAATTCTGGTGATTAGAGATTTGCTTTCTCTTTTTCTGGGTTTTCATTAAGAGAACCAATGTATCTAACACCCTTTGCTTTCTCTGATTTTTTCTTTCTGGGATTTTTACAAGTCCATAATTTAAGTTTTCACAAGTAACAACATTGGTAATTCATAACCAACAATTAATTTTCTTTTGTGTATCATTTGTAAGCAGGCAGCTTTCTAAATATTTTTCAGTAGTTGGTTGGGGGTACAAACTATAGCAATAAAGTTCCCCCTTTCCAAGGGGTTAAGCCCCTCTGCCCAATAAGCTGCGTGCTGAGTTAGGGACCATGGGCTATGTATGTCTCTTGTTGTTAAAAGTACTTCATGTCCCCAGTACCCACTGGATTCCTGTTCTCTCAATCGAATTGGATCACGTCCAGTGAGAGACACTCGGAATACGTATTCTATCTCTGACTTGTGAGGGAGACGCCTGTACTCCCTTTTTTCTTTTCTCTTTTTTCTATTTTTTTTTTTCCTATTTTTTATTTCTGTTTTAGTAGTTACATGCAGATCAAGATCCTTATCATTGATATGATTATGTTCTATTATAATATAGTAGTAATAGTATATTATATTCTATTATAATATAATATATTATATAATAATTATATTATAAAATTATGTTATATAATTATATTATCTAATTAAAAATTTTATTTTTAATTAGAGGTTTCAAACTAGGACAGCAGCGTTCCCCACAATTTTATCCAAGTTAGCTCTTTTTGAGGGTAAATTTGATTAATGAGAGGGGTTTTCCTCTCTTGTTTCTTTTAGCAAGTCAGCTTTTTTTTTTTTAATTTTTATCATGGAGAGCTGCTTGCAACAGACTGATCTTACTTCTTTCTTCATCCAATTGTCTTTGCAAAATTTTAACTAGGTTTTGGAGGTAGTTTTTTCTTTACTTCTTTACTTACAGCGAGTTTCTATAGCTGCTGTAAGACAAGCTCCCAAAACTGAGCAGAGTATAGTTTTATTTTTGCCCAGTTTAAATTTTGTTTCATATTGTAATGAACATACTCTATCAATCACATTTTCCAAATTAAACCAATTATTGAGCACCAACTTTTCCCTCCTGGAGAAGGTCTGGCATTGTGTTTTGCTAACAGAGCATAACATGCATAAAATGCAGTTTTAACTTTTGCACTGCTGTTCTCAGTCATTTTTTTACAAAGGAAAAACCACTACAGGGAGGTATAAACTTAGATTATACACACACACACACACAACTTTTTGCTTCCCTGTATGGGTAAAAAGACCAAATCTGCTTGGGAGGCACTCCTTCAGTTTAAAATTCTGGTTATCTCTTTGCTACAACAAGCAGTCAAAATTCATACACACAACAACAAAAAACAGTCCCTCCCTTTTGCACTAAGAGATCTTTTGTGAAATCCTGCAGACAGAGCCCTCAAGTGAGTGTGGGGTGCTTTTCACCTCGGCGTGTGCAGTTTGCGGGAAATTCGAGTCGCCCCCCTTGCTTTCTAGACACCGCTCACTCTTCTGGGAGTGTCGGGCTAGGTGCGGCTGGAGCGAGACGTCCTTCCCCTAATACAGACTGCACAACAAACCTGCAGCCCCTTCGGTCTGTCAGAAATCCTGTCCGTGATGCCAATTTAGATGTCATGATGCGCTAACGCGAGTGGGACTCGTGAGAGGTTCATTTGATCTCAGAGTGCAAAAAGGACACAAAGGGATTTCAGTTTAAATCATAACAACAATAATATACCTTTATTTTAGTGCCAACAACAAGGGTTATGCGATAGAGGAGAGAGAGAGAGAGAGAGAGGCGGGGGGAGCCGGGCGATACCACGTGGGGTAACGGACGATACCATTGCGGGGAGGCGGGGGGAGCCGGGCGATACCACTGTGGGGTAACGGACGATACCATTGCGGGGAGGCGGGGGGAGCCGGGCGATACCACTGTGGGGTAACGGACGATACCATTGCGGGGAGGCGGGGGGAGCCGGGCGATACCACTGTGGGGTAACGGACGATACCATTGCGGGGAGGCGGGGGGAGCCGGGCGATACCACGTGGGGTAACGGACGATACCATTGCGGGGAGGCGGGGGGAGCCGGGCGATACCACGTGGGGTAGCGGACGATACCATTGCGGGGAGGCGGGGGGAGCCGGGCGATACCACGTGGGGTAACGGACGATACCATTGCGGGGAGGCGGGGGGGGCCGGGCGATACCACGTGGGGTAACGGACGATACCATTGCGGGGAGGCGGGGGGAGCCGGGCGATACCACGTGGGGTAACGGACGATACCATTGCGGGGAGGCGGGGGGGGCCGGGCGATACCACGTGGGGTAACGGACGATACCATTGCGGGGAGGCGGGGGGGGCCGGGCGATACCACTGTGGGGTAACGGACGATACCATTGTTAGCGTTCAGGATCGCACACAACCACGAATGGTTATATGAAGGTGCTTTCTTTAAAGAGCTCTGGGTGTCAGGGGTACACAGACCCAAATCTGACCCGATTTGGTTTTCTGTCTCTTTACTGGACTTTTAGATTTGGGTTCTTTTTCCCTTTGAACTGAAGATTGATGAGAGGGAGGCGGTTTTTTTTGTTATGACAATGAAAAATCATCAAATTAAAACACTTGCACATGTATACACATATAGCAAATAACACTTTTACAGAAATCAAAAACTTATTAAGAAGATTCATAATTAATATTATGCAATATTAAACTTATCTAAATAATCTGTAATATGAATTACTAAATATACTAAATATATACTCTCCTCTCAGAGTCTGCTACAGCTGATAAATCAGTGGAAGATTGGAAAATCATGTCTGGATAACAATTCTCCAAGCTCACTGTAAAATCCAGCTGCTATATTAATTTACTCATTGCCAAGTCAAATTGACTTGAATATTGTTTTGATGCAGAAAACTTCTGGGTTTATTGGTAAATTCTCCATCCAGGTAAAGCCAAGGCTTGGCCAGAGCCTTAGGCCTCATCTGGAAAGATGTTTCTTAACTCATTTTCAAAGCAAGGGGTTTAAAAATAACAGCTATAAGATGCTTAAAACACAGCAAACTTTTAAGAGGCATTTGTATAAAACAATGATAAGATGTCTTAGGTAATTGACTAATTAAATTATTCAGTAGTTAATTTAATCTGAAGTTTCTTTCATAACACTTGATTTTCAACCATGACACGTTTTTTTAGAATTCTGGAAACTAAAATAATAAAGCTACATTGGATTAGGTAAATGCAAATCTTCTTAAACAAGGAAAAGAGTAAAAACCAACACAAAAAAACTCCGTATAGAAGCAGCTGCATAACTTATTTACCGAGATGCATCTGTAGTGAGAAAACAAAAAAATCTTAAATGACACGTGTCTAAAAGGTAATTACACAAAGATATATTAAAATATGTATAAAGCTGCCTGTAAATACAATGACACTTTATAGATAATGCTCATCATAGAAATCTATAAATTTACATTATAGAATGAATATGTCATCAGTGAATGTCTGAGGAAATCAAGATAATAAATTTAAAATATTCACGTCTTAGTGACTAAAAATGAATTAAAGTGAAAAACTTTTAAATTTTTTGTAAATAACAATCACTAAGTTTTTTATGCAACTTATAGAAAACTAAAACTGTAGAGATTATAACAAACAATAGAAGTTCTAATGAAATCAAGGGTGTCACAAATTGCATTCACCTCTATTCTTAAGCAGGTGTTCACCAGTGTTCTGTCACCACTGTTTCAGTTGTAATTATCTTCATCTTTATAGGAAAATAACTATGCATTTTAAACAAATGTCTTCAATAAAACATAAAGCAATTTAAATTTAAACCTGTTAGAAATTAATTATGATAAAAGGAAGTAACAAAACTTAAAATTAAAAAATACCAAAGTTATGACTTAACTTAAAAACACTCAAACTTAAACATAATGATATTTAATTTTGATTAATTCTATTAACACTTAACCTATATCAGATGAGAATATGACTTAATCTTACTCTGTTGTTATTATAAAAGGCAACTAAAAGTTTGGTATACACTTCTTTGAACACAATATAGTAGGAATATTGGTTCACTATAGAGATTATAGTGATGTAACAAATTTATCACCATTCTATGTTATCTGGTTTTGAGAATAACTTATAATAACTGTAAATGTTATTAAAAATACTCATTCATAACAAGAATTTGCTTGGTATATGTTTACACTTGTTAGGATTTTTAGAGTGCAGTTTCACTAGGAAAAAAAAATACAACACCACATATTTGGTAATTTGCTATTCAGCTTTTGTAGTACTTTTCAGAAACATTAAGTCTAACTTTTTAACTAAAATTCAAAATCCAAATTGGTATATATGCTGTTATATATTGGAGTTTAAAATTCTCGCTCGCGGTGAGAGACTTCTCCAGGGTCAAGCTGTTCAAGTATAAGCAATTTATTATAAGGGTAAAAGGAGGGGAGACCCGTGTCCGCCACCAGCCTCGGCGTCCACGTGGTCCGGGGGAGGGGAGAGAGAACAGGTAGAGCAGGGGAGGAGAGGTTGGATGGGGGAAGGAGGGAGTAAGAGAGCGAGGCTCCTGTTACAATCGATTATATGCTTTCCTATAGTGAATATTCTAATTCTTAGTAACCAATCACCATGAGACACACCCACTAAAGAATTTACATACAGCCTATGAGGTTCCCTATTTTAACATACAGTGTTGCATTTTACACTTCACAGAGCTTTACAAGTTCTATCCTTGTTTCTTTACCTCTGGACTTTCCTATCAACAGGACATTGGTTTGTCAGCAGGGATTCTCCTTCAACTGGCTAGGCTATTTTCCTTTGGTCATATAGTAACTCAGTATCTTATGATTCAAAGCAGGCTTTCATTTCTATCTCAATTCTAGGCCTCATACCTTCAGAATCTTTTGTTAAACAAACACATTCAGGTTTCCCTGCTTCATCCTCCCCAACATCTCCTCTGTCTCGATGAACTAATAAAATGCTAGAAACTGTCTTATTTGTTAATTTTTGCACACACTGAAGTATACAGGGTACTGCTGCTAAAACTACAATTATTACTATTAAAATAACTAAGCCTATTTTACAGAGTTGCTTTAGCCAGGGTGCAAAGCTTAAACCATCAAACAAATTGTCTAGCCAAGATGGGTCATCCGTTGTGATTTGGTTTGCTAAATCTCTTAAATTCTGCAGCTGTTTATGGATAGAAACAGAATGATCAGACAAATTCATACAGCATAGCCCTTCAAAATCTTCACAGCCGTGTCCATGTGCTAATAAAAGATAATCGATGGCGGCTCTATTTTGTAAAGAGGCGTGTCTAACTGCTCCTTCATCTGTCAGTAGTTCACTGATCATGGCAGAGGTGGCATTTACTTCTTTGCTGAGCCAGCATCCCAGCTCATTTAGCTGTCTTAAGGCTACTGAGGAAGTTAACTGAGGTAGAAAAATACTTGTAGCAACTGAACGGCCAGAGCTCCAAGGGTGAAAATCACTATCACAATTACTATCATAGTGATGTCCCCAGGAGGATCTTATTTTCCTGTTTTTCTTTTTGATTACCTCTTTGACACTGGGAGCAATGATTGTAAGTTGTCCCATGGCACAAGGGCCACCAGTTATTTTTGAGGGTATACCTTGCCAGGCCCTGTCTCCACAGATGAGCCAAATTCCTTTGGGGAATCGAATAGGAAGTTTGTTAAAACGGTCTGCATGAGGTTCTTCATATGTAAGAAGCTTAGTTTGCTGGCACCATGAGGTCATATTGTTATAAACGGGGTGGTATGGGGTGACATTTAAATTAGGGCTGTTCTTTCCTAGGAGATGGAACAGGTAACAGGTGTTCATAGTTAATGAACCCAGGATTTCTAATTCTTGAAGATCAGATTGATCCACTTTAGAATTATCAATATAATCTTGGTGTCTTGCACTGGGAGTTGGAGAAATGTGATGATCATCATATGGCCAATACTTTTCAAGAGTAACATTGTCAAAACCCTTTGGGAGAGGTACTCCAACTAGACAGGTTGAAAAGGGTTTGTCAGGGCTTGTGTCTGATAGGCAGATGGTGTCAGAGCCCGCAGACTTGGCTAAGGCAACCCAGACATTTGTCTTAGGTTGATTTACAGGTAAAGCTTCACTACAAAAACTAAAGCAAAAGGTTAAAAACAATATGCATTTACACAAATACTGAAGTTTCATTTTCTGAAACAGTCTTAAGCAGATCATCTTCTCCTGGTGATTCTGCGCCGTTCAGGTCTGCGTGCTTGCTTCTTTGCTTTTGTTTGCAGAGTTGTCAGCTGATGCGAGGGTGTCTGTGGGTTTTGATGTGTGGTATGGCTTCACGTTTTTTGCAGGGATCCACTTGAGTCCTCCGCCTGTAGAAACACACGCAAACCCTTTCCCCCATGTTACAAGGTTATACGGTCCTTCTATCTGTCCTGACTCCAAATTTTTAATTAAAACTGGGGGGTGATCTTTCAGTTTTGCCTTTTTGTTGTTTAAGAAATGTCTGTAAATGGGGGGGTCTGGCTCTTCTGCAGAGCTATTCAAGAAATTGTAAACATACAAGGCCTTACTCAGCCTCCTTTGAGGTGTAGCCTGGGCTTCTCCCCCTTTCTGATGATCTAAAATACGTTTTAGAGTTTGATGTGTTCTTTCTATCATTCCTTGACTCGTGGGGGAGTAGGGAATGCCAAAGGTGTGCCGAACACCCCAGTCATTTAGAAATGCAGCTAATTTTTGTGAAACATATGAAGGACCATTATCTGTCTTAATTTCTCTGGGGACACCTAAATAGGAAAACGCTTGTGAGAAATGTTGGCAAACATCTTTTGTTGTTTCCCCTGTATGTACAGAAGCAAAAATTGCATTTGAAAATGTATCAATGGAGACATGGAGATTTTTAAGTTTTCCAAAAGAGGGGTACTTAGTAACATCAGTTTGCCATTTTTGCAAGCTTTCCAACCCTCGTGGGTTGGTGGCTCCTGTGGAGGGGATTGGTTGGACAAGCTGACAGGCTGGGCAGGCCCGTACAATACTCTTTGCTTGTTCGAGGGTAATGCAAAAGTCTCGTTTGAGTGCTTGCGCATTTTGGTGGAAAAATGCATGACTCAATTTGGCCTGTTCAACAGTGTTAGGCAGTGTAGTTGCAGGAAGCACTGAAGCAGAGCTTTCAATGCTTGCTACAACTTCTTCTTCAGATGCTGCTGATGCCAGTGCATCAGCTCGTGCATTTCCCTCTGCAATAGATCCTGGGAGACCAGAGTGGGCTCTAAGGTGGGAAACAAAATAAGGATTACTCCTGTGTGACATAATTTGGTAGAGGCAGGTGAGCCAAAGACACAGTTTGTCGTTATTCACATCTTTTAAAACAGATCCCTCAATCCTCTGAATAATATTGGCGACGTATGCTGAATCAGTGATTAGGTTGAAGGGTTCTGGGAAGAGCTGAAATGCTCTTACAACTGCTGCCAATTCAACAATTTGGGGAGATCCTTCAACTTTTTGAACATCTTGTTTCCAGGTTTTAGTTTCTTTACTCTGCCATGTTATGACTGAGTTGTGTGTTTGTCCTGACCCATCAGTGAAGAGAGTAATGGCATCTAAGGGTTCTTCACTGAGCAGGGGTTTTTCTCTGTAGCATAATTTAGCTTTGATTAGTTTGTGCGCTGGATAGTGGATAGAACAAACACCTGGAAAATCTAGTAAGGCATAGAGCAGGTCTTGAGATTTTTGCATTGCCCAATCAAAATAAGTTTTTATCAGGGGTAAGTAAATGGTTGTGAACTCACGACCAGATATTGAAAGAAGTCTTGCTCTGCCTTTGATGATAATTTGGGATATCATTTCTAAAGATGTGAATATTGTCTTTGGCGACCTGTAGGGAAGAAAAACCCATTCAATTATTAGCAAAGGATCTTTTTGAGATGGGTCCCACTGAAAAATGAGACCATGCAATCTCAGTTTTTCTCCCAACACTGCAAGGAAAAAGGGTTTATCTGGAACATAGCGGTGCGCTTGTCTGTTTTGCAAAGCATCTGTAATTTTTTCTAGAGCTTTGTAGGCTTCAGGGGTGAGAAATCTAGGGGATTTGATGTCACTGTCTCCCCTTAGCAAGTCAAAGAGTGGGGCTAGTTCATCAGCTGTGATTCCCAACACAGGCCTGACCCAATTAATTTCTCCCAAGAGCTGCTGTAAATCCTGTAAGGTACGAATGTTAGTCCGCAGTTGTATCTTTTGTGGTGTGATGGATTGTTCTGTTAGCTTCCATCCCAAGTACTTCCAAGGAGCAGCTTCTTGTATTTTTGATTCAGAGATTACCAGTCCAGCTTTTTTTATTTCTGTGACTACTCTGTTGCGGGTTTCTTCCATCTGTTTTTGTGTCGGCGCTGCGACGAGGAGATCATCCGTGTAATGAAGGATAACTGATTGTGGGAATTGCTTACGAACCGGAGACAGCGCACGGGCTACAAAATATTGACAGATAGTAGGTGAATTTCGCATGCCTTGAGGTAGAACAAGCCAATGATACCTCTGGAGGGGTTCTTGTAGGTTTGTACTTGGCACTGAGAAAGCGAAGCGGGGTGCATCATCTGGATGCAGGGGGATGTTGAAGAAACAGTCTTTTAGGTCAATAATAACAAGTGGCCACTCTCTTGGGATCATGGAGAGGTTAGGCAGTCCAGGTTGGAGTGGTCCCATGCTTTCAATTACTGCATTGATTTTCCTAAGATCTTGTAGCAATCGCCAGGTGTCAGAGGCTTTCTTGTGGATAACAAACACAGGTGAATTCCAGGGACTGTTAGTGGGTTTAATGTGACCTTTTTGTAATTGTTCAGTTACCAGTCTTTTGAGGGCACTCAGCTTATTATCCGGCAAGGGCCACTGGTCGACCCAGACAGGGGTGTCAGTTTTCCAGGTCAGTTTTAAAGTACTGAGTGCTTCAGTGGCCCCTACAAAAAACCCACTTCAATTTTTGCTCCCCACTGTGAAAGTAAATCTCTTCCCCATACTGTGATGGGTTTTTGCACCACATAGGGACGGATCAATCCTTTTTTTCTTTCTGGTCCTGTAATACTGATTACAGACTCACTTTGTAAACATGGAGTGGCACCTCCAATGCCTGTGATAGTACCTGAGGGATTTATCAGCTTCCAATCTGCTGGCCAGTGATCATTAGAGATTATAGAGACATCTGCACCCGTATCAATCATCCCTCTGATATTAACCTGAACCCCACAACTAGACAATTGGCAAGTTATTATTGGCCGGTCACAGCTTATGTGTTGAATCCAACATACCTCAGGATTTGCAGGAGCAGCTGGGAAACAGCGTGGTGGTATCTGATCTATAGTCTCCAGGGGCAGTGCTATAGCAATAGCTATAGGGGTGTTAGGCCGGATGTGTAGTGGGGGGTCATAGGCTTTGGCTAACACCAGTAGTTCTTCTTTGCAGTTGACTGACATTACACAAGGCAGAACAAGCAGTCCCAGGATGCTATTCCTTTCTTTGCCTACCACTAAAAAGTCTTGTCTTTTTTGTGAAGTCCCAGTGGTGCTTGTTGATATATAGTCATAGCCATCCTCTTTCAAAAAGGTTGTTGGTTTGGAGGCTGCCAGAGTGCACCAAGACCCTGGGGGTAGCAGGTCTGTGTCATTGCTTGGGATTCTGCTGGCGACGAAGCGAAGTGCATCGTTGCTGGGGTATGGACAAATTTTCCCTTGGGTGCTTGTGATGCCACTACTTGTTTCGTCACGCGATGGCATTGCGCGTTCGCTTTTGGGTTTTTTGGAATATGGTTTTTAGCATTGTTATGTTTGGCATACCACTGCGAATTAGGATGTTTGTCCCTGTCATAGATAGGGTACTGATTTGGTGCTTCTGCAGTCCCTTTAGCTGCTGGGCAGTACCTCATAATGTGGCCAGGTTTTTTGCAAAAATAACAAGGTCCTGTGGTTACTGCAGTTTGCATAACAGTCATGTTGTTGCTCTGTTGCTGTGAGTTTAGGTGTATAGCAGTTAAGATTTCAGTGAGTTTTTGGTCTCGTGTATCTGCTTGTGCTGTTTGAGCTATAAGAGCTCTTTCAATTTTTTCTCCTAAAGTCTTTCCAAGTTCATTTGCTTGGATCGTTGCCATTTGCTGTGGACTTCCAATTTTGTTACAGGCATTAATCATTTCAGGCACTGTGGGTCTTTCTTTTCCTAGGGCTTTGATGACCCTCTTGCATTCTGCGTTAGCATTGTTCTCGATAATGTCACGTACCATTATCGGGCGGGCTATCTCATCACTGCATTGCCTCTCTGCTGCTTGGAGTACTCTGTCAACAAAAGTGGTAAATGGTCCAGACAGCTCTTGGTTAATAAGGTTATATGCTTTTTCAAAAGTTCCTGCAGGTTGAACTTGCAAAAAAGCTCTGCGAGCCATCTTTTTAATGTCATCTAATACTATTCTGGGTAAATTTATTTGATCTTCGTTTCTATCATCAGGGTGATCACCAGTTAATTTAGACATAGTGAGGGCACGAAGATCTGCATCAGTACTTTGCCTGTAAGTTGCTAACACTTCTGTGAGCATTTTTCTCCATTTGAATTCCCACAGCATATATTGTGAGTCTGTTAGAGTTACACTAGCAAGATTTTTACAGTCATTTGGTGTAAGTGTGTATCCTTCTAGAGTACTTTTCAACAGTTGTTTAAAATATGGGGAACAAATGCCACTGTCTCTCACTGCTTTTCTTAGTTCTTTTATATCCTGAGATGGGATGGGGGCCCATGTTTTGGGACCTCCGGGCTGTTGGCTCACTAAAACAGGCATAGCCAAAGGATTAAGACTTTCTTCTCTGCAGATCTGACGCTTCACTTCATGCCAGTCTGTCAGGTGAGGATTGTTGAAGCTGTTTTGGGTACTTGGCAGAGGCGGCAGCTGCGACGCAGGGGAGCTGAGCAGGAGTGGGCGGGTCGTCAGGCTAGTCGAGGGGACCTCTGTGTATGGATTCTGTTGCGATGGTGGCTGTTGTTGTTCCATGGTGTCGGGTAGAACTGCTGGCGCGGCAGATGCAGGCGGGATCCGTGTAGCAGGGTCGGGTGGAAGCGATGGAGCAGGCTGCAGCGCGAGGAGGGGTTGTGGGAACGGGACAGTGGCCGAGCCGGGCGGTGGCAGAGGCGGCGCGGGTGTCAGCAGCTGTAGAGCCGGGGTCCCGGGTCCGTCCTTGCTTTCCCCCGCCGCGGCTTGTGGGGCTGGCACGGGGCGGTGGCACGGAGGACACGGGGGCGGGGCCGGGACCATCGGCGATAGAAGCGGTGACTGCGCATGCGTGGATGACGTCAGCGCCGCAGGGCAGCATGGGGGAGTGGTGTACGGTAGCGCGAGTTCCGAATCGGGTCGCACCGCACCGCTCGGGACGGTGTTGCTGGACGGCGGCGGCGGCGGGACTGGCGACTGCACAGCTGCCGGGAAAGCGGAGCCCGCGGGGCACCAAGGCGGCGCGGGCGGCACGGAGGGGGTGTAGGGGAACTGAGCTGCGGGAACCGCGATGCCGAGGGCGGGCGGGGTGGCGGAGCCGGGAACCACGGTGTCGGCGGGGGAAGGCGGGACCGCGGGGACAGCGGCGGCGGGGGTCGGCGGAGCCGCAGCGGCGGCGGGGCCCATAGCCGCGGGGACGGTGGAACGGGGCGGGACCGCGACATCGGGGGAAGCTGGGACGGCAGGAGGGGGGCAAAAGCGGGGCGGTGGGACGGGGAAGGTGGGGGGAGGGGTGGGAATGGAGCGTGCCGGAACTGGGGTAGGGGGAACGGGGGCCACGTGGTTGGGGGGAGGGGGCACACCGGTCTCAGTGGGCAGGAAGGGAGGGGGGCCGGCGGGGACCGAGGGTACGGGGGCCGCATGGTCGGGGGGTGGTGGCACACCGGTCTGAGTGGGCAGGAAGGGAGGGGGGATGGCAGGGACCGAGGGTACGGGGGCCGCGTAGTCGGGGGGAGGGGGCACACCGGTCTGAGCGGGCAGGAAGGGAGGGGGGACGGCAGGGACCGAGGGTACGGGGGTCGCATGGTCGGGGGGAGGGGGGACAGCGGGGACCGAGGGTACGGGGGCCGCGGGTTGTGTATTGGCAGCATACATTTCTACGAGTGCTCTGCAGGCTGGGAGGAGTTTAGCGGCTGCCATGTCTCGGCGGGAGATGTTATTAAACAGCTTATTACCAACTGTGTCCCAGAAATCTCTAGTAAAGAATTCTGAGTGTTTTGCGTTTGGGAAATTAACTAGAGTCCAGGTTAGGAGGGTTTTTAGTTCTTGTTTAGGCAATTTACTCTGGCTGGCTTTCAGTGAGAATTTTAGTTGCTTATACAGCTTTTTTTCTGGGGTAGAATAGCTTTGACCCATGATAGACTGGTTTGTGACTCACCTCTTATCTAAATGATGTTGGCTCGTCTCTCAGAGCTCGGGCGATGGGTGCTGGCCAGGCACCTCCTGTCCGTTCTCTGGTGTCACTTAGTAATACTCGCACATAACCACGCTGCAGAGTCGTCTAAAAGCTACGGTTTGGACACTGCAGCGGAAAAACTTTTAGAGAGATCGGGGTGCAGATGCTGTGGCAGCGTTTGCCCCTCGCTCAACCACGTAGAGGCTTTCCCCTCCTAGCCCAGGTGAGACGTCGCCTTGCAACGCCCCCCTGAGCTCCACGGGGGCTCCACGGAAACCAGGGGTTCAGACGCTGCTTGGCAACCTTCACCCCGAATAAACCACGCAGGGGGGATGTCCCGTGTAGCACAGAAGAGATGCGGCTTCGCCACACTTTTCAGTGCCACAGGGCCCTGCGGAAACCAGGGGTGCCGAGGTCGCCTGGCAACCTGCACCCCGAAAAAACCACGCAGGGGGGGAGTCCCGTATAGCACAGAAGAGATGTGGCTTTGCCACCCTCTCTCGTGTCACAGGGCCCTGCGGAAACCAGGGGTTCAGACGCTGCCAAGCAACCTTCACCCCGAAAAAACCACGCAGGGGGGGAAGTCCCGTGTAGCACAGAAGAGATGTGGCTTTGCCACCCTCTCTCGTGTCACAGGACCCTGCGGAAACCAGGGGTGCCGAGGTCGCCTGGCAACCTGCACCCCGAATAAACCACGCAGGGGGGGAGTCCCGTGTAGCACAGAAGAGATGCGGCTTCGCCACACTTCTCAATGCCACAGGGCCCTGCGGAAACGAGGGGTGCCGAGGTCGCCTGGCAACCTGCACCCCGAAAAAACCACGCGGCCGATACCTCTAAAGCTCCGGAGCTGACGCTGCTAAGCAACAGCCGGCCCGTGCCCGAGGATGCCGCGGAACAGGGGAAAGAGAGTTACAGTGTTACGGTGATCAGCCGCGTAAACTGCACTCTAGACGGCCTTAAAGGGTGAAAAACCAGTCTTTTTAGTTACCAATGATGGAGAAGTGTCTCACCGATGGAGAAGGCGTGGGACGGGTCTCAGACGTTGGGCGCCAGGTATTGGAGTTTATAATTCTCGCTCGCGGTGAGAGACTTCTCCAGGGTCAAGCTGTTCAAGTATAAGCAATTTATTATAAGGGTAAAAGGAGGGGAGACCCGTGTCCGCCACCAGCCTCGGCGTCCACGTGGTCCGGGGGAGGGGAGAGAGAACAGGTAGAGCAGGGAAGGTGAGGTTGGATGGGGGAAGGAGGGAGTAAGAGAGCGAGGCTCCTGTTACAATCGATTATATGCTTTCCTATAGTGAATATTCTAATTCTTAGTAACCAATCACCATGAGACACACCCACTAAAGAATTTACATACAGCCTATGAGGTTCCCTATTTTAACATACAGTGTTGCATTTTACACTTCACAGAGCTTTACAAGTTCTATCCTTGTTTCTTTACCTCTGGACTTTCCTATCAACAGGACATTGGTTTGTCAGCAGGGATTCTCCTTCAACTGGCTAGGCTATTTTCCTTTGGTCATATAGTAACTCAGTATCTTATGATTCAAAGCAGGCTTTCATTTCTATCTCAATTCTAGGCCTCATACCTTCAGAATCTTTTGTTAAACAAACACATTCAGGTTTCCCTGCTTCATCCTCCCCAACAGACACTTTATAGCTAATGCTCATCATAGAAATCTATAAATTTACATTATAGAATGAATATGTCATCAGTGAATGTCTGAGGAAATCAAGATAATAAATTTAAAATATTCACGTCTTAGTGACTAAAAATGAATTAAAGTGAAAAACTTTTAAATTTTTTGTAAATAACAATCACTAAGTTTTTTATGCAACTTATAGAAAACTAAAACTGTAGAGATTATAACAAACAATAGAACTTCTAATGAAATCAAGGGTGTCACAAATTGCATTCACCTCTATTCTTAAGCAGGTGTTCCCCAGTGTTCTGTCACCACTGTTTCAGTTGTAATTATCTTCATCTCTATAGGAAAATAACTATGCATTTTAAACAAATGTCTTCAATAAAACATAAAGCAATTTAAATTTAAACCTGTTAGAAATTAATTATGATAAAAGGAAGTAACAAAACTTAAAATTAAAAAATACCAAAGTTATGACTTAACTTAAAAACACTCAAACTTAAACATAATGATATTTAATTTTGATTAATTCTATTAACACTTAATCTATATCAGATGAGAATATGACTTAATCTTACTCTGTTGTTATTATAAAAGGCAACTAAAAGTTTGGTATACACTTCTTTGAACACAATATAGTAGGAATATTGGTTCACTATAGAGATTATAGTGATGTAACAAATTTATCACCATTCTATGTTATCTGGTTTTGAGAATAACTTATAATAACTGTAAATGTTATTAAAAATACTCATTCATAACAAGAATTTGCTTGGTATATGTTTACACTTGTTAGGATTTTTAGAGTGCAGTTTCACTAGAAAAAAAAAATACAACACCACAGGTTGGGTAATTTGCTATTCAGCTTTTGTAGTACTTTTCAGAAACATGAAGTCTAACTTTTTAACTAAAATTCAAAATCCAAATTGGTATATATGCTGTTATACATGTTTTGGGGTTTTTTGTTTTTTGGTTTTTTTTTTTTTATAACAAAAGGACTCACATTAAAATTGCCTAATTGTAAAAAAATACCAAGCAAATGGGTAATATATGGTTAACATAATTTTGAGATTACTGAAAACTGTATTGAACTAACTCCACAATACACATACTCAAATGAAAGGAAAGGTTAAAAATAAAAAAAAACAAAAAACTGTCATTCAATCCTTTTTCTGTAGGGTTAATCATATGATCTTTCGACTCAATTTTAAAGAAATGCTTCTTGCAGAAACTGACTGTAACTACAGTAATAATGCTTGATGATCACTCCATATGATACAGTATTACATTATCAGTAGATGTATAGAGAATATAACTTTTTCAAAACCTTCATGTATTGGGAATACTGAAACAGAATAAAAATTTTTTCAATTTCTTGGGATGTATTAATATCATTTTCCATGCTATTTTGTAAAAACAAAACCAGCAGATATTATTAGAAATACAACATTTATATATATTTCACTATAAAATATCTATAAACTTTTTGATCTATTTTTGAAGGCACTTCATTCAATAGAGACTTCTTTTTAGATGTCAATCATGATTACAACAATTTGCTGATTTACCAACAATACAATTTGCAAAGCTTCTAATTTTTGAATTGTCCAATCAAAACACCCTCTTTTTTGTCCCTCTCTGAGATATCCACCTTTCTGTTCTTTCTCTTTTGTTTTGTTGCTTTCTGTAGCTTCATCGAAGTTGCTGGAGTTGTTTGACTGGTGGTTACCATGGCGACAGCGTTTCTGGCTGCTGTGTGCTGCCATGTGCTGCTTTTGAATCTGAGAAAAAACTCTAAAAACTTATATTTAGGGAGAAACTCCTTTTCAGGAGATAAATCCCTTTTTGGGTGACTGCTGTTTGTCCCAGAAAACGGACCCACGACCCTGAGATTAAGAGTCTCAGGCTCTACCGACTGAGTCAGTCGGGCCGACTTCCCGAACTTCACAGGCTCCGCTTCAGTGCCGAAACGCGCATGCGCGGCTCGACGGGGGCCCCGCCAATCTCCCCTCCGGAGGGCCGGGTCCTCCTCGTCATGGATCGCGGCACTGATCTCCCTGCGGGGTGTGCCTTTGGAGCTTTGGCCAGCCCCTTTTCTTTCGCTGTCTGTCTATGGCAGCGTTCTAATATATATATATATATATATATATATATATTTTCTTTCTAAACTTTCCCCCCTTTGCTCGGGGTCACTCCGCGGCGCGGCCATCCCGCCGTCTCCCGCCGCATTTCGAAGCCTTTCCTCTTGGGCAGCTTCTAACTCCGCCTGATGGGCGGGTATTTTCGGGGTCGCCTGCTGAGCGAATACCCCCGTGTCCCCTCTTGGGCAGACACACCTTTACCAGCCTTTTCTAACATCTCTGTGTTATTAAATTCGTCAGAGGGCGGGGTAAGCTCCCTCCCTCGCTCTGGCTCCTCTGACGTGCATGGAGGGTGCAGGGTAGGGGGCTGTTCTAAAGGCGTGGGTTCAGAAACAGCGTGGAACTTTTCTAACTTTTTTTTTTTTTTTTTTTTTTTTTCCATCCCCCCCCCGCCATTTTTTCTAACTGCAATAATTCCAAAAAAATTCTATATAAACCATCATATCTCTCCATGCAATTTTTTTTAACCTCTAACAATATAACAAACTGCTCACTCTGCTTTCTGAAGTAACACAAGTTTCCCGGTGTTCAGTTTTCCCTCGCATTCCTCCCTCGTCCCCCCACGTTCTCTGAAGGGACGGGGGCAGGGGAACCACGCCGCTGGGGAATTATCTGGGTTTCCCGCGCTTTCAGAAAGGGCAGTTCATCTCCCCACATTCCCGGGGCTCTTAACTCTTTAAACATCATATTTATATTTTCCCCCATATCCTGGGTTTGAACAATCTCTCTTTATAAATACTCAACCCCATTATCTAGACTGTATGCAGCTTACCAGACCTGCCTATCTTCAGATTACTGACCAGCAGAATCCAATGTTCCGAGTCCAGGGCCCTTGGAATTTCGGAATGTGATAGCAGATGTTTTTCTCCAGACGGATTTCTTTCAGGAACTGGTTGCTGTGATCCTGCAGGTGTTGATTGAAGCTTTTGTGAGTTTCTTTCCTCACACGGGGCACCACTTGTAACGTCTCATTCTTTTTCTTTGCCTCCTTTGGGCTCAAAGTTGTCTTTGAATACAACTTTTCTCTAGTCTCCCAGCCTGCTCTGGGCTGAATTCTCTGTAGATACAGCTTTTCTAGTTCCCCAGCCTGCTCTGGGCTGAATTCTCTGTAGATACAGCTTTTCTAGTTCCCCAGCCTGCTCTGGGCTGAATTCTCTGTAGATACAGCTTTTCTAGTTCCCCAGCCTGCTCTGGGCTGAATTCTCTGTAGATACAGTTTCTCTAGTTCCCCAGCCTGCTCTGGGCTGAATTCTCTGTAGATACAGCTTTGCTCTAATTTCCCAGCCTTCTCTGGGCTGAATTCTCTGTAGATACAGCTTTGCTCTAATTTCCCAGCCTTCTCTGGGCTGAATTCTTCTGGGATCCTCCCTCATGGGGAGTTCTACTTATCTCAGTCTTTATGATTCGAAGTAATCTCTCGAGCTCGTTAGAATCTTGTTTCTCGTGTTTATTGAAGGATCCTTGCAAAACTTAACAGATCTCTCCAGGCTGGTTACAAGGTTAATCTTTGCAATCTGGTACATTTCTTTCTTCTGATGGTACAAACAAGGCCTTGTGGCACACTTCCTGTCTGATACACAAAATGGCCCCGAACTACGCAGTTCTTTTATCTTTATACTTATTTTTATCCAATTAACTATAGACACGTATATTATTTTTCTTAATGACCCAATGACCCATCACCTCTGTGATGCACTGCGGCATTTTCTATCCAATCACTAACTATTACCCAAAAACCTCTAGGAGAAGAACATGAAGAAGAAAGAAGAAGGACAAGAGACAACACCCTACATCCTCCATCTTGTCTCCTGTTCTCTAAACTACTTTTTCACCCAGTGATTTAAGAAACTTTCTAATCTACACACCTACCTTTCTTATCTAACTTTAGCATTTGTTTTCATGTATCACATGAAAACATGCTCATGAATTTCATATTATATGAAATTCAGTGTTTTCTTGAATCCCAGAACTAAACACTAAAAACAAGGGCACACAGTCTGCATCTCAGACTCCAACAACTAAGAAAAATAATTTAGTTGGCACCTGTTAATTGGGTAAATGGACATATAAAAGACCTTGAAGAAGATCTTTGTTAGCTATTTTACCCCTTTTCTATCATAGTGCACATAGCTCCTTGTACCTTGTAATGCTGATAAGAAAAAATAAACAACTGAGACCAAACGAGAGAAAACTCGCCTCCCTCTCATCAATCTTCAGTTCAAAGGGAAAAAGAACCCAAATCTAAAAGTCCATAAAGAGACAAAGTCACTCTATCAGATGTCACTGGGAGCCCACCAGAAACTCCTCTCCTCCAGCAGTCCATGCCGATGTTGATTTGCCGCTCGAATTTGGCCCTGTAATAATGGCAAAATTGTTGCCGTCCGTCAGGTATGTGTTGTTAGACGCAGGTTTTTCCATAGCCGTCTTTTCAAGAACGGGGTGCCATCCCTGCTTGATTGCTAAATTATCAATAAATTCTGGAAAAACTAAATAAGAAAAAAAATCTAAGACACTGAGGAGTTAATATGGAAACCTTTATATCATTAAACTAGTATGTTTTGAAATAAAGTGAATTCTTCCAGGCCTACTGCAAAAATCAAATTCCTAAAAATAAAATAACCAAAAAACAAACAGCATCAAATTCCCATCAATGTCATCAATAAAATTACAGTACCTCCACCAATTAAGGGAAAAAAAATCTTAACCTAGAAAAAATCTGAACCCCCTCAGAAAGATTCAACACTGAAACACAACTCATCCAAACACTTCAACTAACAATACCAAAACAAATTTTCAAAACAAATATTCCCCCTATCTAAACCACCAATACCACATAAAACAACTAATGTACTCTCATCACAGTGCATCCGTGTCAAAAATCTAAATTGCCCTAAAATTTTTAATTTAATCACAACCCCAAAATAAAAACTTTAATCTCATTAACAAAAAAAACCCCAAAACAGGTAACACAAACAAAACCCACACCGTACAACCAACTACCAGCAAAAACAGATGCTATGCTCTGTCACTAACAGTTCTTACACATCAGCAAAGTTAAACGTAAATAAAAAGCAACCCTATTGAACTCCACACAACAAATCACACCAACTATTAAAAAATAATCAGCCCTATGCACTGAACTCAAAACCGTTCAACTAACCCTAAACAATAGTTAAAAAAAACCCCAAAGCTCTACCTTTATACTAATACATAATTACAATACTCAATAAAAAAAATAATACCTAATGAAAAACATAAAAAATCGATCTAAACTACTAAAATGTTAAAAAAATCACCCCCAAAAATATACCTCTAAAAATCCACCATATAAATGCCTGTGTCCCCAGAAGTAAAACTAATAAGAAACACACTACAGAAAGAAATCCAAACTTATCATCAACACCTAAACTAAAAAAGACAACATTAAATAAATAGAACATATACGTTTTTATACACCAACTACAAACAAAATAAAATTATACCATCAATTACTAAAAATCACCTTAAAACCACTCAATAAAAAAACTTTCAAAAATTGAAAACTGCATCTAACAAAAGCCACCTAATTAACACCCCAAACTCAGCGAAACAAACCAACCCTACCCCATCTGAACCCCTACATCCAATAAACAAAACCCAATAAGGTGTGTTCCTTCTATCCCAGGTGTGCCCAGGTGTCCCCAGATGTCCCCAGGTCCCCCCAGGTGAGTTCCAGATGTATTCTCTCCATCCCAGGTGTGTCCCAGGTACCCCCAGGTGTCCCCAGCTGTCCCCAGGTGTCCCCAGGTGTGTCTCAGATGTATCCTCTCTATCCCAGGTGTCCCCAGGTATGTTCCCAGGTACCCCCCCCAGGTACCCTCAGGTGTGCCCAGGTGTGTTCCTTCTATCCCAGGTGTCCCCAGGTGTGCCCAGGTGTCTCCAGGTATATCTCAGGTGTCCCCAGGTGTGTCCCAGGTGTATCTCAGGGGCCCCCAGGTGTCCCCAGGTATCCCCAGGTGTGTCCCCAGATGTCCCCAGGTGTATCTCAGGTGTCCCCAGGTGTGTCCCAGATGTCCCCAGCTGTCCCCAGGTGCGTTCCAGGTGTGTTTCTAGAACGTGTTCTAGATTGTTCTAGATCGGGTTCTAGATTGTTCTAGACTGGGTTCTAGAGCGTTCTAGACTGGGTTCTAGAGCGTTCTAGACTGGGTTCTAGAGCGTTCTAGACTGGGTTCTAGAGCGTTCTAGATCACGTTCTAGAGCGTTCTAGATCACGTTCTAGAGCGTTCTAGATCACGTTCTATAGCGTTCTAGATCACGTTCTAGAGCGTTCTAGACTGGGTTCTAGAGCGTTCTAGATCACGTTCTAGAGCGTTCTAGACTGGGTTCTAGAGCGTTCTAGATCACGTTCTAGAGCGTTCTAGACTGGGTTCTAGATCGTTCTAGACTGGGTTCTAGATTGTTCTAGACTGGGTTCTAGATTGAGTTCTAGACTGTTCTGGACTGGGTTCTAGACTGGGTTCCAGGTGTGTCCCCAGGTGTGTCCCAGCTGTCCCCAGGTGTCCCCAAATGTCTCCCAGATGTTCTCCAGGTGTCCCCAGGTGTGTCTCAGGTATCTCAGATGTTCCCCAGATGTTCCCCAGGTGTCCCCAGGTGGCCCCCAGGTGTCACCAGGTGTCCCCAGGTGTATGTCAGCTGTCCCCAGGTGTGGTTTTGGTGTCCCCAGGTGTGTCCCCAGGTGTACCCAGATGTCCCCAGGTGTGTCCAGGTGTCCCCAGGTGTGTCTCAGGTCCCCCCAGGTGTCCCCAAATGTCTCCCAGATGTTCTCCAGGTGTCCCCAGGTGTGTCTCAGGTATCTCAGGTGTTCCCCAGATGTTCCTCAGCTGTCCCCAGGTGTGTCTCAGCTGTCCCCAGGTGTCCCCCGTTGTCACCAGGTGGCCCCCTGGTGTCACTAGGTGTCCCCAGGTGTATCTCAGCTGTCTCCAGGTGTGGTTTTGGTGTCCCCAGGTGTGTCTCAGGTCCCCCCAGGTGTCCCCAGGTGTGTCCCCAGCTGTCCCCAGGTGTGTCCAGGGGTCCCCAGGTGTGTTCAGGGGTCCCCAGGTGTGTCTCAGGTCCCCCCAGGTGTCCCCAGGTGTCCCCAGGTGCGCTCACGTTGTCGGTCAGGGTGACGTCGGCTCCTCGGGTCAGCGGTCGCCGAATGACCTCGATGTGTTTGTGCTCGGCCGCCCAAATGATCGGGGTGCAGCCGCCGTTGTCCTGAGGGGTCATCCAGGGGTCAGCACCGCCTCCAGACACCCAAAATCACCCCAAAACACCCCAAAAACAACCCAAAACCAGCACAAAACCAGCCCCAAAACAACCCCCAAAACAACCCCAAAAACAGCCCTAAAACAGCCAAAAAAACACCCGAAAAACAACCCCTAAACAGCCCAAAAACAGCCCCAGAGCAGCCCTGACCCTCTGACTACTGCCAGGACACTCTGGACACTGAGTGGACACTCAGGGGTCACTCAGGACACAGTGAGTGGACACTCAGGGGACACTCAGGGGACACTCACACACTCAGGGGTCACTCAGGACAGTGAGTGGACACTCAGGGGTCACTCACTGACCACTCACCTGGGCGTTGACGTCCACCTGTCCGGTTCCCAGCAGCAGCTCCACCATCTCCAGGTTCCCGTTCTTGGCCGCGTGGTGCAGGCAGGTGGAGCCGTCCTCCTCCTGTGACGTCATCGACAGGGGACGCAGTGACGTCATCGACGGCCGCGCCGTGACGTCATCGACGGCAGAGCCATGATGTCATCGACGGCAGCGCCGTGATGTCATACACGGGGCCGCAGTGACGTAATCAACGGGGCCGCCATGATGCCATCAACAGCAGCGCCGTGACGTCATACACGGGGGACATGGTGACGTCATACACGGGGGTGGTGACATCATATGGAGGCGTGTGGTGATGT
The DNA here is from genome assembly GCA_038429875.1 of Poecile montanus. NCBI lineage: Eukaryota > Metazoa > Chordata > Aves > Passeriformes > Paridae > Poecile > Poecile montanus. Next base: position 48,207 of record CM076534.1, read on the forward strand.
CAGACACGGGGGGGTGGTGACGTCATACATTGGGGGGGCTTGTGACGTCACACAGGGGGCGGTGACGTCACGAGCTGGCGATGACATCACGGAGTGCGGATGACGTCACCGGGCGGGACACGTGACGTCACGTGGGGAGAGAAGGTGACATCACAGGGAACACTATGACGTCACCGGGCCAACGATGACATCACAAAACCGGTGATGACATCACCGGGTGCGGGGCAGGGACAACGTCACCGGGATCAAAATTGAGGTTCCCAAAGATCCTGAAGGAGATTTGGGGCAGTTTTGGGGGATTTGGGGCGGTTTTGGGGGCTTTGGGGACAGAAGATGAGACACCCCAGGCAGGAGACGCAGCCCCGGTGGGAACGGCGCCCGATGCGCACGTCAGGGTGGCATTCGAGAAATGTGCCCTAAAATCCAGAAATCGGCACAAAATCAGCCAAAATCAGCAAAAATCGGTGAAAAAATGGCAAAAAAACAGCCTGAAATAGCCCAAAATCACCCAAAACCACCCTGAAATCAACCAAAATCAGCCTGAAATAACCGCAAATCAGCCTGAAGTACCCCAAAATCACTCAAAATCAGCCTGAAACACCCCAAAATACCCAAAAATTGCCATGAAACACCCAAAAATCACTCAAAATCACCCTGAAATCAACTGAAATCAACCTGAAACACCCCAAAATCAGCAAAAAAACAGCCTGAAATCACCAGAAATCACCCTGAAATCAACCAAAATTGGCCTGAAATGCACCAAAATCACTCAAAATCAGCCTAAAATACACCAAAACCAAACTGAAGTCACCCAAAATCTGCCTGAAACACCCCAAAATCAGCCTAGTCAACCAAAATCACCCTGAAGTCACCTAAAATCAAACTGAAATAACCCAAAATCACCCTGAAATACCCTGAAATCAACCAAAAATCTCCAAAAAACCTCCCAAATCCCCCAAACTGATCCCTAAAAGGCACAAATTGAGGTTCCCAAAGATTCTGAAGGGGATTTGGGGCAGTTTTGGGGGATTTGGGGATTTTTACAGAATTTTCTTGTATTTTATGAGATTTTTTCTAGATTTTTTAGGATTTTTCCAGGGATTTTTTGCAATTTTTTCGTATTTCATGGGATTTTCACAGGGGTTTTTTTGGATTGGGGTAATTTGTGGGTTAAATTCCGGTGATTTTGGGTTTTTCTGGACTCACAGTAGTGCATAAGTGCCCGCAGCCAGGGTAGCAGTGCTGTTTGACCCCAAAAGTCAGGATTTTTATGGGATTTTTTGCCGTTTTCTCGTATTTTATCGGATTTTTTTTTTTTTTTATTTTTTTTTTATTTGAGGATTCTTTTGGATTAAATTCCTGGGATTTTGGGTTTTTCTGGACTCACGGCAGTGCAGAAGTGCCCGCAGCCAGGGTAGCAGTGCTGTTTGACCCCCAAAACTCAGGATTTTTATGGGATTTTTTGCCGTTTTTGCATATTTTACCCAATTTTCACGGGGTTTTTTTTGGATCTGAAGATTTTTTGGGTTAAATTCCGGTGATTTTGGGTTTTTCTGGACTCACGGTGGTGCACCCTCAGGACTCATCCTGCACACTCGGGATGGTGCTGAGCACCCTCGGGATGGTGCTGAGCAACCTCGGCACTCATCCTGCACCCTCGGGATGGTGCTGAGCACCCTCGGCACTCATCCTGCACACTCGGGATGGTGCTGAGCACCCTAAGAATGGTGCTGAGCACCCTCGGCACTCATCCTGCACACTCGGGATGGTGCTGAGCACCCTAGGAATGGTGCTGAGCAACCTCGGGACTCATCCTGCACCCGCGAGATGGCGCTGAGCACCCCCGGGATGGTGCTGAGCACCCTCGGGATGGTGCTGAGCACTCTCGGGATGGTGCTGAGCACTCTCGGGACTCATCCTGCACGCTCGCGATGGTGCTGAGCACCCTCACGATGGTGCTAAGCTACGTCGGCACTCATCCTGCACCCTCGGCATGGTGCTGAGCACCCTAGGAATGGTGCTGAGCAGCCTCGGAACTCATCCTGCACCCGCGAGATGGTGCTGAGCACCCCCGGGATGGTGCTGAGCACTCTCGGGACTCATCCTGCACGCTCGCGACGGTGCTGAGCACCCTCGGGATAGTGCGGAGCACCCTCGGCACTCATCCTGCACACTCGGGATGGTGCTGAGCACCCTAGGAATGGTGCTGAGCAACCTCGGGACTCATCCTGCACCCGCGAGATGGTGCTGAGCACCCCCGGGATGGTGCTGAGCACTCTCGGGACTCATCCTGCACCCGCGAGATGGTGCTGAGCAACCTCGGGACTCATCCTGCACCCGCGAGATGGTGCTGAGCAACCTCGGGACTCATCCAGCACCCTCGGGATGGTGCTGAGCACCCTCGGGACTCATCCTGAACCCTCGGCATGGGGCTGAGCACCCTAGGAATGGTGCTGAGCAACCTCGGGACTCATCCTGCACCCCCGGGATGGTGCTGAGCACTCTCGGGATGGTGCTGAGCACCCTCGGGACTCATCCTGCACCCTCGGGATGGTGCTGAGCACCCTAGGAATGGTGCTGAGCAACCTCGGGACTCATCCTGCACCCGCGAGATGGTGCTGAGCACCCTAAGAATGGTGCTGAGCACCCTCGGCACTCATCCTGCACACTCGGGATGGTGCTGAGCACCCTAGGAATGGTGCTGAGCAACCTCGGGACTCATCCTGCACCCGCGAGATGGCGCTGAGCACCCCCGGGATGGTGCTGAGCACCCTCGGGATGGTGCTGAGCACTCTCGGGATGGTGCTGAGCACTCTCGGGACTCATCCTGCACGCTCGCGATGGTGCTGAGCACCCTCAGGATGGTGCTAAGCTACGTCGGCACTCATCCTGCACCCTCGGCATGGTGCTGAGCACCCTAGGAATGGTGCTGAGCAGCCTCGGAACTCATCCTGCACCCGCGAGATGGTGCTGAGCACCCCCGGGATGGTGCTGAGCACTCTCGGGACTCATCCTGCACGCTCGCGACGGTGCTGAGCACCCTCGGGATAGTGCGGAGCACCCTCGGCACTCATCCTGCACACTCGGGATGGTGCTGAGCACCCTAGGAATGGTGCTGAGCAACCTCGGGACTCATCCTGCACCCGCGAGATGGTGCTGAGCACCCCCGGGATGGTGCTGAGCACTCTCGGGACTCATCCTGCACCCGCGAGATGGTGCTGAGCAACCTCGGGACTCATCCTGCACCCGCGAGATGGTGCTGAGCAACCTCGGGACTCATCCAGCACCCTCGGGATGGTGCTGAGCACCCTCGGGACTCATCCTGAACCCTCGGCATGGGGCTGAGCACCCTAGGAATGGTGCTGAGCAACCTCGGGACTCATCCTGCACCCCCGGGATGGTGCTGAGCACTCTCGGGATGGTGCTGAGCACCCTCGGGACTCATCCTGCACCCTCGGGATGGTGCTGAGCACCCTAGGAATGGTGCTGAGCAACCTCGGGACTCATCCTGCACCCGCGAGATGGTGCTGAGCAGCCTCGGGATGGTGCTGAGCACTCTCGGGACTCATCCTGCACCCTCGGGATGGTGCTGAGCATCCTAGGAATGGTGCTGAGCAACCTCGGGACTCATCCTGCACCCCCGGGATGGTGCTGAGCACTCTCGGGACTCATCCTGCACGCTCGTGACGGTGCTGAGCACCCCCGGGATAGTGCGGAGCACCCTCGGCACTCATCCTGCACACTCGGGATGGTGCTGAGCACCCTAGGAATGGTGCTGAGCAACCTCGGGACTCATCCTGCACCCGCGAGATGGTGCTGAGCACCCCCGGGATGGTGCTGAGCACTCTCGGGACTCATCCTGCACCCGCGAGATGGTGCTGAGCAACCTCGGGACTCATCCTGCACCCTCGGGATGGTGCTGAGCACCCTAGGAATGGTGCTGAGCAACCTCGGGACTCATCCTGCACCCGCGAGATGGTGCTGAGCAGCCTCGGGATGGTGCTGAGCACTCTCGGGACTCATCCTGCACCCTCGGGATGGTGCTGAGCACCCTAGGAATGGTGCTGAGCAACCTCGGGACTCATCCTGCACCCGCGAGATGGTGCTGAGCAACCTCGGGACTCATCCTGCACCCGCGAGATGGTGCTGAGCAGCCTCGGGATGGTGCTGAGCACTCTCGGGACTCATCCTGCATCCTCGGGATGGTGCTGAGCACCCTCGAGATGGTGCTGAGCAACCTCGGGACTCATCCTGCACCCGCGGGATGGTGCCGAGCACCCTCGAGATGGTGCTGAGCAACCTCGGGACTCATCCTGCACCCGCGAGATGGTGCTGAGCAGCCTCGGGATGGTGCTGAGCACCCCCGGGATGGTGCTGAGCACTCTCGGGATGGTGCTGAACACTCTCGGGACTCATCCTGCACCCGCGAGATGGTGCTGAGCAACCTCGGGACTCATCCTGCACCCGCGAGATGGTGCTGAGCAACCTCGGGACTCATCCAGCACCCTCGGGATGGTGCTGAGCACCCTCGGGACTCATCCTGCACCCTCGGGATGGTGCTGAGCACCCTCGGCACTCATCCTGCACCCTCGGCATGGGGCTGAGCACCCTAGGAATGGTGCTGAGCACTCTCGGGACTCATCCTGCATCCTCGGGATGGTGCTGAGCACCCTCGGGATGGTGCTGAGCAACCTCGGCACTCATCCTGCACCCGCGGGATGGTGCTGAGCACCCTCGAGATGGTGCTGAGCAACCTCGGGACTCATCCTGCACCCGCGAGATGGTGCTGAGCCGCCTCGGGATGGTGCTGAGCACTCTCGGGACTCATCCTGCATCCTCGGGATGGTGCTGAGCACCCTCGGGATGGTGCTGAGCAACCTCGGGACTCATCCTGCACCCGCGAGATGGTGCTGAACAGCCTCGGGATGGTGCTGAGCACCCCCGGGATGGTGCTGAGCACTCTCGGGATGGTGCTGAACACTCTCGGGACTCATCCTGCACCCTCGCGATGGTGCTGAGCACCCTAGGAATGGTGCTGAGCAACCTCGGGACTCATCCTGCACCCGCGCGATGGTGCTGAGCACCCTCGAGATGGTGCTTAGCTACCTCGGCACTCATCCTGCACCCTCGGCATGGTGCTGAGCACCCTAGAAATGGTGCTGAGCAGCCTCGGGACTCATCCTGCACCCGCGAGATGGTGCTGAGCACCCCCGGGATGGTGCTGAGCAACCTCGGGATGGTGCTGAGCACTCTCGGGACTCATCCTGCACACTCGGGATGGTGCTGAGCACCCTCGGCACTCATCCTGCTCACTCGGGATGGTGCTGAACACCCTCGGCACTCATCCTGCACACTCGGGATGGTGCTGAGCACCCTAGGAATGGTGCTGAGCAACCTCGGGACTCATCCTGCACCCGCGAGATGGTGCTGAGCACCCCCGGGATGGTGCTGAGCACTCTCGGGACTCATCCTGCACCCGCGAGATGGTGCTGAGCAACCTCGGGACTCATCCTGCACCCGCGAGATGGTGCTGAGCAACCTCGGGACTCATCCAGCACCCTCGGGATGGTGCTGAGCACCCTCGGGACTCATCCTGCACCCTCGGCATGGGGCTGAGCACCCTAGGAATGGTGCTGAGCAACCTCGGGACTCATCCTGCACCCCCGGGATGGTGCTGAGCACTCTCGGGATGGTGCTGAGCACCCTCGGGACTCATCCTGCACCCTCGGGATGGTGCTGAGCACCCTAGGAATGGTGCTGAGCAACCTCGGGACTCATCCTGCACCCGCGAGATGGTGCTGAGCACCCCCGGGATGGTGCTGAGCAACCTCGGGATGGTGCTGAGCACTCTCGGGACTCATCCTGCACACTCGGGATGGTGCTGAGCACCCCCGGGATGGTGCTGAGCACTCTCGGGACTCATCCTGCACCCGCGAGATGGTGCTGAGCAACCTCGGGACTCATCCTGCACCCGCGAGATGGTGCTGAGCAACCTCGGGACTCATCCAGCACCCTCGGGATGGTGCTGAGCACCCTCGGGACTCATCCTGCACCCTCGGCATGGGGCTGAGCACCCTAGGAATGGTGCTGAGCAACCTCGGGACTCATCCTGCACCCCCGGGATGGTGCTGAGCACTCTCGGGATGGTGCTGAGCACCCTCGGGACTCATCCTGCACCCTCGGGATGGTGCTGAGCACCCTAGGAATGGTGCTGAGCAACCTCGGGACTCATCCTGCACCCGCGAGATGGTGCTGAGCAGCCTCGGGATGGTGCTGAGCACTCTCGGGACTCATCCTGCACCCTCGGGATGGTGCTGAGCACCCTAGGAATGGTGCTGAGCAACCTCGGGACTCATCCTGCACCCGCGAGATGGTGCTGAGCAACCTCGGGACTCATCCTGCACCCCCGGGATGGTGCTGAGCACTCTCGGGATGGTGCTGAGCACCCTCGGGACTCATCCTGCACCCTCGGGATGGTGCTGAGCACACTAGGAATGGTGCTGAGCAACCTCGGGACTCATCCTGCACCCGCGAGATGGTGCTGAGCAGCCTCGGGATGGTGCTGAGCAGTCTCGGGACTCATCCTGCACCCTCGGGATGGTGCTGAGCACCCTAGGAATGGTGCTGAGCAACCTCGGGACTCATCCTGCACCCGCGAGATGGTGCTGAGCAACCTCGGGACTCATCCTGCACCCTCGGCATGGGGCTGAGCATCCTAGGAATGGTGCTGAGCAACCTCGGGACTCATCCTGCACCCCCGGGATGGTGCTGAGCACCCTCGGGATGGTGCTGAGCACCCTCGGCACTCATCCTGCACCCTCGGCATGGGGCTGAGCACCCTAGGAATGGTGCTGAGCACTCTCGGGACTCATCCTGCACCCCCGGGATGGTGCTGAGCACTCTCGGGATGGTGCTGAGCATCCTCGGGACTCATCCTGCACCCTCGGGATGGTGCTGAGCACCCTAGGAATGGTGCTGAGCAACCTCGGGACTCATCCTGCACCCGCGAGATGGTGCTGAGCACCCCCGGGATGGTGCTGAGCAACCTCGGGATGGTGCTGAGCACTCTCGGGACTCATCCTGCACACTCGGGATGGTGCTGAGCACCCTCGGCACTCATCCTGCACCCTCGGCATGGGGCTGAGCACCCTAGGAATGGTGCTGAGCACTCTCGGGACTCATCCTGCACCCTCGGGATGGTGCTGAGCACCCTAGGAATGGTGCTGAGCAACCTCGGGACTCATCCTGCACCCGCGAGATGGTGCTGAGCAACCTCGGGACTCATCCTGCACCCTCGGCATGGGGCTGAGCACCCTAGGAATGGTGCTGAGCAACCTCGGGACTCATCCTGCACCCCCGGGATGGTGCTGAGCACCCTCGGGATGGTGCTGAGCAACCTCGGGACTCATCCTGCACCCGCGGGATGGTGCTGAGCACCCTCGGGATGGTGCTGAGCAACCTCGGGACTCATCCTGCACCCGCGAGATGGTGCTGAGCAGCCTCGGGATGGTGCTGAGCAGCCTCGGGATGGTGCTGAGCACTCTCGGGATGGTGCTGAACACTCTCGGGACTCATCCTGCACCCGCGAGATGGTGCTGAGCAACCTCGGGACTCATCCAGCACCCTCGGGATGGTGCTGAGCACCCTCGGGACTCATCCTGCACCCTCGGGATGGTGCTGAGCACCCTCGGCACTCATCCTGCACCCTCGGCATGGGGCTGAGCACCCTAGGAATGGTGCTGAGCACTCTCGGGACTCATCCTGCACCCCCGGGATGGTGCTGAGCACTCTCGGGATGGTGCTGAGCACCCTCGGGACTCATCCTGCACCCTCGGGATGGTGCTGAGCACCCTAGGAATGGTGCTGAGCAACCTCGGGACTCATCCTGCACCCGCGAGATGGTGCTGAGCAGCCTCGGGATGGTGCTGAGCACTCTCGGGACTCATCCTGCATCCTCGGGATGGTGCTGAGCACCCTCGGGATGGTGCTGAGCAACCTCGGGACTCATCCTGCACCCGCGGGATGGTGCTGAGCACCCTCGAGATGGTGCTGAGCAACCTCGGGACTCATCCTGCACCCGCGAGATGGTGCTGAGCAGCCTCGGGATGGTGCTGAGCACCCCCGGGATGGTGCTGAGCACTCTCGGGATGGTGCTGAACACTCTCGGGACTCATCCTGCACCCTCGCGATGGTGCTGAGCACCCTAGGAATGGTGCTGAGCAACCTCGGGACTCATCCTGCACCCGCGCGATGGTGCTGAGCACCCTCGAGATGGTGCTTAGCTACCTCGGCACTCATCCTGCACCCTCGGCATGGTGCTGAGCACCCTAGAAATGGTGCTGAGCAGCCTCGGGACTCATCCTGCACCCGCGAGATGGTGCTGAGCACCCCCGGGATGGTGCTGAGCAACCTCGGGATGGTGCTGAGCACTCTCGGGACTCATCCTGCACACTCGGGATGGTGCTGAGCACCCTCGGCACTCATCCTGCTCACTCGGGATGGTGCTGAGCACCCTAGGAATGGTGCTGAGCAACCTCGGGACTCATCCTGCACCCGCGCGATGGTGCTGAGCACCCTCGAGATGGTGCTTAGCTACCTCGGCACTCATCCTGCACCCTCGGCATGGTGCTGAGCACCCTAGAAATGGTGCTGAGCAGCCTCGGGACTCATCCTGCACCAGCGAGATGGTGCTGAGCACCCCCGGGATGGTGCTGAGCAACCTCGGGATGGTGCTGAGCACTCTCGGGACTCATCCTGCACACTCGGGATGGTGCTGAGCACCCTCGGGACTCATCCTGCTCACTCGGGATGGTGCTGAACACCCTCGGCACTCATCCTGCACGCTCGCGATGGTGCTGAGCACCCTCAGGATGGTGCGGAGCACCCTCGGGACTCATCCTGCACCAGCGGAATGGTGCTGAGCACCTTCGGGATGGTGCTGAGCACCGTCGGGACTCATCCTGCACCCTAGGAATGGTGCTGAGCAGCCTCGGAATGGTGCTGAGCACTCTCGGGACTCATCCTGTACCCTCGGGATGGTGCTGAGCACCCTAGGAATGGTGCTGAGCAACCTCGGGACTCATCCTGCACTCTCGGGATGGTGCTGAGCACCCTCGAGATGGTGCTGAGCAACCTTGGGACTCATCCTGCACCCTCGGGATGGTGCTGAGCACCCTCGAGATGGTGCTGAGCAACCTCGGCACTCATCCTGCACCCTCGGGATGGTGCTGAGCACCCTAGGAATGGTGCTGAGCAACCTCGGGACGGAGCTCAGCACCATCTCGAGGGTGCTCAGCACCATCCCGATGTGCAGGATGAGTGCCGAGGGTGCAGGATTAGTCCCAATGGTGCTGAGCACCATCCCGAAGGTGCTGAGCTCCGTCCCGAGGGTGCTCAGCACCATCCCGAGGGTGCTCAGCACCATCTCGATGTGCAGGATGAGTGCCGACGGTGCAGGATGAGGCCCAATGGTGCTGAGCACCATCCCGAGGGTGCTGAGCTCCATCCCGGGGGTGCTCAGCACCATTCCTAGGGTGCTCAGCACCATCCTCAGGGTGCAGGATGAGTCCCGATGTTGCTCAGCACCATCCCCAGACTGCTCAGCACCATCCCGATGTGCAGGATGAGTGTCGAGGAGGCTCAGCACCATTTCGAGGGTGCTCAGCACCATCCTTAGGGTGCAGGATGAGTCCCGAGGTTGCTCAGCACCATTCCTAGGGTGCTCAGCACCATCCCGAGGGTGCAGGATGAGTCCCGAGGTTGCTCAGCACCATTCCTAGGGTGCTCAGCACCATTCCGAGGGTGCAGGATGAGCGCCGAGGGCGCTCAGCTCCGTCCCGGGGGTGCTCAGGACCATCCAGAGGGTGCTCTGCACCATTCCGAGGGTGCAGGATGAGTCCCGAGGGTGCTCAGCACCATCCCGAGGGTGCAGGATGAGTCCCGAGGGTGCAGGATGAGTTCTGGGCCCTGTGGTACTGAGAAGGGAGGCGAAGCCGCATCTGTTCTGTGCTACACGGGACACCCCCCGTGCGTGGTTTATTCGGGGTGAAGGTTGCCAAGCAGCGTCTGAAGCCCTGGTTTCCGTGGAGCCCCCGTGGAGCTCAGGGGGCCGTTGCAAGGCGACGTCCCAGCTGGGCTGAGTGGGGAAAGCCTCGGTGCCCCGCGGGCTCCGCTTTCCCGGCGCCCGTGGGGCCGCCGGCCCCGCTGCCGCGCAGCGACACCGTTCTGTGCGGCCCGGGCCGATCCCACACTGCCGCTGCCGTTCGCCACTGCCCCATGCTGCTCTGCGGCGCTGACGTCATCCACGCATGCGCATTCACCGCCTCTAGCGCCACCGCCCCTGCCGCAGCCGTGCCCGGCCCCCCGTGGCACCGGCCCGTGGCAGCCTCTGAAACCGCGGAGGGGGAGAAAGAGAACAGGCACGGGAGCCCGGCTCTACAACTGCTGACACCCGCGTCGCCTCTGCCACCGCCCAGCCCAGCCACTGGCCGGTCCCCGCGTCCAGCACCGAAGGCGCCCGACGCCGGCACACGGCCCCCGCCTGTCTCTGCCCCGCTGCCAACACCGGCACAAGAAATAAACGGGAATTGGGGGAAAATCGGGAATCAGGAAAATGGGAATTGGGGGGGAAAAAAATCGGCAATGGGGAAAAAGAACGGGGAATAGGGAAAATCCCGGGAATCAGGAAAAAAACCGAGAATCGGGGGGGGGGGGGGGGGGAAACTGGAATAAAGAAAAAAACCCTGGAAATCGGGAAAAGAAACCCGGGAAAGAAAACAACAAACCAGGAATAAAGAAAAAAAAGAGAAATTATGGGAGAAACGGAAATTGGGAAAAAAGGTAATGGGATCAAAGGGAACAGGGTCACAGGTCCCGAGGGTGCTGAGCGCCTTCCAGAAAGTGCAGGATGAGTCCCGAGGGTGCTCAGCACGCTCGGTTTGGTGCTCAGCACCCTCGGGACTCATCCTGTACCTTCGGGATGGTGCTCAGCACCCTCGGGACTCATCCTGCACCCTCGGGATGGTGCTGAGCACCCTCGAGACTCATCCTACACACTCGGGATGGTGCTGAGCACCCTCGGGATGGTGCTGAGTAACCTCGGGACTCCTCCTGCACCCTCGAGACTCATCCTGCACCCTCGGAACGGTGCTCAGCACCCTCAGGATGGTGCTCAGCACCCTCGGAGAAATATTGTTTATGGCTAAATTTATTTTTTGGTTTTGTGGTTATTTGGAGATAGTACTTTGATTTTGATGATTCGAGGTATTATGAGATTATTAAGTTTGGAACAATTTGGTTTTGTATGGTTAATTGCAGTTTGTTTTTGATCTTTTTATTTTTGTAGTTGCATGTACCTGTTTATTGCTTCGGTGGTTTTTATTAGTTGTATTTTTGGAGATACGAATATTTATATGATGGATTTTTACAGGGAGTTTGTTTCTGTAGCAATATCTTATTTTTTAGTAGTTCAATTTTTTTTTTTTATTGTTAATGAGGACTTCCCATGTTTTTATAGAGCATTGATTATTATTTATGAATTAGAAGGTAGAGATTTGGTTAGGTTGTTTTAGTAATGTTTAGGGCTCATTGAATGGTTTTGAGTTTACTATGTCAATGTTTTTTTAAGTAGATTGGGTTGTGTTAAATTTTATATAGTTTTTTGTGTTTTGTTTTACTTTTATGATGTGGTATGAATGATTAGTAAAAAGAGTGTAGTGGGGGTGGTTGCTGCTCTTCTAATAAACTGGGTATAATTACTAATACACTTTTAAAACATGTTACTGTGATTGGGATGTAGGGAAGGACAAAGAAACTATTAACTCAAGCTCCTTGGTACAAACTTCAGTACATTTATAAAGTTTTTATCAATCATTATTACTGAGCTTACCATAACAGCTATTTTAATCTGTGCCCTTTTACTGTGAAAGTTATGTATTAGGGACAATATTGGAGTTATTTTTGGATAAGAAAATAAAGTTCGGGACAAGAAAGGCATTAAAACTTGAAGAAAAGCTCAGAGACTAGAACTACATGAAGGGCTCAACCCTGAGAGACATGAACTTAAGTAACACTGTTACCGAGGCCTTTGTCCCAACACACAGTAAGTACCAACAGAATGTAATCGGTATAAGTTTTTCTTACTCCTTTGAACCCCACATTGGGCAGCAAATAATGCAATGCTTAGAAAGCTAAGTCAAAAGTCAAAGTGCTGCAGGGTAACTTCACAGCTCCACACATCTTGTGTCCATCTAGGAATACCCTCTAGACTCCAAGTAAAACCTACATTACAAATTTCAAATTACAGGGGCCTGGGACTTGGCCTTTTACACCTACACCCAGGCTGGGCAGCAGGACAGAGCAGCTCCGCAACAACTACACCCAGACACCTGTGACACACAAGACAACAGACAAGGGCACACAACGGGAACACTAAACTCTGGGCCACAAGGACCAAGAGAACGTGGAATGCGATGAGCTGGGTGAGAATGAAGGCGAGCCGATGAAGCTCGCAGAACGCAGGAGGAAGAAGATGCTGATGGAACGATTAACTCCAAGAACCGCCAAGACGGATGCCCGAGAATCTGAGGGTCACAATCCTCTGCCTATCTTCGCGTTTGTACAAGTCCTAAGCCGCAACAATGGATCCTCGCGGCGCACGGCTGTTGACACAGCTCGGAACAAGACCTCTAAAAGACATCCGATCGGATGCTTTTCAAAACAGACGCAATTCCAAGGCCTCTGAGAGCTGCCGAGGCAAAGCTTCGACGGCGTCGGGCCGAGGAGCCCAGAGATTGGAGATGCTAAGAATGGTGCCAGGGTTTCTGGTAAGCCCCCGGAAGGGATAAGGCAAGGCATATACAACACGAGAGGCACAAAAGACACAGAAGGCACGATGGACAAGTGACATGACGCGCCCCGGGGCTGCTCTGTCCTGCGCACCTCAGCACTGTGAACAAAAGTGAGGCTCTCCCTTCACGTGGCCTAAGGGGCCACAGCCTAGACCTCCCCGTCCCCAAAGCTGACTCAAAAATCCCGGGTCACGAGTCCCGACTCGGCACCCCGCTTTCATCCCCTCTGTGGGTTGTAGCCTTTGACTTAGCTCTCGGACGCCCGGCGGGGAGGATCCGTAAGGGGCATCAAGGAAGGCCAGCTCGCCCTCTGGGAAGTTCCTGCCATCGCCAGGACATCGTCTCTCGGTCAGCTACAATAAATAAAACAGAAAATCAGCGGCTGATCTTTGTAGGGCATCGGCCAAAACTCGACAATTCCGCTACTCACGGTCTCCTGCGAACGGCCACGTCCTGAGGCCGCGCGCTTCGGCCACGCCGGGAGCCGGACGCCGTCGTCGCGTGGCACGCCTGAGTTAAGAGAAGACAAAGTGATGCGGCATTGCTGAAACTCAAAGGGACCCTCGCTCCTCATCCCGCCATCCCCAACTCACGGCAAGCCCTCGGCCCGTTCCTTAAGGCCACCCACACGGCCCCTTTACGTGGAAAAGGCTCCGTCACACGGTCCCGTAACACTTCCGCAGGGCTCACGGGAGCGGCGAAACAGCTGTGCAGGCCGGTTGGCGAGGGGGTCTCGGCGAAACGCGACTGGACCGCCTAAAGCACGCAAACGAGAAGGGACATTTGGCGTTGCACCGGAATCTGAGAGCCCAGCGATAACAACAGCTTCCCTCCACCGGTCAATGCTCACCTTGCCCGTTTCGCCTTGACTGCTGCTAGCTGGCTCAACTTCCTAAAAATAAAGACAAAGAGGAGACCAGTAACACAGTGACCGGTTCCAGTTGCCCTGCAAAGACAAACGTTGACTTACCTTCTCGGGGGAACCCCCTTACCCTGGCTGGAGCGCTCTGCCACCGATTTCATCCGTCCGCATCTGAAAGAAAGCTAAGACAAAAGTCAAAGTGCTGCAGGATAACTTCACAGCTCCACACATCTTGTGTCCATCTAGGAACGCCCTCTAGACTCCAACTACACCCTACATCACAAATTTCAAATAACAGGGGCCTGGGACTTGCCCTTTTACACCTACACCCAGGCTGGGCAGCAGGACAGAGCAGCTCCGGGACACCCAGACACCCGTGACACACAAGACAACAGACGAGGGGACACAATGGGGAGACAAAACTCTGGGCCAGAAGAACGGCCACGAGGACCGAGAGAACGCGGAACAAGATGACGCGGCTGAGAATGAAGGCGAGCTGATGAAGCTTAAAGAACCCGGGAGGAAGAAGATGCTGATGGAACGATTAACTCCACAAACTGCCAAGACGGATGCCCAAGAATCTTAGGGCCAAAGTCCCCTACCTATCTTTGCATTTGTTCAAGTCCTAAGCCGCAACAATGGATCCTCGCGGCACACAGCTGTTGATACAGCTGGGAACAAGACCTCTAAAAGACATCCGATCGGATGCTTTTAAAAGAGAGATGCAATGACAAGGCCCCTGAGAGCACCCGGCCCAAAGCTTTGATGGTGCCTGGCCGAGGAAGCCAGAGATGGCAGCTGCAAGGAGTGATGCCAGGGTTTCTGGTAAGCCCCTGGAAGGGATAAGGCGAAACACATACAACACGAGAGGCACAAAACACAGAAAGCACAATGGACAAGTGACACGACATGGCCAGGGACTGCTCTGTCCTGCGCACCTCAGCACTGTGAGCAAAAGTGAGGCTCTCCCTTCACGTGGCCTAAGGGGCCACAGCCTGGACATCCCCAAAGCTGACTCAAAAATCCTGGATCACGAGTCCCAACCCAGCACCCCGCTTTCATCCCCGCTGCGGGTCATAGCCTTCGACTTAGCTCTCGGATGCCCGGAGGGGAGGATCCACGTGGAGCGCCAAGGAAGGCCGCCTCGCCATCCGGGAAGTTCCTGCCATCGCCAGGATGTCGTCTCTCAGTCAGCTACAATAAATAAAACAGAAAAGCAGTGCATGATTGTGTCACAGGGCATCTGCCAAAACCCAACAATCCCGCTACTCACGGTCTCCTGCAAATGGCTGCATCCTGAGGCCACGCGCTTCAGCCACGCCGGGAGCCGGACGCCGTCGTCGCAGGGCACGCCTGAGTTAAGAGAAGACAAAGTGATGCATCATTGCTGAAACTCAAAGGGACCCTCGCTCCTCCTCCCAACATCCCCAACTCACGGCAAGCCCTCGGCCCGTTCCTTAAGGCCACCCACACGGCCCCTTTACGTGGAAAAGGCTCCGTCACACGGTCCCGTAACGCTTCCGCAGGGCTCAGGGGAGAGGCGAAGCAGGTGTGCCGGTTGGTTGGCGAGGGGGTCTCGGCGAAACGCGACTGGACCGCCTAAAGCACGCAAACGAGAAGGGACATTTGGCGTTGCACCGGAATCTGAGAGCCCAGCGATAACAACAGCTTCCCTCCACCGGTCAACGCTCACCTTGCCCGTTTCGCCTTGACTGCTGCTAGCTGGCTCTACTTCCTAAAAATAAAGACAAAGAGGAGACCTGTAACACAGTGACCGGTTCCAGTTGCCCTGCAAAGACAAACGTTGACTTACCTTCTCGGGGGAACCCCCTTACCCTGGCTGGGGCGCTCTGCCACCGATTTAATCCGTCCGCATCTGAAAGAAAGCTAAGACAAAAGTCAAAGTGCTGCAGGGTAACTTCACAGCTCCACACATCTTGTGTCCATCTAGGAACGCCCTCTAGACTCCAGCTCACCCTACATTACAAATTTCAAATAACAGGGGCCTGGGACTTGCCCTTTTACACCTACACCCAGGCTGGGCAGCAGGACAGAGCAGCTCCGGGACAGCTACACCCAGACACCCGTGACACACAAGACAACAGACGAGGGGACACAACGGGGAGACACAGCTCTGGGCCACAAGAACGGCCACAAGGACCGAGAGAACGCGGAACAAGATGACGCGGCTGAGAATGAAGGTGAGCTGATGAAGCTCACAGAACCCGGGAGGAAGAAGATGCTGATGGAACGATTAACTCCAAGAAATGCCAAGACGGATGCCTGAGAATCTGAGGGTCACAATCCTCTACCTATCTTTGCGTTTGTACAAGTCCTAGGCCGCAACAATGGATCCTCGCGGCGCACGGCTGTTGACACAGCTCGGAACAAGACCTCTAGAAGACATCCGATCGGATGCTTTTCGAGAGAGACGCGATTCCGAGGCCTCTGAGTGCTGCCGAGCCGAGGAACCCAGAGATCGGAGATGCTAATAGCGGCGCTGGGTTTTCCGGTAAGCCCCCGGAAGGGATAAGGCAAGGCATGTACGACACGAGAGGCACAAAAAAAAGACACAGAAGGCACAATGGACAAGTGACATGACGCGCCCCGGGGCTGCTCTGTCCTGCGCACCTCAGCACTGTGAACAAAAGTGAGGCTCTCCCTTCACGTGGCCTAAGGGGCCACAGCCTAGACCTCCCCGTCCCCAAAGCTGACTCAAAAATCCCGGGTCACGAGTCCCGACTCGGCACCCCGCTTTCATCCCCTCTGTGGGTCGTAGCCTTTGACTTAGCTCTCGGACGCCCGGCGGGGAGGATCCGTAAGGGGCATCAAGGAAGGCCAGCTCGCCCTCTGGGAAGTTCCTGCCATCGCCAGGACATCGTCTCTCGGTCAGCTACAATAAATAAAACAGAAAATCAGCGGCTGATCTTTGTAGGGCATCGGCCAAAACTCGACAATTCTGCTACTCACGGTCTCCTGCGAACGGCCACGTCCTGAGGCCGCGCGCTTCGGCCACGCCGGGAGCCGGACGCCGTCGTCGCGTGGCACGCCTGAGTTAAGGGAAGACAAAGTGATGCGGCATTGCTGAAACTCAAAGGGACCCTCGCTCCTCATCCCGCCATCCCCAACTCACGGCAAGCCCTCGGCCCGTTCCTTAAGGCCACCCACACGGCCCCTTTACGTGGAAAAGGCTCCGTCACACGGTCCCGTAACGCTTCCGCAGGGCTCACGGGAGCGGCGAAACAGCTGTGCAGGCCGGTTGGCGAGGGGGTCTCGGCGAAACGCGACTGGACCGCCTAAAGCACGCAAACGAGAAGGGACATTTGGCGTTGCACCGGAATCTGAGAGCCCAGCGATAACAACAGCTTCCCTCCACCGGTCAATGCTCACCGTGCCCGTTTCGCCTTGACTGCTGCTAGCCGGCTCAACTTCCTAAAAATAAAGACAAAGAGGAGACCTGTAACACAGTGACCGGTTCCAGTTGCCCTGCAAAGACAAACGTTGACTTACCTTCTCGGGGGAACCCCCTTACCCTGGCTGGGGCGCTCTGCCACCGATTTCATCCGTCCGCATCTGAAAGAAAGCTGAGACAAAAGTCAAAGTGCTGCAGGGTAACTTCACAGCTCCACACATCTTGTGTCCATCTAGGAACACCCGCTAGACTCCAAGTAAAACCTACATTACAAATTTCAAATTACAGGGGCCTGGGATTTGGCCTTTTACACCTACACCCAGGCTGGGCAGCAGGACAGAGCAGCTCCGGGACAGCTACACCCAGACACCCGTGACACACAAGACAACAGACGAGGGGACACAACGGGGAGACAAAACTCTGGGCCACAAGAACGGCCGCAAGGACCGAGAGAACGCGGAACAAGATGACGCGGCTGAGAATGAAGGCGAGCTGATGAAGCTTAAAGAACCCGGGAGGAAGAAGATGCTGATGGAACGATTAACTCCACAAACTGCCAAGACGGATGCCCAAGAATCTTAGGGCCAAAGTCCCCTACCTATCTTTGCATTTGTTCAAGTCCTAAGCCGCAACAATGGATCCTCGCGGCACACAGCTGTTGATACAGCTGGGAACAAGACCTCTAAAAGACATCCGATCGGATGCTTTTAAAAGAGAGATGCAATGACAAGGCCCCTGAGAGCACCCGGCCCAAAGCTTTGATGGTGCCTGGCCGAGGAAGCCAGAGATGGCAGCTGCAAGGAGTGATGCCAGGGTTTCTGGTAAGCCCCTGGAAGGGATAAGGCGAAACACATACAACACGAGAGGCACAAAACACAGAAAGCACAATGGACAAGTGACACGACATGGCCAGGGACTGCTCTGTCCTGCGCACCTCAGCACTGTGAGCAAAAGTGAGGCTCTCCCTTCACGTGGCCTAAGGGGCCACAGCCTGGACATCCCCAAAGCTGACTCAAAAATCCTGGATCACGAGTCCCAACCCAGCACCCCGCTTTCATCCCCGCTGCGGGTCATAGCCTTCGACTTAGCTCTCGGATGCCCGGAGGGGAGGATCCACGTGGAGCGCCAAGGAAGGCCGCCTCGCCATCCGGGAAGTTCCTGCCATCGCCAGGATGTCGTCTCTCAGTCAGCTACAATAAATAAAACAGAAAAGCAGTGCATGATTGTGTCACAGGGCATCTGCCAAAACCCAACAATCCCGCTACTCACGGTCTCCTGCAAATGGCTGCATCCTGAGGCCACGCGCTTCAGCCACGCCGGGAGCCGGACGCCGTCGTCGCAGGGCACGCCTGAGTTAAGAGAAGACAAAGTGATGCATCATTGCTGAAACTCAAAGGGACCCTCGCTCCTCCTCCCAACATCCCCAACTCACGGCAAGCCCTCGGCCCGTTCCTTAAGGCCACCCACACGGCCCCTTTACGTGGAAAAGGCTCCGTCACACGGTCCCGTAACGCTTCCGCAGGGCTCAGGGGAGAGGCGAAGCAGGTGTGCCGGTTGGTTGGCGAGGGGGTCTCGGCGAAACGCGACTGGACCGCCTAAAGCACGCAAACGAGAAGGGACATTTGGCGTTGCACTGGAATCTGAGAGCCCAGCGATAACAACAGCTTCCCTCCACCGGTCAACGCTCACCTTGCCCGTTTCGCCTTGACTGCTGCTAGCTGGCTCTACTTCCTAAAAATAAAGACAAAGAGGAGACCTGTAACACAGTGACCGGTTCCAGTTGCCCTGCAAAGACAAACGTTGACTTACCTTCTCGGGGGAACCCCCTTACCCTGGCTGGGGCGCTCTGCCACCGATTTAATCCGTCCGCATCTGAAAGAAAGCTAAGACAAAAGTCAAAGTGCTGCAGGGTAACTTCACAGCTCCACACATCTTGTGTCCATCTAGGAACGCCCTCTAGACTCCAGCTCACCCTACATTACAAATTTCAAATAACAGGGGCCTGGGACTTGCCCTTTTACACCTACACCCAGGCTGGGCAGCAGGACAGAGCAGCTCCGGGACAGCTACACCCAGACACCCGTGACACACAAGACAACAGACGAGGGGACACAACGGGGAGACACAGCTCTGGGCCACAAGAACGGCCACAAGGACCGAGAGAACGCGGAACAAGATGACGCGGCTGAGAATGAAGGTGAGCTGATGAAGCTCACAGAACCCGGGAGGAAGAAGATGCTGATGGAACGATTAACTCCAAGAAATGCCAAGACGGATGCCTGAGAATCTGAGGGTCACAATCCTCTACCTATCTTTGCGTTTGTACAAGTCCTAGGCCGCAACAATGGATCCTCGCGGCGCACGGCTGTTGACACAGCTCGGAACAAGACCTCTAGAAGACATCCGATCGGATGCTTTTCGAGAGAGACGCGATTCCGAGGCCTCTGAGTGCTGCCGAGCCGAGGAACCCAGAGATCGGAGATGCTAATAGCGGCGCTAGGTTTTCCGGTAGGCCCCCGGAAGGGATAAGGCAAGGCATGTACGACACGAGAGGCACAAAAAAAAGACACAGAAGGCACAATGGACAAGTGACATGACGCGCCCCGGGGCTGCTCTGTCCTGCGCACCTCAGCACTGTGAACAAAAGTGAGGCTCTCCCTTCACGTGGCCTAAGGGGCCACAGCCTAGACCTCCCCGTCCCCAAAGCTGACTCAAAAATCCCGGGTCACGAGTCCCGACTCGGCACCCCGCTTTCATCCCCTCTGTGGGTCGTAGCCTTTGACTTAGCTCTCGGACGCCCGGCGGGGAGGATCCGTAAGGGGCATCAAGGAAGGCCAGCTCGCCCTCTGGGAAGTTCCTGCCATCGCCAGGACATCGTCTCTCGGTCAGCTACAATAAATAAAACAGAAAATCAGCGGCTGATCTTTGTAGGGCATCGGCCAAAACTCGACAATTCCGCTACTCACGGTCTCCTGCGAACGGCCACGTCCTGAGGCCGCGCACTTCGGCCACGCCGGGAGCCGGACGCCGTCGTCGCGTGGCACGCCTGAGTTAAGAGAAGACAAAGTGATGCGGCATTGCTGAAACTCAAAGGGACCCTCGCTCCTCATCCCGCCATCCCCAACTCACGGCAAGCCCTCGGCCCGTTCCTTAAGGCCACCCACACGGCCGCTTTACGTGGAAAAGGCTCCGTCACACGGTCCCGTAACGCTTCCGCAGGGCTCACGGGAGCAGCGAAACAGCCGTGCAGGCCGGTTGGCGAGGGGGTCTCGGCGAAACGCGACTGGACCGCCTAAAGCACGCAAACGAGAAGGGACATTTGGCGTTGCACCGGAATCTGAGAGCCCAGCGATAACAACAGCTTCCCTCCACCGGTCAATGCTCACCTTGCCCGTTTCGCCTTGACTGCTGCTAGCCGGCTCAACTTCCTAAAAATAAAGACAAAGAGGAGACCTGTAACACAGTGACCGGTTCCAGTTGCCCTGCAAAGACAAACGTTGACTTACCTTCTCGGGGGAACCCCCTTACCCTGGCTGGGGCGCTCTGCCACCGATTTCATCCGTCCGCATCTGAAAGAAAGCTGAGACAAAAGTCAAAGTGCTGCAGGGTAACTTCACAGCTACAGACATCTTGTGTCCATCTAGGAACACCCGCTAGACTCCAAGTAAAACCTACATTACAAATTTCAAATTACAGGGGCCTGGGATTTGGCCTTTTACACCTACACCCAGGCTGGGCAGCAGGACAGAGCAGCTCCGGGACAGCTACACCCAGACACCCGTGACACACAAGACAACAGACGAGGGGACACAACGGGGAGACAAAACTCTGGGCCACAAGAACGGCCGCAAGGACCGAGAGAACGCGGAACAAGATGACGCGGCTGAGAATGAAGGCGAGCTGATGAAGCTTAAAGAACCCGGGAGGAAGAAGATGCTGACGGAACGATTAACTCCACAAACTGCCAAGACGGATGCCCAAGAATCTTAGGGCCAAAGTCCCCTACCTATCTTTGCATTTGTTCAAGTCCTAAGCCGCAACAATGGATCCTCGCGGCACACAGCTGTTGATACAGCTGGGAACAAGACCTCTAAAAGACATCCGATTGGATGCTTTTAAAAGAGAGATGCAATGACAAGGCCCCTGAGAGCACCCGGCCCAAAGCTTTGATGGTGCCTGGCCGAGGAAGCCAGTGATGGCAGCTGCAAGGAGTGATGCCAGGGTTTCTGGTAAGCCCCTGGAAGGGATAAGGCGAAACACATACAACACGAGAGGCACAAAACACAGAAAGCACAATGGACAAGTGACACGACATGGCCAGGGACTGCTCTGTCCTGCGCACCTCAGCACTGTGAGCAAAAGTGAGGCTCTCCCTTCACGTGGCCTAAGGGGCCACAGCCTGGACATCCCCAAAGCTGACTCAAAAATCCTGGATCACGAGTCCCAACCCAGCACCCCGCTTTCATCCCCGCTGCGGGTCATAGCCTTCGACTTAGCTCTCGGATGCCCGGAGGGGAGGATCCACGTGGAGCGCCAAGGAAGGCCGCCTCGCCATCCGGGAAGTTCCTGCCATCGCCAGGATGTCGTCTCTCAGTCAGCTACAATAAATAAAACAGAAAAGCAGTGCATGATTGTGTCACAGGGCATCTGCCAAAACCCAACAATCCCGCTACTCACGGTCTCCTGCAAATGGCTGCATCCTGAGGCCACGCGCTTCGGCCACGCCGGGAGCCGGACGCCGTCGTCGCAGGGCACGCCTGAGTTAAGGGAAGACAAAGTGATGCGGCATTGCTGGAACTCAAAGGGACCCTCGCTCCTACTCCCAACATCCCCAACTCACGGCAAGCCCTCGGCCCGTTCCTTAAGGCCACCCACACGGCCCCTTTACGTGGAAAAGGCTCCGTCACACGGTCCCGTAACGCTTCCGCAGGGCTCAGGGGAGAGGCGAAGCAGGTGTGCCGGTTGGTTGGCGAGGGGGTCTCGGCGAAACGCGACTGGACCGCCTAAAGCGCGCAAACGAGAAGGGACATTTGGCGTTGCACCGGAATCTGAGAGCCCAGCGATAACAACAGCTTCCCTCCACCGGTCAACGCTCACCTTGCCCGTTTCGCCTTGACTGCTGCTAGCTGGCTCTACTTCCTAAAAATAAAGACAAAGAGGAGACCTGTAACACAGTGACCGGTTCCAGTTGTCCTGCAAAGACAAACATTGACTTACCTTCTCGGGGGAACCCCCTTACCCTGGCTGGGGCGCTCTGCCACCGATTTCATCCGTCCGCATCTGAAAGAAAGCTGAGACAAAAGTCAAAGTGCTGCAGGGTAACTTCACAGCTACAGACATCTTGTGTCCATCTAGGAACGCCCTCTAGACTCCAGCTCACCCTACATTACAAATTTCAAATAACAGGGGCCTGGGACGTGGCCTTTTACACCTACACCCAGGCTGGGCAGCAGGACAGAGCAGCTCCGGGACAGCTACACCCAGACACCCGTGACACACAAGACAACAGACGAGGGGACACAACGGGGAGACACAGCTCTGGGCCACAAGAACGGCCACAAGGACCGAGAGAACGCAGAACGAGATGAGCCGGGTGAGAATGAAGGCGAGCTGATGAAGCTCGCAGAACCCAGGAGGAAGAAGATGCTGATGGAATGACAAACTCCAGCAACTGCCAAGACAGATGCCCGAGAATGTGAGGGCCACAGTCCCCTACCTATCTTTGTGTTTCTTCAAGTCCTAAGCCGCAACAATGGATCCTCGCGGCGCACGGCTGTCGACACAGCTCGGAACAAGACCTCTAAAAGACATCCGATCGGATGCTTTTCAAAACAGACGCGATTCCAAGGCCTCTGAGAGCTCCAGAGGCAAAGCTTCGATGGCGGCGGGCTGAGGAGCCCAGAGATCGGAGATGCGAGGAGTGACACCGGGGTTTCTGGCAAGCCCCCTGAAGAAACAAGGCGAGGCACGTACAACAGGAGAGGCACAAAAAACACAGAAAGCACAATGGACAAGTGACATGATGTGCCCCGGGGCTGCTCTGTCCTGCACACCTCAGCACTGTGAACACAAGTGAGGCTCTCCCACCGTGTGGCCTAAGGGGCCACAGCCTGGACTTCCCCCTCCCCAAAGCTGACTTAAAAATCCCAGGTCACGAGTCCCGACCCTGCACCCCGCTTTCATCCCCTCTGCAATTCACAGCCTTCGACTTAGCTCTTGGATGCCCGGCCGGGAGGATCCACACGAGGACGCCCTGGAAGGCCGCTGCGCTATCCGGGAAGTTCCTGCCATTGCCAGGATGTCGTCTCCTGGTCAGCTACAATCAAGAAGACCAAATATCAGTGCAGGATCTTAGCGGCACATCTGTGAAAACCCAGCACTTACCTTCTCTAGAGAACGCCCAGGTTCATGGGCTGCACACTTCACCCCACAGGGAGGCAGAGGCTTGCTTCACAGCAGTATTGGCTGACAGAGCCAAATTACCACCACCTCAAGAAGGGGAGGAAGACTCTCCAGTCAGTGAGGGACAGGGAGCCCAGGGTACCCCAAGGATGGAAACCCCAGCTTATATGACAGCAGTAGGCCCTAGCACTCACTATCACTTCCTGGCTGGCCCTAGCACCAGGGGTACTGCCTGCAGCTCTCGGGGGTTCTGGCACTCTGCTGCTTTAGGGTTCCTGCCTGCAGCTGCCTCAGGGAAACGGCAGTGTTGTTAGGGCTGCTGTTTAGGGTTTGAATAATCCTGTACTCTACCTTATATCGAAACCTGTACCCCTTTTATTTTTGCTGCTTGTCTCCAGCCCTCGAGCTTTTGACCTCTGAAGCCCTCCCTCATCCTCTCTGTGTCATTGCCAAGCTCCCGCGCTGAACCCTACCAACTTACAACCCTACGCTTGCAACCGGGGATGCTCCTTATCCATAGGCCCCAAGAGATGTCCTTTAGCCCGGACCAGGCAATCCACAGTTGCTCCCTACCCTACCTAAGTTTGGCCCTGAGACAGGGCAGAGGCTGACAGAGCCGAACTCTTTGCGGAGGCTAGGCACGAAGCCTTACCAACCGCCGCCTCGAGGAGGGGTGGGAGCAATCCCCGGCTGCGGAGGGACCGAGAGCCCAGGGTGGGGCGGGGCGGGAAACCCCCTGTTTCCCCAACCCTACGGATCATCCCCCCACTATCTCCTGGCTGGCCCTAGCACCAGGCAACTGCCTGCAGCTCTCGGGGGTTCTGGCACTCTGCTGCTTTAGGGTTCCTGCCTGCAGCTGCCTCAGGGAAATGGGGGCACTGTTAGGGCTGCTGTTTAGGGTTTGGGTACACCTGAACTCTACCTTATATCCCAACCTGTACCCCTTTTATTTTCAATGTTTGTCTCCAGCCCTCGAGCTTTTGACCTCTGAAGCCCTCCCTCAGCCTCTCTGTGTCACTGCCAAGCTCCTCCACTGAACCTTACAAACTTACAACCCTACGCTTGCAACCGGGGATGCTCCTTATCCATAGGCCCCAAGAGATGTCCTTTAGCCCGGACCAGGCAATCCACAGTTGCTCCCTACCCTACCTAAGTTTGGCCCTGAGACAGGGCAGAGGCTGACAGAGCCGAACTCTTTGCGGAGGCCAGGCACGAAGCCCTACCAACCGCCGCCTCGAGGAGGGGTGGGAGCAATCCCCGGCTGCGGAGGGACCGAGAGCCCAGGGTGGGGCGGGGCGGGAAACCCCCTGTTTCCCCAACCCTACGGATCGTCCCCCCACTATCTCCTGGCTGGCCCTAGCACCAGGGTACTGCCTGCACCTCTCGGGGGTTCTGGAACTCTCCTGCTTTAGGGTTCCTGCCTGCAGCTGCCTCAGGGAAATGGGAGCACTGTTAGGGCTGCTGTTTAGGGTGGGATACACCTAAACTCCACCTTACCTATACCCCTTATTTTCACTGTTTGCTCAGCCTTTTTTTTTTCTTGTGACAGATTGAGGGCACCGGGGAGGGACTGCCAAGGTGAAATCAAAAGGGAAAAGGAGAAAGATCAGCCCTGCAAATCCACAGTGGCTCAGCTGTTCAGGTGCTGCTCCCTGGCAAAAAGCTTTGTCCCTCACCACCTCCTTTAAGCGGTGCTCCACGTCCAAGTGCATCCAGGTGCTCCCCCAAACCCTATGAGATGCTCTCACCGTCACTCCATGAGATGTCACTGGGAGCCCACCAGAAACTCCTCTCCTCCGGCAGATCCATGCCAGTGTTGTTTTGCCACTTGTATTTGGCCCTGTAATAACAGCAAAATTGTTGCCGTCCGTCAGGTACGTGTTGTTAGACGCAGGTTTTTCCATAGCCATCTTTTCAAGAATGGGGTGCCATCCCTGCTTGATTGCTAAATTATCACTAAATTCTGGAAAAACTAAATGAGAAAAAAAAAAATCTAAGACAGCGCCGAGTTAATATGGAAACCTTTACATGATTAAAGTAGTATGTTTTGAAATAAAGTGAATTCTTCCAGGCTTACTACAAAAATCCTATTCCTAAAAATAAAATAACCAAAAAACAAACAGCATCAAATTCCCACTAATATAATCAATAAAATCACAATACCTCCACCAACCAAGGGAAAAAAACCTTAACCTAGAAAAAATTTGAACCCCCTCAAAAAGATTCAACACTGAAACACAACTCATCCTAACACATCAACTAACAATACTAAAATAATTTTTCAAAACAAATATAAAAACCCTTCTAAAATCTACTGGTCTTTTCTTGACAACAAAAAAAAAAAAACCTCTTTTAAAATGAATTTAAAAACAGACTGAAACCTGCCTTCTATTAAGAAACACATTCATTTTAAAACAATTCCTCCCCATTGGTCTCAAACCTTTCTAAGGTTTGGATCCCGTTCCAGTGCACCAGAACCAAATCAACCTGCTCTGGCTCTGGAAACATCAGCGACACCAAACCCAGAGCACGAAGCACCTCGCCGTTCCTACCCCGCTGTCCCTCGGCCCTGCTCTCTCGTGTCCTACGCTGCAGAGCGCTGGGAGCCAGGTTCACCCCCGAGAATTGTCGCATCCATTTCCTCGGACATTCCAGCTTCCACGGGGATATTGCGGGGACCCCCTGCACTCCATTCCCTAGTACAGCAGCAAGACAAAGTTCTCCCCCAGCCCGCATCTCCAGAAAATCGTGTACAAGCCTTGAACAAGCTCCGAGGCTTGAGAAATACGGTCTGCCCAAAAAGCCCAACTCTGCATCCAGGGGAAATGAACATCACAAACAGATTCATGCACACCAGATGCACGGGACGCTGCCAGCTTGGACCTGCAATTAACTCGGCAATGGAAAAACCTGAGCTCGAAGCCCTCACGTGAGGGTGCAAAAGGTATTGGACACAGTTTCTAGAAAGCGTCACATCGTTATTTAAAGGCGCGGCTCTGCTAAAGAGCAACACCGACAAAGCCCCCAGACAAAAAGCCTGGGGGGTCGGGCTTTTCCCCCTCCCCTCCTCCCAGCGGCTTTTGCCAGCGCACTCTGCAGCTGACGAGCCACAGGTGTCCCCCAGCGGCCCTCGCCGGGACTCGCTCCCGGGCTGGCGCCGCTCCAGGTGCGGGGGGACCGGGGGAGCCACGCGAGCCCCGGCAGCGGCGGCACTCGGCACCCGGGGGCGGCCCCGCGCTCCCGGCCCCGGACGGACCGGGGCTCCCGGCAGGAAAGCGGCTCCTCCGGCGGGCGGGGGCGGCCCCGGCCCCGGGAGAGCCCGGCCCGCCCAGCGGCACCGGGACCGGCTCGAAGGGACCCCGGCGGTGCCCGAGCCCCGCGCCCGGAGCGGGCGGAGCGGCCGGGACCGACACAGCTCCGCGCCGCGGCTCCCGCCTGCCGGCCCGGCAGAGCTCACCTCGCCTCCACACAGCTCTGTCTCTCCCCGGCAAGAGGAAATCAAAAAGGAAAAGGAGAAAAGTCCCCCCTACGAACCCGCACTGGCTTACTTGCTCAGATGCTGCTTCCTGACACAAAGGTTTGTCCCTCGGCACCTCCTTTAAGCAATGCTCCATGTCCAAGTGCATCCAGCTATTCTCCCAGACCCTACGAGATGCTCCTGGTATCGTACCATGAGACACCCCTGGGGAGCTCACCATAAACCCCTCTCCTGCTCCAACTGCTCCGTGCCCAAGTGAACTGAGGGAAACCCTCCCCTTAAAACAGCCTCGGGCAGGACCCACCCGCTCCTCATCAACCTCACAGCTCACACCTGGGGCTGCTCTGAGCCCTGATCATCCTCACTGCTCACACCTGGGGCTGTTCTGAGCCCTCATCAACCTCACAGTTCAGTTTGTGCTGTTGCCACCCCAAGAGCAAGGGCAGGGGCAGAAGGAACTTGTTGCTCATTCCCTGGACAGCTCATTGTCTGCATTGACACACTGGGGCACCAGGCTTTCCTTGCTATGGATGAGGACACCTCTCCTCCTCCAGGTGCCCAAGGCTGAAAATGGAATTCCACCTCTACAATTCCATGTGTTTGAGTTTCATAATTCCCAATGTAATTCCCCATGGATCGCAAGCCATCACCTCTAATTTTTCCTCTAGAATCACTGCTGACTTGCCTTTCTGTGGAAGTGTTTGACACATCGATGCAGAGTTCAGGGGCTCGTTTATGGCTTATCCTGACGAGCACAAAGGAAATCCAAACACCCATAATTACAGGGAAATATGGATAAAGTTTATAAATACTCCTCTTCCCTGCAACTCCCTGGCAACCTCCCATTGACCTTTTACTCTTAACCTCTGAATTTTGACGTTTGACTCTTGACTTTAGCTCTTTGAAGTTTGATTCCCTGATAATTGACCTTGAACCACATAACCTTGGAAAATTAACCCATAACATTGGACCTTGGACCCTTTACTCTTGGTCTTTGAACCCTGACCATTCACATGTGACCCTTGAAGTTTGAATCCCTGACTTTTCACTTCAACCATTTGCCCTTGACCTCGGCCCTTTGACCAATGACCCTTGATCTTTGAGCCTGCCCCAACATCAATATCACTGACCTACAGTGATTTCAGCATATGAATCCTACTGTAGTTATCTCACCCTACAGTGGCAATCCCATGTTCAGTCTCTATCCCAGCCCCACAGTGATTTCAGCTCCAGCTGAAAGTTCCATTTCATAGATCCGGCTCCAGTTCATAGTTCCCATTCAGCAGTTCCATGCCCAGGTGCATCCGGGTGCTCCCCGAGCCCCTGCGAGATATTCCAACCATCCTTCCTTGAGAGACCCCCCGGAAATCCCCCCTCGGCCCCTGCCCACCAGCAGCTCCCCGCTCAGGTGTCCTCAGGTAGCCCCCTGCAGCAGCACCCGCCCCGTCTTCATCCACAATTCGGAGACGTGAGAGAAACGAGAGTTTTATTTCCGAGGAAGCGCCCGATCACCACAGCGGGCGCCACACTGCCATAAAGCACAGCCGCCGCGCTGTCCACTCCTGCCAAACTGCCGTAAAGCATCCACCCAAAGCCGCCGCGCCGATCGTGCTGCCGAAAAGTGCCGGGGAAGATGGCGGCCGTGACGGTGTGGGAGTCGCGGGCTGGGTCAGGCCCCGCCGGGCCTCACCGGGAATGGACGGCGGAGCCCGTCAGCACCGGCGTGAGTGGGGCGGGGGGCGGCGGGAGGACCCACTTGGAGGGCTATGTAGTCGCGATGGGCTTACGGGGGGTGGGGGTGTTGTGGACCAAGAGAACCCGCCATGGGGTGGAGGGAGCGGGCTGTGGGGCAGAGGGTCCTCGATGTGCGGCTGAGGGTGGAGTTGGGGCTGGGTTTGGGGCAGAAGGGGCTGGGGGCAAGGGCTAGCGGAGCAGAGAGTTCGCTGAAGAGTGCGAGAAGGAGAACGGGGTCAGAGGGACCCCCCTGGAGAGGGGTGCTATGGGGCACGGTGTGGTTTCTCTGGGAAGGGGGGCAGTTGCTGTGGGGCCGGGAGTTCTGTGGAAGGACGATTTCTGTGCGGCAGGGGAATTGTGTGAGGCGAGATCTGCAGTGGGAAGGCGGTTTCTGTGAGGCAGGGGCTGCTGTTGTGCCGGGACTTGCAGCGCACACCTTCCCTGCCTTCCCCCCCAGACCACCATCATGGCCGTGGAGTTCGATGGAGGCGTCGTCATAGGGGCCGACTCCCGAACCACCACCGGGTGAGTGCCATGGGCCGTGACATCATCAGTGCCCTCACGGGGATCCGGGACGGTGTGCTGGGGTTGTCACTCTTGTCACGGTGTCATGATGATGTCACTGGGAAGCCAAAGCTGCAGGCAGGGTGCCAGGTATCTCAAGATATCAATGTCACACTTGACAGGCATTTTTCTTCACCAATATTATCCAACAATCCTTTATTTATGTGGAATAATTCCTGCAAAAACATTCTCAGGTTAAAGTTTGTGATCTTGGTCCCAGTTTCTCTCCACAGATCTCATTTTTTCTTGGCCAAATAGTTTTTCCTCTTTTAGGGGGAGTTTTCAGATCCCACAGAACCATTCCCCGGTGTGGTGATAAAAATTGGATTTAAATCCCGTGTTAAAATCGCCCAATCCAAAGGGCTTCCTGCATCCTTCTAAGTGATGTAATTCTTAATTCATCTGTAAAATATGGGACACTTCCCACACTATATTTGTTATCATCTTTGGTCCATTATATGGAAAAATTCTTTCCAGTGCCTCAGATCTTTGAACAAAACCTGAATTATTTTTATTGATATTCCATCCTGGTAATCCTGTAAAATCCATTTCCCAGCGTTCCCTGGGGGTTATCCCTGGCTTTCCGGGATTTCCTCCCCTATTATTTCTTTTTGTTGTTATTACCGCAGCAAATCCTATATTTCTAAGTCACGTGCCTGCAAAACCTGGCACTTTGTGCCCAAAGAAATTCCAGCATCTTTCTGGGACCAACACCTGCTTTCCAGGGTTTTCTTAGCATCTCCAGCGCATTGCTCCTCTTGCAGTGTTACCTTGGGGGGTTGTTCCGGTAACATCACACTGCTGTCACCTCCAGCAGCCAGGCTGCTGCCACAGTGACATCACCACGGTGTCCCGCAGGTCCTACATAGCCAACCGAGTGACAGACAAACTGACCCCCGTCCACGACCGAATCTTCTGCTGCCGCTCGGGCTCGGCAGCCGACACTCAGGCAGTGGCTGATGCTGTGGCCTATCAGCTGGCCTTCCACAGGTACCCCCCATGGGGCATGGGGTAGGGTCAGGGAGGCTGTCAGGACAACCCCCAGCCCGACACCTGGCCCTGCCCCACAGCGTGGAGCTGGAGGAGCCGCCGCGGGTGCGCACAGCCGCCCGCCTCTTCCAGCAGAGCTGCTACCGGTACCGTGAGGAACTCAGCGCCGGCATCATTGTCGCTGGCTGGGACCCACGGCGGGGGGGACAGGTGGGCTCCCTTTAGTTCCGGTGTCTCCTTTTCTGTCCTCTCTGCTGTCCCAGCATGTCCCTTTTTCTTCCCGAGTGTCCCCTTTTCTGTCCAGGAGTGTCTCACTCTGCCCCACATCTCCTTCTGCTTCCTGGTATCCCCTTCTCTGCCCTACAGCGCTCACCTCTGCCCTACAGTGCTCCTCCTTTCTGCCTCATAACCCCATCTTTTCCCTGCAGTCCTCTCTTTCTGCCCCGCAGCCCCCTCCTTTTCCCCAGAGCACCCTACAGCCCCCGCTGTGCCCCCCAGGTGTACGTGGTGCCGATGGGAGGGCTGCTCTTGCGCCAGCCCTTCGCTGTGGGGGGCTCAGGAAGCTCCTACATCTATGGATTCCTGGATGCCACATTCCAGCCGGGGATGACCCGCTCCCAGTGCCAGGAATTCGTCGCCCGTGGTGGGTTTGGGGGATATTGGAGAATTTGGGGTGGGAGGTGGGAAGGGTCCTGAGAGGGGGCTTGGAGTCCTGGGAGAGGATTTGGGGGTACAGAGGAGTTTGGCTGGCATTGAAGGGTTTGGGCGTGTCCTGGGTAGGCATTTTGGGAACATGGAGTGGTGTAGGGGTCTTGGGAGAGGATTTGTGGAACACGGAAGAGTTTGGGGGGTCCTGGAAGAGGATTTCGGAGCACAGAAGAGTCTGGGCAGCACTGAGGGGTCTTGGAGTGTCTTGGAGATTTGGGAACATGAATGGTTTGGGGGGTTCCTTACCTATGTTCCCCCAGCACTGGCCCTGGCGATGGTGCGGGACGGCTCCAGTGGGGGGGTCATCAGGCTGGCGGCCATCACCGAGGAGGGAGTGGAACGGACAGTCCTGGCCGGCTCTGACCTGCCCTGGGGTGATGGTGGCCCCCCTGTTTGAGGGAGAGCCCCCCCCCCGCCAGGACCCCCGAATTTGGCAGGGGAGACAATAAACAGCTCTGCTGCCTCTGCTGGATTTTTTTGGGGTCTAGCTTTGGAGTCCCCTGCTGTCACGCAGTCCCTGGTGGGGGCAAGGCCACACCCACGGTGTGACAGACACAGACCCCCCCCCAGCGTGACAAAGATAAAGCACCCTGCAATGTCTGTAGGTCTTGCTTTAATTACATGATCACGATCCATGATTCATTAACAAAGCGCAGGGTGGAGGGTGCTGGGGAAAGGGCGGGGGGGAGGGGGAATCTGGGGGGCTCTTGCCCCACGCTGTGACCTTGATACTGGCTGGTAACAAAACCCCCAGAGGGGTGGGAAGGGGGCACATGGGGACGGCACCCTACAGTCTCTATAGGGCTGCCCCGTAGGGACAAGACATCCCCTGCTGTCCCCATGGGAGGGATCCAGTGCCCCTGTATCAGGCCCAGGGCCCCTCCATAGGGCCCCAGGGCCACTTCATAGCCTTGATGGGGGTGGTCAGGCACTCCTATAGAGTCACCTAGCCTCCAGCCCCTGGTGGGGTGGGGGTCAGGCACCCACCCACCCACCAGGGAGAGGTCAGACCCCCTCAGAGCCCACGGGATGGGGTCAGATCCCCCCGACCCCCCCCCCCCCCCGGGGGGTGTCAGGCACTGAGGAAGAGCCGCTGGTACCACTTGTTCATCTGCTCAAGAAAGATGAAGGTGAGCACGGTGTGGGGGCCCAGGCGGGCATAGTAGGGGGTGAAGCCCTTCCAGAGGCTGAAGAAGCCCTCATACCGCACCACCTTCAGCAGTACATCCTGTGGGGGGAGCAGTGTGTCAGGGGGAAGGCGCCCAAAAATAAACCTAAAAAATGGCATGGATGCCTTTCCAGAAGAATGGGGAACCTTCTTGAAATAACATGGACGCACTCAAGAAGATGAGGAAGCCTGCCAAAACTATGAGAAACCTTCCAAAAATAACAGGGATCACCCCTCCCTCCCACAAGATAACGGGGAACTTTCCCAAAATGCTAGGGGAGCTCCCCAAAATTATAGGCATCTCCTCAAAATTACCTGAATTTTTCCCCCTGCCTCCAACGACAGGGAACACCCCAAAAATCATGTAAACCCCCCCCCAGTTGAAAGGGAACTCCCAAAATGACAGAGGAGCCCCTCCTAAACTGATGGGGACTCCCAAATGGTGTTGCCTCCCAAACCCTGCTCACTCACCAGCCCATTGCGGTACTCGGGTTTCCCGTCTATTGTCCGCATGTTCTGGATCCTGTTGGGGGAAATTTTGGGGTTAAACAGGCGGTTTTGGGGTGACCATGTACCACATTTGTGATTATCTAAGGGCGAGCAGGGGAGCAACCCCCCCCACCCCCCAAATGAACCCACCGGGTCTTGACGATGTCGACGGGCATGGAGGCTGCCGTGGTCACCAGCCCACTGATCATGCTGGCACAGAAGTGGCACAGGATGTCGTCACGGAAATGCCCTGGGGGCACCCAAAAACATCAGAGGGGAATGGGGGGAGAGTGGACTAGGATTTATAGGATTTCCCCATGGCAGACCCACCCCCTGAACTCACCAGAGTCAAGCAAGAATTGTTTGGATTGGGAGTATGAGGCAAGTTGGGCAGCGTTGACCACCACGGCACGGGCCATGGTGGGGATACAGCCCTATGGGAAAACAGGGTGTTTGGGTGAGTCCTGTGTACCCCCAGACCCTGCCACATCACCCGCTGCATTCCCACTTTCCTCCACAGACCATGCTCTCCTCCCTCACCACAGCTGGAGACACAGCACTGGGATGGGAGACAGGAGTTTGGGGGATACCCAGCTTGCCCCCCCAGAGCATGAGGACACCCCCAGATCCTTGGGGAGGCAGCAGGGGAGTCATGGGAGGATCTTGGGGTCCCACAGCTCCCACTTACCCTCCACAGCGTGAGCAGCCCTTCCTCCCTTGCCATCCTCACGAGGGCGTCAAACACGTTGTGATAGCCGCGGCGCTCACCAGGGGGCAGCCTGGGATTCGGGGCAAAAAAACGGTATTTTGGTAAAAAAAGCAGACAGGGGGGCAGGTGGGGACGCAGATACTTGTGGTACGGTTGGGGGCTCACCTGCCGTCAGCTGTCATGCGGATGAGGGCCACCTCAGCCGGGGTCCCCACAAAGGCCCCCGCAGCCCCTGCCGTCATTCCCATGGCTGCCTTGGCGAGGAATGGAGGGGGGGTCCCATCAGCACCGCCAAAACGCTCCAGGAGGACGCTGTAGATGCCCAGGCGGGTGGTGGTGTAGGTGGCCTGGCGTAGAAGCCCCGCTGACAGCCTGTGAGGACACAGAGAGTAGGGAGGAGTCCCCAAAATGGGGGGGCATGAAAGAGCTTAAGGCTGGTAGGTGCTTGGAGTTTTGAGGGATCTGTATCCCCTGACCAGCAACCTCTTGCAGCATGGGACTGACCCCAGGGCATGCAGGGACAAGAGGTTTCAAGGGGATCCCAGGGGTTTCGGGAGTTCAAGAGATGTCCCAGGGCCTTGGAGGTCCAGGATGGTTGCAAGGGGGTTCGGGGGGGCCCATACCCCGTGTAGATGCCTCTCAGTCCCTCGTGGCGCAGGATGGACCCCAGGGCGTGCAGGGACGTCCGGTACTCACGGCCCTTGGCCCCGGCCCCGCTCAGCTGCATCCGATTCTTCACCAAGTCCAGGGGCTGCACAAAGACTGTAGCCCCCATCCTGAAGGAAGGGGGTCGGGGGACCCCAAAAATACTTGAACCCCTCTCCACAGCTCCCCAAATCCACCCACAGCCCTCTCAGAGGAAACCTGGGTGACGAGGAAGTCTGAAGGAGCTTTGGGGATCTGTGGGGGGACACAGAACGGGTTTGAGGGGAGCTGTATGGGATTTCGGGAGGTTTGAAAGGGTGCAGTGGATTTGAATTGATTTTGGAGGGCAGTGGTGGGTCTGGAAGGAAGCATTTGAGGGATTCGGAAGGGATTTGCGGGAGGCTATGGGGGGGTAATGATCGGGATCGGGGGATATTAAAGGGTTTGGAGTGGGGGCTGAGGGGTTAGGAGCGGCATCGGGGGTGGTTTAGGGGTGACCTGAAAGGTCTGGGCAGGGGGATGTCGGTTTGGGAGTGCGGGATCCCGGTTTTGGCGAGGAGCGGGGGTGTGAGGGGGGAGGCTCTCACCCGGCCAGGCCGCCGAAGAGAAACTTCACAGATTTCGGGGAAGTCTTGGGTCTCTCGGCCGCCGGCGCCGCCGCCATCACGGCCGGGCCCTGGTACCGGGGGCGCGGGGGGGGCGCGGGGTCCGGCACCGGCGGCGCCCCAAGGTGACTCGGGGGGGGCGCGGCGCCAGTGCGCCTGCGCGGGGCGCTTGCGCGGCGCCGGGGCGGAGGCCCGAGCGGGGAGCGTAGCTTTGAGGGGAAGCGCCGCCTCTAAGGGGAGGGGACGTGACCGCGAGCCCCGGGGACCTGTTCCGCCCTCACGTCTCTCATTGGTGGAGGGTGTTTTGGCGGGAAGGGAAATTGCTCAGTAACCAAGAGGATTGGCTAGGGCAGCGGCGGGTAGTAAGTAGCCCTACCCTTCTCTCGCGATATTTCGCCATCTCGGGGGGCCTGAGGGGAGCCGGAGGCGGCGGCGGCGGAAGGGGTCGACGACCGGTACCTCACGCACTTCGTCCGCCGCTGCTCAGCGCCGTGGGGTGATGCCTGTCCCGTTCTATTCTAGGCGGTGAGTGCTGGGGGTACTAGGACGCACTGGGAGATATTGGGAAGCATTTGTGACACTGGGGGGCGCTGTCAGGAAGGCTTTGTGAGTATGCGGGGAAGCACTTGTTACACGCTTGGGATCGCTGGGAGGCACTCTAGGGCGCACTGAGAGGCATTGGGCACAGTCTGAGTCTGCTGGGGACAATCTTAGATGCATCACTCAGCACCGGCGTCATTCGGAGTCCCCCTACTCATACTGGCACCTCCCACTGACCCCCACTACTGATTCTAACTGGGAGTCACTGGTGAGGTACTGCACCCCACCCCCGCTCCAGCACTTCCCCTCCAAACCCTGTCCCTTCCCTACAGCCCCTCCCCCAGTTTTGGGGTAGCCCTGAGGTGTTGGGAGTTGTTGGGGGACACTAGAGGGCCCACGGTGCCAGGGATGACACAGATGTTAACAGGTGACAGAATCACCTTGAGATGGAGTGGAAGGGGGGCAGTGACACTGTCCTACAAGATGTAGGGGTGCCATGGCTCCACAGGTGACAGTGATGGAGTGATGGTATGCCCCAACCTCACAGCCAAGGGGGTCACCTCGTGGCAGGGGCAAAGGCACGTAGGGGGCCCAACACCTGGGTCCCTCCCTGCTGGGCGAGAGGGGACAGGGGGAGGGACACCCCATCCACCCACGGCCCAACCCCTGATACCCCAGTTCCCCCCCGTGGGGCAACTGCGGGCCCTTCCCCCCCTCTGTGAGTCAGCCCGGGGGGGTGAGGGGGGGGAACAGGAAGCATCAGAGCCACCACATTGCCCTTATAAGGACTAGACGGGACCGGAGCAGCTTCCGCCTGCCTGCCCGGATGTCTGGTCCTACCCCACATCTACCCCTCTACCCCACATCCCCATCTCTGCCCTATAGCACCTTCTTCATCCCACATCTGCCCCCCATCTCCCTCTGCCCCACCCCATCCCCCCACATCCGCACCTCTGCCCCACATCAACCCATGCCACCACCTCCCCAGTCCCCACTTCTGCCCCACACCACTCTCTGAACACCTGGGGCCCTGCCTCACAACTTCCCAAAATATCTACAATTCCTGTCCCCCAATTCCCCACAGCCTCTTCTGTTTCCCCCAGATGTCCCCCAGCCCCTTGTTCTATCCTACCACCCCCCAGCTGCTGCCTGCACCCCCAACTGACTTCCCCTCTGCTGCTGGTGCAGCCCCTGCCATGAATGAAGCCCTCCAATAAAGCCTCTGCCCTCCAACGTTGCCTCCTGAGAGTCGGGGGGGTGGTGGGGGACATCATGGGGCAGGTGCTGCCCCATCGTGGACTTTGTCCCCCAGGGCACGGCAGCACCCTTGGACCCGGGTATCCGGGGAGGCCTCCTCCACCCAGGGTGGAGGGCAGAGCCGCACCCCATGGCCCCGGGCACACATCGAGGTTCCCCCCCACAGCACCCACATCCCTGAAATCCCTGACCCACAGCGACTCCCCACAAGGGCACTTTATTGCTGCCGGCAGCGGGGATTGGGGGGAATGACAAGGGGGTGGGGGATGTGGTCCTGCTGGTCCCTGGCAGCTCCTGCTGGTCCCTGGGGGTCCAGGGGTCCCTGGGGGGATCCCAGGGGTCCCCCCCAGTCCCCTCAGTACTGGCTGCGCCGCAGGTGATTGGCCATCTCATAACATTTCTTGTTGACGCAGCCACCGTGGACGCCCTCCTTGCCCATGGCCAGCACGATGGCTGCAGGGGTACGGGTATAAGGTGGGGGGGTGATCCTCAACCCTCCCAAAACCCCCATCAATCCCCAGACAGACAGGGGGTCAAGGGGGAAGAAGGGCAGGAAGCAACAGCTGGGATGAGGGACCCCAGGACTTAGCAAGGGGTAGTTTGGGGGCATCTGGGGCAAGGGGGAGTAGGGACATGAACGGGAAGCAGGTCAGGGGTGACACAGGTGACAGGGCAGCAGGTGACGTGGCCGGGTGGAGCTGTGCAGGGGAGAGGACACGGGGTGACATGGAGTGACACTGGGAAAGATGGGGGCACCTGAGGAGTGAGAGTGTTGAGAGTGACACTGGGTGACACTGGGATGCCATAAGATACATGGGAGGCACCTGCAGAGGATTTGGGTCATGGAGGGTGACAGGAACTGGTCAGGAGGTGATAAAAAGTGTCAGGGAGGTGTGGGGGCACGGGGATGGGGGGTGTGTGATACAGGGTGACAGGAGGGTGGAGGAGGGCAATGATACAGGGTGGTTCCAGGGGGAGGTGCCTCTTGTTGGTGATTTTGAGGGTGGGGGGTGTGCTGAGAGGGTGACGGGGATGACACAGGGTGTGGGGTAGTTGTGACAGAGGGGTTGTTCCAGGGGGTCCCTCACTCTTGTTGGTGATGGCGGCCGTGATGTTGAAGGTGGGCGCTCCAGCAGCCCCCTTGGTGCGCAGGTCCATGCTGTGCTCCCCCTCCACCAGCAGCGAGTCCCGGATGACGGAGCAGCGCAGCCCCCCCAGCGTCAGCCCCTGCACCAGCAGTGGCCCCCGCTCGGGGCCCACCAGTGCCGCCACCTCCGCTGGCTGTCGGTACAAGGGTCAGGGGCACCCCAAAAAACAGACCCCCAAAAAAATAACCCCAAAACCCACCTGTGACCCCATAAGGAACATAGTTGTCTGGGGACTGCCATAATCCCCCCCTCAAGGCCCACCACTTTTGCAGGCTGAACAGGATGGGGACAGGTCAAGGGGACCCCAAAGGCTCACGACCCAGGGACCACCAAAACCAAACGCAGACACCAAACCCCCAGGCAGGGCCCCTGTAGGGCACTCAGCAAACAGGGACTCTCTCCTAACTCCCAGTCCATGACCATAAAAGGGATCCAGGTGTCCGGGGACCTCCATGACTCCTGCCAGGGACTCCACGTGTGACCCCTGATCCCCGACGATCACCCGAGAATATAGGGATCCCCATGACGCCCCAAACTCGGGACTCTCCAGGGCCGACCCGTCCAGGAACCCCAAAACAACTCCCTCTAACCCCCCCAGGAAGCCCATAAAGGACCCCTCAAACAAACATCCCTGGGACCCCACATTTAACCCAGACAACCCCATCGGGACCTCAAATCCAGGGACTCCCAAGAACCCCGTCATAGCCCCTCGGGTGACCCAGCCGTCCGGGGACCCCCATGAGGGCACCCCCAAACAGGGACCAGGGGTCCGGTAGCCCCCCTCTCCCACCATGAGCCTCCCCAAAATTCTCCCCTCCCCCCCATTTCCGTGGGGGGAAGTGGGGAGGGGGGAGGGGGTGCGCGCGCGCCGCCCCTCCCCCACAGGAAGCCCCGGCCGCCCCTCCTCCACCGGGAAGTGGCCGCATTCCGCGCATTTTTAGAGGGTTTTTAAGTGGGATGGGGTTCCTCCACCCCCACACCCCCCCCACGAGACCCCCGGCATCCACTTAGAAGACTGTAATAAAATAAATGGGAAGTGGGGAGGGAGGTCGTCGAACCACGTGGTGTTTGCCCATCCCCCCCTTCCCCGCCCGCCTGCGACCCCTCCAAAATGTTCGAAGCGGGGTTAAGGAGGGGACTGCCTCGCCGCCGGTCCCCCCCCGCCTCCAGGCCACCCCCAGCACCGGCCCTCCCCGGCACCGGGTCCCCGGGTGTAGGCAGCGCCCGAGCCCCCCCCCCCCCCCCCCCCGCACCGCGCTCCACGCTGGCGCTTTTGCGTTTTTCTACCTTTTTTGTCCTTCCCGGAGCCCGTCGCGGGGGGGTGGGGGGAGGTCAGCCCCGCCCCTCATAGGCCACTGGGTCCCCCCGCCCTCCGCGCGCTTGGGCGGGAAACGCCTTGGCGCGCTGC
Source organism: Poecile montanus (assembly GCA_038429875.1). NCBI lineage: Eukaryota > Metazoa > Chordata > Aves > Passeriformes > Paridae > Poecile > Poecile montanus. Next base: position 87,174 of record CM076534.1, read on the forward strand.
CCCCCCCACCCCTGCCGGTCCCGGCTTCTCACCGTGATATTGGCGAAGGTCTTGCCGGGGGCGGCGGCCCAGACGGCAGGGGTGTCGCGATAGCCGACGATTGCAGCATCCTGGCAGGTGCCGTCCGCCAGCAGCGTCTCCACGTAGGGCGCCCACCCGCTCATGGCGGCGGCGGGCGGGCGGGCGGGGCGCGGGGGCGTGGCCTGCCGCGGGGGGCAGGGCTTCGCCGGGGAAGGGGCGGGGTTTTCGCTCGGCGCTTGCGCAGTGCAACCAAGGCGCGGCGGCGGCGGAGGAGCGGCGGCGGCGCCGCGCGGCGGTTTTCATAGGGGACGGCAGGGGGCGGGGAAGAGGGCGGAACCCTCAAATAGGCGGAGCTTTGGGACGGGAACGCCCCTGGTCCCGCGCGCCGCGGAGATTGGGGGGGTAGGGGGCTTGTTATTGCGACCCTTCCCTCATTATCTCGACATCTTCCGCCCATTGCGATCCCCCGCGTTGTTCCAGCCCGCACCGTTACCGCCATCCCCGCACTCCCATTACTGGGAACCCTTCCTTTACGGCGCCCATTCGCCTCCTTAACCCAAACCCTTCGTATTCTGGATCCCGCGATTATCACGACGCATGACCCCCCCAGTATCCCGACTCTCTTCCGTTATTCCGACCCTCCCCATCACCTCGACCCCCACCCTTTATTGTGCCACTGTTCCCCGTTATTCCGACTCCCCCCGTTATCGCGACACTCCCACGGTTATCGTGACCCCCCAGACTGATAACGAATCCCCCGTCATTGCGCCTGCTCCCCCTATATTGTGAATCCCGACTATTCTGATACACACACGCTCTTATCGTGACACCCCGCCCCGCGCTGGCCCCTACGCGCAGCCCCGAACGGGGGTCGCTGGCGGGGGTGGTAGTTCAGTGTGTGTCTCGGGGTACAGGACTCCTCGCCCCTCCCCCCTTGGGTCGCGGTTTGACTCAGACCCCGGCGGGATTTTCCGGGGGGAGGGGGAGCGGTTTCACTTCCTGCCCCGGAGTGGGGGAGGGGCTCAGCGGTTGAGATCGGGGAAGAGGGGGGGGGGAACCGAGGTGTCCGGGATCCTCTCCCTTCGAGGGGGGTCGAGGGTGCCACGACCCCCAGAACTAGGTTGGGGGTGTCGAGGGTTCGTGAGGGTGCCCGTTCCCCTCCACTCCCCCCATAAAAGGCCCGGCGGGAACTTCCACGGGAAGTTATCGAAGCCACCGCCCCTCCCCCACGCTCTGGAACCCATGGGGCTGATTTTCCCCACCCCTGGTACTCCTTAGGGGCCGAACTCCCCGCTCCGGACCTTCTCCACCCCCAAAATCCTATCCCACCCAATTCACCCCCTCCCCTTCTGGCTGGTGCTGCTCGCCCCAGAGCCTTCAGACGGCGTACTAGCCCCCCCGGTTGGGGGTCGTGTTCTCGTGACCTTTGAGAGGGGCTAAAAATAGTCTCAAACCGGGGGGGACACGTAGGGACCGTCGTCAAGTGCCACCAGCCTCGAGCACTTGTGGCCCCACCTCGTTTGCCCCAGCGGGGTCTGAACTTGATCACGGTCCCTCCAGCGGGGAGGGGCGAAGGGAAAGGGATAAATAATCCCGTGGGACACCTGTGGGAGAGGGGCAGGGTCCCACGAAAAGGCAGCACTGGGTGAGAAGGGCCCAGACCCACCCTGCACCTCTTTGAGTGTCCTGAGTAGTGGGGAGGGCAGTCTGGGATCATTCACGATCCTCCATGGAGGGGACATAGGGCCACCTCAGAGCACTTGGAGCTGGGGGGGTGTGTCTGTGGAGACCAGGGTCAGGCTGGGACCCCCATGACTTTGGCCTTGTCTCCTGGGTCCCCTACCCCACAGCCATGTCCATCCACAAGATTGCAGCACTGGAGCTTCTGAAAGCAGCCATTGGGAAGGCTGGGTACCTGGACAAGGTGGTCATTGGCATGGACGTAGCAGCTGCCGAGTTCTGCTGTGATGGCAAATACAACCTGGACTTCAAATCCCGCCCCTGCATCCCAAGCACCTCATCACCCGGGGACAGCTCTACGAGACCTTCATCAAAGACTATCCCAGTGAGCACTGGCATGAAACTGGGTGGGCACTGAGAGGGACTTGGACGGAACTGGGAGGCACTGGGAAGCAGGAGAGCAACACTGAGGACTGGGAGGCACCGCAGGGCATTGGGATGAACTGAAACAGACCAGGGGGTAATTGGGAGGCACAGGGTAGGCAGCCAGGGACTCTGATAGCTCATACAAGGCTGTGCCCAGGGCCCTCTCCCTTCCCCCCAGGTGACTGGGCCACATTGGTGCACTGTAGTAGCTGCTGGTGGCCATTTCCCCACAGTGGTGTCAACTGAGAACCCCTTTGACCAGAATAACTGGGGGGGCTGGAAGTGGTTCCTGACACAGGCGGACATCCAGGTGGTGGGCAGTGACCTGACAGCGACATCCTGAAGCACATCACACAGGCAGCCGAGGCTGCAGGCACGCAGCTGCCTCCTGCTCAAGGTCAACCAGATCGCATCACCATGTCCATGCAGGTGAGTCCTCTGAATCCTCGTGCAGCTCCCCGTGCAAATGCCCAGCACTGAGCCCATGCAGGTGTGATCGTCGTGTGACTCCACGCCCTGCCAAATCCCCGTATAACCCTGTCTTTACGTAGTGCATCTAGGTGTGAGTGCACGTGCAAATCCCCCACCGCTGAAGCCATCAGGTGTGACTGCACACACAAACTCATACAAACTCTTGTGAAAATCCCCACCACTGAAGCCATCCAGGCCAAGCCGGTGCAAACCCTCCTGCAAATCTCTGTGGAAGCCCCGCAGGTCACTGCATCCACCCAGGTGCGAGTGTATGGCCAAATCCTCGTGCAAATCCTTGGGAAAAGGCTCCTTGTGAAGAGGCCTCATGCAGACTGTTGTAAGAGGCGAGGCCTCTGCACAAAAGGTGCAAACCCCCCTCATCACTGTGGCCATGAAGTGCAAAGCCCTTGTGTAAAAACCTCATGCACAGCCCTTGTGCAAGCTCATGTCCCCATGTCACCTCCCATGACCCCTCCTGTGTACCCCCACAGGTGCAAGCTGGCCCAGAGGCATGGCTGGGGGGTCATGGTAATGCACCGCTAGGGTAAGACCGAGGACACCTTCATCACTGACCTCGTTGTGGGGTCTGGACTGGCCAGGGGGGTCCCCGCAACCCCTGTCACCCTCCCTGTTTCCTCCATGACAGCCTTCATTGTCCCCTGTCCCCCAGATCAAGACGGGTGCTCCCTGTTGTTGCTCCAAGCACTTAGCCAAGTACAACCAGCTGATGAGGTGAGGGGTCTCCACCTATCTGTGTCCCCTCCCTTGTCCCCAAATCTCTGTGTGTGTCCCCTTGTCCCCACATGTCCCCAGGGGTCCTGGCTGCCTCCATGTCCCCACCTCCCCCCCAGGGACCTGGGTAGGGTGCCCAAGCCCATCCCCGTGTCCCTCCCAGGAGCGTTCTTGTCCCTGTGTGTCCCCCATGTGGCCCCCTCTTCCACAAAGTCCCCCCATTTTGTGACCCCTGGATCACTCCCATGTCACCCCACTGAGGTCTTGTCCATTCCAGGATCCAAGAGGTGCTGGGGGACAAGGCCAAGTTGGCAGGGCGCAAATTCCAAAACCTCAAGGGCCAAGTAGGAGGGGAAGAGCAGTGGGGCCCACCCTGGAGGCTCCATCAAGGGGTTCCCCCCCACCTCCAATAAGCTTTGTGAAGTACCAGGAGCTCCCGACTTGTGCTTTGTTTGCGGAGTGCTGGACACACACACACACGTGACCTGGGATGTGGAAGTGCCCACCTCATCCCAACTGCCCCACCAAAAGAGACATGGGGAGCAGGCGAAGAGATGAGGTGCTTTATCACCCCCTCCGTGTGTCCCCGTCACCCTCCCCCCACTGTTAAATACCCCTGGGGGTAGCCCCCCACCACCACCCTCCCATCACACACAGGGCCCCCCAGGACCCCCCCCGGCCCCACCCTCATCCTCTGCCTGCCGCAGCCGCTTCTTGGCCCGGATCTCGTTCATGGCCTCTTCGATGGAGCGCGTGTCCCGCTTGTTGGCCACCGGCACTGGGGGAAACAGGAGAGAGCCAGCTGGCTGTGACCCCCCAGCCCCAACAGAGAGAGCCCAGGTATTTGGGTGCCCAAAACCTCCCTGTGAAGGGACCCATTTGTCCAGGACACCCCCAAGCCTCCTGGACCCCCAAGACCTTAAGGACCCCCACAGGACCCTCTGCTCACCACAGCCGTACGCCTTGTTGGCCTCCATGGTGCGGGCAGCAGCTTTGGCAGCGTCAGAGCCGATCAGGTGCCGATATTTGTCCTTGTAGTCATTAGGGGGACCCGGAGGGGTGGAGTTGCACTCAAGCTCTGCCTCCTCCTGCTGTGCTGCCAGCTCCTGCAGGTGAGGAATCAGCAACGAGCCTCGCCCACGCTACCCACTCAGGCCACACCCAGCAAGCACATGCCACACATAGGGCAAGACCTGCCCCCACCGGGCATGCCACACCCATCTGGCCATGCCCTGTTGAGCCCTACCCATACCTCAACTGTGGGCTCATGCCCACTAAGCCCTGCCTACCCGGAGGCGACGCCGCTCTTCAGCTCGGGCCGGATCCCACTCTTCCCCACGCCGATATGCCTCCAGCTCCTCGTCCGACGGTGCAAACTCCTGGGGACAGTGGTGTCACCCTGTGCTCCCTCATCTTCCCCAGGCGCCCCTCCAGTGTCTCCCGCCATCCCCCACCTTTTTGAACACCATTACATAGCGACTATCCTCGTCATCTCCAAACGAGAAAGACGTCAGGCCGGCCACCTCTGCCACGTCGTGCCTGGGGGAACATGGAACTCCTGGCACTGGGGCTCCCCAGTGGGGTCCCTCCCCATGAGGGTCCCCAACTGCCCCAGGGGTGCTGTCATCCCGGGGTGTTCCTGTCCTACTCCAGTGTCCAACCCCAGCATACGCAATATTGCCCCACAGTGCTGCCATCGACCCCCAGTATCCTCCTAAGTGCCTTCCCACTCCCAGTTCCTCAGTGTCCCCACCCAGTGTTCTCCCAAGCGCTCTCAGTACCACTGGCATCCCCACTGTCTCACCATTGCCCCCCAGTGCCCCACAGAGCACCCAGTACTCCCCCAGTGCCTTCCCAGTGTGCCCAGGACTCCACTCACAGGATGCTCCTCTCAATCTTGTTCATGGGCTGGAACCGGCGCCGGGGCTCCCCAGTGGCCTGGATGAACTGCGATACCTCTTGCTCCATCTGAGGACACACGGGCAGTCCATGGGGGCCCAGGAATTTGTGGGGACTCGTGCAGAGAGCGCCAAAATGCCCAGTGACGCCTGACCCCCCCCACTCACCCTCTTTCTGAACTCAACCTTCTGGCGTTTCTCTTGCTCCTGCAGCTTCTTCATGCGAGCAGCTTGTTCTGGAGAGGAGAGGGAGTGTCAGGTCGGTGGTGACCCCCCAAAACTACCCAAGAGGGGGCGGAGGGGGGCGGGGCCAGCACCATCTCGGGGCGTCTCTCAATTGAGGCAGGGGCCTGGCCTGGGCCGGGCCGGGCTGGGTTGGGCCGAGCTGGGCCGGGCCGGGCCGGGCCGGGCCGGGCCGGGCTGATTTGGGCCGGGCCGGCCTGGGCGGGGCGCGGCGCGTGACCAGAAGCGCGAGACGGGGTAAAGGGGCGGGGGGCGGCCACCGCGGGGGCGTGGCCAGGCGCCCCCGCACTGTCACTCAGGAAAGAGAGGGCGTGCCCAGGGCGCTGTGGGCGGAGCCGGCGGCCCGTGAGGGGCGGGCGCCTGGGGAGCTGGGGGGGGAATGATTCTGAGGGCCAAGGGCCGGCACGCGCCGCTCCCCGCCCCGCCCGGTCCGTCGGTCGGTCGGTGCCCCTCCCCCGGTGCCTCCGCGCCCTCCCCGGCCCTGCTGACCCCGCGCCCGGCGCCGCGTCTCGCCATCAGCCGCGGCGGGCGGCCGCTCCATGGAGCTCAGGATGGAGCCCAGCAGGTCCAGCTCCGCCATCTTGCGACGGGACGGTACGTGACGGCGCGCGCTGGCCACGTCCCCAGCGTCGTACGTCATCGCGTCGGGGACGCAGGAGGGCCCGGGCAGCAGGGGGCGTGGCCTGCGCTTTGGAGTTGGCGTCCCTCAGGCTCCGGCGGCTCCTCAGCGCTGTCCCCTCCCTCCCGACGTCCCCCGCAGTGTTCCTCCCCACACACAAACACACGGGCTCTTTCATTCCCGCTTCCTCGTTTTTTAATGGAACTTTGTACAAAGAGCCCCCACGGGGCAGGGGGGAGTAGGGCATGCGGGGGGGGTACAGGGGCGAGTGGGGACGGGGCGCGGGGTGGCTCTTCCCCTTCTTCCCCTCCCCACGAGCCCTCCGGGGACACCCAGACACACAAAAACGACTGGGAGGGGACAGGAAGGGGATCTTCCCCCCCCCATGCCTGGGTCCCCCGTGGGGGGGAGTGGAGCCCCCCCAGTGCCTGGATCCCCAGTGGAGGGGGTCACGAGGCCAGACCCCGCGTCTGTAAACTGTCCACCTCCTTGTTCTGCTTTAGCTCCTCCATCCTGGGGAAGGGAACATGAATCGGGGAAGGAGGGAGACCAAGCTGTGTTGAAACTCTGCCCCCACAGTGTCACACGACCCCCGAGGATCACCTGTCCCCACCCACCCTCATGTGACACCTCCCAGCCTCAACCCATGTCCCTGTGTTGCCCCCCAGGGTCCCCATTTCCCCTATGTCCAACCCAGTCCTCCACCATGTCCCCTCTCTGTGCCTCTGCAACATCCCCTTACCGGTGGCGGCAGCGCCGCAGGAACCTCATGATCTTCCGGGCTGCCTGGTCCTGCTTGAGGGTGAGGAAGGTGCCCCTGGGGGGAATGGAGGGGGTGGTGAGGACTCCTCTGTCCCAAATACTCTGTGACCCCAGTGTCCCCCAGGGCCCCTGGTCACACCGGTGCTGGCGGAGGCTACGGAAGCGCTGCTGGATGAGCACGGCTGCGCGCCGGCGCCGCTGGAATCGCTTCTGCTCCGCATAGCTCCGGAACTTGCTCTGGATCAGGATGGCGGCCTGCGTCATCCGCTGGAAGAGGGCGAACTGGGGGGACAAGGGGACAGCAGTGTCACAGCACCCTCAAACAGGGACTCCGATGTCACCCCAGTGTCCCAGCACCCTCCGTGCCATCCGCTCGAACAGGGTGAACTGGCGGGACAGAGGGGATATAGAGGGGGGCACCCCAAATCCACCCCAGCATCCCCAAGCAAGGACCCCAGGCATGCTGAGCCCTCAAAAAAGTCCCAAAAATCTGGGTGCACCCCCAACACTCCCCAATGGGACACTGGTTACCTTCAGAGCGATCCAGGTCAGCTTGTGGGGCAGACAGAGAGGGTTAGGGGGTGTCTGGGGTGCCCGGGAGGTGCTCAGGAGGGGTCCCTGGGGCTTTTCGGGCCACCCACACCTCAGTACCTGCTTGTACTTGCGGTAGCAACGCTGGATGACGGCGGCAGCCAGCTCCTGCTGCTCCTTCAGCCTCCGGCCCTGGAGACAGTGAGGTTGGTTGGGGGGTCAGCAGTGCTAGGGAGGTCCTGGAGGGGCCCTGGGGGGTTTTGGGGGTGCCAGGAGTGGGGGTACACACCCGGTACTTGCGGAAAGCGCCCTGGACAAGGCGCGCGGCCTCGTAGAGCTCGTGCTGCTCCTGGTCACTGAGGGTCAGCAGGGCCACGGCCCCCCCCTCGCCCTGCGCTCCCCCTGACGCATTCAGGAACTCAGCCCAGCCCGCGGCCGAAGGGGGGGGCGGCCGCTCGGGGACCCCCGGGGACCCCCGTGAGGCCACCTCCGCTCTGGGGAGCACACAGGACACAGGAGGGTCAGGGGGCGAGGGCTGGTGCCCCACGTGGGGATGGAAGGCACGCAGGAAGGAATTTGTGTGTCATGGAAATGTCCCCAAGAGGACACTGTGGTGTCCCAGGAGCCAGGCGATCCCCGCAGTGGGATATTGGGGTTTGGCAGGATGTGGGAGACCCCCACCACGGAGACACTGGAGTATAATAGGATGTAAAGGACCCTCCCAAAAGGATACTGCATGTCCCAGGCAATGGGACCCCCAAGAGTATCCTGGGGTGCTGCTGGATGGGGGTGACCCCCTCAGAGATCTGAGGGCACTCCTGGACAACCCCCAACCCCAGGAGTACCTGTGGGGAGGCGCGGAGGGACGGTCAACGCTCTCCAGGTACGTGGCCAGCCAGGCCATGGCAGCACCAAGTCCTGCTGGCCCGGCTGGCCCCGGTGTCCCCGTCGTCCCCAGGGTCCCCCCTGCTGCTCCCAGTGCCCCTGGTGGCCCCCCCGGTGCCTCCTGCTTGATGCGTTCAGGGGTTGCCTCAATGATCTGTCGCGCCAGCGTCACCACCTCGGCCTGGGGACGGGGGACATTGGGACTCTCCTGCACCAACGGTGTCCCCAGCCCTGGCTGTCCCCCACCTTTACCTGCAGGGTGTCAGAGGGTGGGGCCAGAGTATCCTCAGGGGGGCTGGGGGGCACTGCCACCCCCCAGCTCTCATCTTCGGAGGGACCAGGGGGGCCAGGGGGCAGTGGGACAGAACCAGGACCCTCCGAGAGCCCCGATGGGGACGACAGGCTGCTGGCTGTGCTCAGCCCTGGGGACAGGGGCGACATGGCAGGGGGTTTAGTCCTGGAGAGACACACCCCTAGGGGAAGGGGGACATGCGGGACATGGCAAGAGGACAGGGGATACGATGGGAACACATCAGGGACATGAAGAAGCTGGGGAGAACAGAGAACAAGGGTGACATGGGAATGCAAATGGAAAACAAGAGCTGGGGACAAAGAACATGGAGAGGGAACTTGGCACACCTGGCTGCACAGAGATGCTGGGGGAGGACAGGGGACATGAGGGGGACACAGCAGGGAAAGGCTGGAGGGGATGAGTGATGCCCTGGGGGCACACAGAAGGGGACAGGGAGGGAATATGGTGACAGGCACAGCAGTCAGAAGCAGTGAGGGGACAGTGAAGGTGGCCACACCAGGCTGGTGGTAACCGGGAGCCTGGGACCAGACAGGGACAACAGGACACTGCGCCAGAGGACAGGGAGGGTACAAGGTGCCAGGGCCATACCTGTGTCGGGGCTGGCAGAGAGTGGGGAAGGGATGCGCAGGCCAGACAGGTGACAGCGCGGGGACACGGGTGACACCTGCAGCTCCTCGAGGCGGGTGACCAGGGCCAGGTGGCCACGGGCACGTGCTAGGGCCAGCGGCAGCCGCCCCAGGGTGTCGGGGACGGCCAGCGCCCGCCGGTCCCAGCGGCACAGCCGCTCCGCTGCCTCCCGGTGCCCCAGGGCACACGCCCACATCTGGGGGCACAGAGGCACGTCTCAACAGGGTGTCCCCAAGGCATCCCTTGTCCCGAGATGCCATCCCTGGTATCCCTCCACCCCATACCCTTGGTGCCGCTGCATTCCCAGCCCTGCCACCCTGTCCCCACTGTCCCCCACCACGTCCGCAGTGCCCTCAACATCGCTAGTGTCCCCTTACCAGGGGGGTGCAGGAGAAATGGTCCACATTGAGGGGGTCGATCTCCTGCTCCAGCTCCAGGCTGTCAACTGCCAGTGCCCTGCAGGGTCAGGAAGGGACACGGGCAGGTGTCACATCCCCTTGGGGACACAGCCTGGAGACGGTCATCTCAGGCACATTGCTTGGGGGGATGCCCGTCACTGTCCCCGCCCCATGCCAGCCCGTGTCCCCAGCCAGCTCCTGCCCCCAGGTGGCCCCCAGGCGTCCCCAAACGTCCCTGCTCACCGCCAGCGCCGAAGAGCCTCGACCAGGCTGGCGTAGCCCTGGGCAGCCGCCAGGTGCAGCAGTGTCATGCCACGGAACGTCACCCCGTGCGCCAGCATCGAGGTCCCCGATGTCCCCAGCGACGTCCCCGGCCAGCCTGGCCGTGCCATCATGGCCTCGCAGATGGCCACCACCCGTGCCTCAAAGGATGACCCTGGCCCCTGGCCCCAGTGACAGGTCAGGGCACACCAGGGCACATGGAGAGGGTGGCACAGGGGTGGGAGGGAGCACTTGGGATGCCTGGGAGGTGGCAAGGGATAGTGGAGGGGGATAGCGACCAGGGAACTCCAGCCCACTGTGGGACACGGAAAGGTAGAGGGGACATCAGGGGACATCAGGGAATGTCACAGAGCACCAGGAGACCCTTATGAAGGTAGGTGGGGGACCCCAAGGAACACCAACCCATTCCAGCAGACACAAGGGATACCAGGCAACACCAGGGCACATGACGGGACATCGGAGACATCAGGACACCAGGACGTGAGTACGCAGAGATCTTCAGGGGCCACGCAGTGACTCAGGTGTTGAGGGGAGCCTCACCTGCTCAGGGGGGGGCTCGGAGGGGGCTCCCCGCGGGGGCAGAAGGGGTGCGGGGGGAGGCAGGGCCCCCAGACGTGTCTCCAGCTGCTCCAGGCGCTCCAAGATGGACAGACGGAACTGGGCCTCTGGGAGAGGGGGGACCTGGGGGTGAGGGGGGCACCCTAGCAGCCAGAGCTCCCCCAAACACCCTGACCCCAAATAGCGTCACCCTATGGGGAGAGGGACAGGTCTGGGGTCGCCACAATGGAACCCCAAAAGGAACCCAAGTGCCTGGGTGCCACCCCCCGGGGGCATGAGCTGCTTCAGGGGGTCTTGTTCCTTTCCGGGGGTGCCTCTTAGAAGGTCCTCACTCACCATCCAGTGCCAGCCAATCCAGCTGCGCCCCGGGGGGGCCCCGTGCTGCCCCCCGTGCCCGGTACTCGAATGGGGCCGCAGCCGAGAGCAGCCGAGGGGGACAGGCCACGCGCAGGGCGGCCACTCCAGCCTCATGGGCTGCGGGGGGACACAGAGGAGGGTCAGCACTGCGGGAAGGGGGGACACAAGTGGGGACCCCGTCTCGGGGACACTCACGGGGGCAGTAGCAGCGCAGGACACCCGGCTGGACCAGCGCGGCCGGAACCGAGGTGCGGTCGAAGAGACAGGAGTAGGCACCGGGGTCCCGCCATGGGCCTGTGATCAGCACCTTCACCCCGCCCTGGGGTGACACGGGGGGGTCACTGCGGACCCCTGGAGCTGGGAGGAGATGGGATGAGGGGGAGGACAGCCCCCCAAAGCACTCACCTCTGGGTACGACCATTCTGGGGAGAAATCGGTGATGGCCACAGGGGGGTCGCTTGTGGGGCCCGTGGGGGAAGAGGGGATGTGGGGAGTATCGGGGGGATCACGTGGGTTTGGTGGGACCCCCGTGTCCCCCACCAGCAGCTCTGGGAAGGGGAGGGGGAAAGGGGGCTGGGGCAAGGGGGCGGCACTGAGTTCACAGAGGGGGTCCTGGGGAACCGTGCCCTGTTTCCCCTTCTCCTCCTCCTCCTCCTCCTCCACTTTTGGGGGCGCAGCTGGGGGCGGGGGGGGAGCACCAGGGGGAGCCTCGGCCTCGCAGCCATAGGTCTGCCCGCGGCGGGGGCTGTTGAGGAAGCAGTCAGGGTCAAAGGCAGCCAAGGGGGGCGGTGCAGTGGGACAGGTCCCCTCGGGAGTCACCAGGTGCTGGCTAGGGGTCAGGCCCAGAGGCTGCTCAGGCCCCCCTGGCGCTGCCCCCCCACCCAAACTGGCCACCACCAAGAGCGGCAGCCCCACCACGGGGGCAAACGGGGGGGCTCGGGGCCCCTCGGAGGGTGCTGTGCCCCCCCCCAGGCCTGGGGAGGGCTGGGTGGTGTCAGGGGAGGAGGGGGTGGGTTTGGGGGGGTCCCCTGGCACGCCCCCCCCACCCCCCCGCTCCACACTGGGGGAGATGATGCGGTGTCTGCTGCTGCCGCACTTGTGGCCGCGAGTGCCTGTAGGGGGCAAGAGGGGGGTGTTAGCAGAGGACAGAGAGGGTCTGGGAAGAGATTTCGGGATCACAAAGGCAGTCATGAGGGGAATTGGGGAAGATTAGGGAGTCTCAAAGAGATTTGGAGTGTTACAAGGGTGCTCAGGCATGACCAGAAGAATTTAGGGTTGTCCCATGGAGTTTGGGGCGGTCCTACACAGGCCCTAAGGATTTTCGGGGTCCCAGGGGCTGTTCTGCAGTCCCAGGGGCTTCTTGAGGTTCCCGAGGGGTTTCCAGGCGTCGCAGTGGGTTTGAGGGGATCCTAGGGAGGGTTCAGGAGTACCCCAAGAAGAGCTGGGGGAGGTCCCAGGGGGATGGGAATCCCAGTGGGGTCCCGAGGGGTTTGGGGGTCTCATTGTGCTGGAGGAGCCACAGGAAGCTGCAGTGGGCTCCCCAGGGATTTGGGGGGTTCGGGGGGGTTCTGTCTCACCCAGCCCCCCGGCGCAGAGGCAGACGTGGGTGCGGGGGGGCGGCCGGGCCTGGTGTCGCTCCAGGACGTGCTGCACCAGCTGCTCCAGGGACAGCCCGGGGGGAGCCCCCCCATTCCCGCAGCCCCACTTCACCCCGTGGACTGTGGGAGAGGAGGGGAAAATCCCTCAGAAAGGGGGTTGTGCGATGCACTCTCTATCCAGCCCCCCAAAAGAGTCACACATACGCCCCGCCCCATTTCATCCTGCAGTATGACAAGGGCAAAATTCCTCAAGAATCGGGTTTGAGGTGTCCTCCCCAACCTCCCCAAAACAGGCTCGCACTGTCTCAGTCCTACTTCACAGCAAAAGGGAGGCAAAATCCCACAAGAAGTAGCTTTGGGGGCAGCGTCCCCCTTCTCAGCCCTATTTTATCCCCCAGACTTTGAGAAAAGGGGCAACAAATGGGTCAAAAAAGGGGATTTAGGGCATCCCTCCCTCTCCCAAAATGCCAAGCCCTCCCCTCCCATCCCCACAACCCCACTTCTCCCCATGAACCATGGGTAAAACCCCTCTGGAAAAGGCTCTGGGGCAGCCCCCACTCACACATGGGGCGCAGCTGAGCCACCAGCTCTTCCTGGGACCACTTGAGCCACTCGCGGGGGTCGGCGGTGGCAGCGCAGATCGGGGGGGCCCCGGCACAGAGGGGGGGACTACAGAGCGGGGGGGCGCAGGGGCGGCCGCACTCCTCCATGGCCGGCACGTTCAGGTAGTGAACCAGGACGATGTCGGGGTTCTGGGGGGCACACAGAGGAGTTCTGGGGAGGGGCTGGGGGCCCGGGTGGCTGAGGGGGTCCCTGTGCCCCCCGTTACCTGCAGCAGCCAGTAGCAGCGGCGGTGGAAGGTGGGGACGATGGAGGAGTGGACGTAGCAGCCGTAGAGGCACTGGGGGGACAGCAAGGATTGGGGGACCCTGCCACCTTGACGAGAACCTCAAAGGAGCCTTTGAGGGCTCCCCACATCCTGTGGGGGCCTCATATCCAGGTATGGGGACCACAGACTTTCAGCTGCCTTGCTGGAGGAGCATGACACTCCCAAACTCCCCCCCTAGGAATCCCCATCACCCCCAAACCACCCACTGGTGGTCCTGACACCCCCAAACCCCATCTTGGGCATCTTCCAATACCCCCAAACCACCAACTAGGGAGCTCCTTACACCCCTAGACACAAAGCTGAGGATCCTGGACCACCTAAACTACCCACTGGGCGTCCCCAGCACAGCAAAACTGTACCTTGAGGTCACCCAGCAACCCCTGATCCCTCTCTAGGGTGTCCTCAAGCCCTTCCCTGTGCATTCCCAACCACCCCCACCCAGCTACCCCATACCTGAACCAGGAGCAGCTTTATGGAAAGGGATGCTTTTTCAGGCATCAGGTGTTATTTTGGGGAGGGGGGACTCTGTTTTGGGGCCCCCCCGCCTCCTACCTCCACCCCCTGCACCTTCAGCTTCATGTGGTCCTCACGCGTTGTCTTCCCATCCTTGCGTTTTTTCCAGCAATACCCGTCCTTGCGGTACTTGACCTTCTTCCGGTTGTACAGGATCACCGACCCGTTCTGTGGCCTGGACATGGGGTCAGGGAGCCCCCTGGAAGACCCCAGGGCACCCCCCAGCCCCCCAGGGCACCCCCTGGTCCCCCCCACCTGGTTTTTGGGGAGCACGAGAGCCACTCGTCGTGTTTCTCAAAGGTGATGAGGTACGAGGCGATTTCCTGGGGGGACAGGTGGCCCATTTGTGTCCCCTGTCCCCCCCGTCCCCACCCACTGTATCACTCCGTTGTTCCACGCCTGCTGACACATCATCCCCTGTCCTGCCATGTTCCTATCCCTGTCCCCCATGTCCCCCCATCCCCAGGCAACCCTCCCTCCTGCGTCCCTTTAATGCCCCCTCCCTGCATCCCCACATCCTCTCCCACGGGGATATCCCGCATGCCTTCCATGGCCCATTCCTGAGTCCCCACATCCCTTCCTGTGAGCCCCCCACGTCCCCTTGTACCCCCCCACCTCGTTGGTGTTCCAGCGCAGCTGCTCCTTGGGGAGGACAGGACATTTGGGCAAACGTTCCACCAGCTTCCGGGGCAGGAAAACCTTCAGGTGGCTCCTCTCTGCCAGGGGAGGGCTCAGTGTCCCCAGCGTGCATCCTCCCCGTCCCCCATGCCCCCTCTGTGTTCCCCTCCCCTTACCAGAGACCTCGGGGGGGTCCTTGCTGGTCATCTCGGAGCACGCACGGGGCCCTCAGGGCTCCCCTCGGGGGGCACAGGAAGGGCTGGAACCTGTAGGGACCCCCAGAAACGGGTGATAGGGTGGAGGAACAACGGGATGACATCGGGGGGCACACGGCGCCAGGGACCCCATCACCATTCTCAGCACTTTCCTCTCTTATACCCAGTGTCTCCGGCCTAAAGCCGCCCCATATCCCCTCACACCCCTGCCCTATGACCCCACACATCCCTCCCCGCTGCACTCCCCGAGCATGACCTGTACCCCCATCTCTGCCCCACAGCCCCACACCCCGCCCACTGCACCCCACACCTCTCCCTATATCCCACCCCGCCCCACGGCAGCCCCACACGCCCCACTAATGGCACCCCCCCATCCCCGCCCCACACCCCTCCGGCCCCGCCCTCCGCCCCGCCCCGGCCCCCCCGGCCCCACCTGGTGCCTCAGGGCCGCCGCCGCCGCCGCCGCCGCCCCCGCCCCCGCCGCCCGCCGCCATCTTCCCGCCCGCCGGGGCCAGCGCCGACAGCGCCGCCGGCGCGTGACGTAGGCGCGCAAGAGGGCGGGGGCACGCCGCCGGCGGGGGGCGGGGCCAGCGCTGAGGCGGGGGCATTCGGGGTCGTGTGGGCGGGGAGACAACTGACGATAAACTTCATTAATTAAACTCGATAAACTTCATTAATTAAACTCTGCAAGTCCGCCGCTCTCAGGCCTTTTTTTAATTGTACGGAAGAATTCAAACGCATTCAGTCCTATCAACACAATAAGCTCTTCAATCAAAACTACTGCTTGTACTCTCAAACTACATAAATAATAATGTTTCTAATTATGTGAAAGATACCATTAGTACTGAAAACAAACGTTTCTTTGAGGCGATTACGGGGCCATTTTGAGGATTCGGAGGCTTTCTTCAGCCATTCTTGGGCCCTACCCGGAGCGGGGGGCCGAGGGTTCTCCGTGTCATGGGGTGGTCCTGAGGGTGAGGGGAAATGGAAGAAAAATGGGGGGAAATGGAGGAAAAAATGACAAAAAATTAGGGGAGAAGGATACGAAGAAAAAAGTGGAAGTCAGAAAATGGGGGGCAAGGGTAATGGAGGGGGAATTGAGGCAAAAAAAGCAGAAAAGTGTGGGAAGAAATTGGGCGAAAAGGTGAGGGAAGAGCGGAGCAAATGATTGAAAAAAGTGAGGAGAGAAAGCTGTGAAATTTTGAGGGGAATGAAGGGAGGAAATTGGGAAAAACATCACGAGAATAGGGCCAGAATGGGGAGAAAGTGTAAGGAAAAAACACGTCAGCATAAGAAGAGGGGAAAGGGAGAAAAGTGAGAAAGAAAATGGAGAAACTGAAAGAAAACAAAGTGAAAATCGTGGAGAGAAAATGTAGGGAAACCTGAAGGAAAAGAGCAAGGAAAAAATGACGAGAAAATGGAGAAAATTATGTCAGAAAAGCGTGAGGAAAAAGCGGGGAAAGCCCTGAAGCAAAGGAGAGAGAAACGTGACGGGGAAAAAGGCGGGAAAAGCCGCCGCAGCCGTGGGGCTCAACTGTTCCGCGCTGCCCCTTTAAGAGGGGGCGGGGTATCGAGCCCCGCCCATCGCATCACGCTCCAGGCCCCGCCCCCGGGCCCCGGGCCCCGCCCCCGGGCCGGCCCAGCCCCACCGGGCCCGGGCGCGGCCGCAGCCCCGGAGCCGCCGCGGAGCCCCCGGGCGGGGACAGCGCCAGCGACGGCCCGGGAACCCCCGGGCCGAGGGGATGTGGCACCGCGGGGCCGGTGAGCGGCAGCGGCGGGGGTGCGGGTTTGCAGTCTCTCAGGGCTCGAGTTGCAAATTCAGGGGGCTCGCAGGGGCGTCGGGGCAGGCTTAGGGGGGCTATAGCGGGTCCTGGAGGGGCCGAGGGGTGTGGAAAGTGCGTTTAGGGGAGTCCCGGGGAGCTAGCGGTAGATTTAGAGGGGCTGTGGGGTGGTTTGGGGGATGCTGGTTCAGGGGGTGTCGCGAGGGTCTGGGAGATTCAGGTCCCTAAAAAGCAGGTTTAGGGATCCTGTAGGGGTGTAGGAATTTGATTTAGGGGGAACACGGGGTTATAGGAGCACGTTTAGGGGAACTGTAGGGGAAGTTGAGGAATACCAGGGCTCCTGAGCAGGTAGGGAACAGGTATGGGGGTCCCACTGGGGGTTTGATGGGTCTGAGCGGTGGAGAGAGTGAGTTTGTGGGGTGACATGGGTGTAGAGCCAGGTTTAGAAAGGCTAAAGTGGGATTTGAGGGTGTTGCGGGGTGTAGAGGTGGATTTAGGGGCGGTATAGGGAGTTGATGCTGGTGTTGGGGTCTCTCGGGGTCACAGGGTCACAGCCTTTGTTTTCCGTGGTGGGGGGGCTCAGGCCCAGGGATGGGACCCCCCATTTTGGGGGGGGTCAATGACGGTCGGGGGCGGGGCAGGGGGTGTCATGTGCTGTTTATGCTGACCTGGAACTACCTGGGAAAGGGGGGATCCAGGGGGGAACCAGAGGGGTCACCCCCCTCTTCCTCTCTCCCTACCCCAAATGCTGCCCTTTGCCCCCACCCCTGATCTTTGACTCTGCCAAAGCGCCACCTGTGCTTTGGGGGTGCGGGGCAGGGTCGGGCTGGGGGCTCTTTCATCACCACCTCACCCAGCACCGCCCCAGGTTATTTTTAGGGCTCTCCTTGGGCGGGATTGAGGATGGGACACGGATCCAGCCCCCGCTTCCCTCCCGGCGGCCCCCGCTGTGGCGTTGCTGGGGGTGGGCATGAGCGAGGGTCCCCCACTCCTCACAGAGGGGTCCCGGGGGTGACGTTCCTCTGCCGCAACAGGGTGACACCGACACGGGCATGGCGGGCGCCTCGGTGAAGGTGGCGGTCAGAGTCCGGCCCTTCAGTGCGCGGGAGAGCAGCCGCCAGGCCAAGTGTGTTATCCAGATGCAAGGAAACACCACCTGTGAGTGGGGGTCGTGTTGGAGGAGGGGGGATCAAGAGGAAACAACCCAGGGGGGAGGGATTGCGGTGTGGGACCCCCCCCGTCCCCGTCCTTGGCCTGTGCTGGCCCCAGGCCCGGAGGACCAGCTGCCGCCAGCCTAAAAATAGCAACAGAGAGGTTTTTGGGGAGGGTGATGGTGCTGTGGGGATTGAGGGTGACTGGGGGGGGTCACCCCAACCCAACTGTCACCTCCCCACCCCAGGCATCACCAACCCCAAGCTCCCCAAAGACGCCACCAAGCACTTCACCTTCGACTACTCGTACTGGTCCCACACTTCGGTGAGTGCCGGGGCGGGCGCGGGGAGACCCGCGAGGGGCTGCGCGGGTCCCTCACTCACACCCCTGCAGGAAGAGGATCCCAACTTCGCCTCGCAGCGCCGGGTGTACCAGGATATTGGGGAGGAGATGCTGGCACACGCCTTTGAGGGCTACAACGTCTGCATCCTGGCCTACGGCCAGACCGGCGCCGGCAAGTCCTACACCATGATGGGGCGGCAGGAGCCGGGGCAGCGCGGGATTATCCCGCAGGTCCGGGGCCTGGGGGGGCTCCCAAGGGACTTGGGAAGGGCTGGAGCCCCCCCCGCAGTCCCCAGCTCAACGCTGCTCACCCGCAGCTCTGCGAGGATCTGTTTGCCCGCGTCACTCGGGAAGGGTCACCTGAACTTTCCTTTTCTGTGGAGGTGAGAGGAATTAGGGAGTGTGGGAAGGGTCTCCTGAACTCTTCTTCTCTGTGGAGGTGGAGGGGCTCTGGGGGTTCAGAGCATGACCCCCGGCTTGCAGATCTCCCTCTGGCAATTTGAGTGTTCAGCTCTTGCAGACTCACCCCACACCCCCTACAACAGTTTTGGGGTTCATCTGCCACCCATCCCAACATTTTGGGGGCTCAGCTGTCCCCCCAGCTCAGTAGTTTGGGAGTTTCCCCTGTCACCATTTTGAGAATTCCTCCTCCGACATCCCCATCAATTTGGAGGTGTGCCCCAAAGTTGGGCTTTCGCTGGTCCCTGGTCTGGGTCTTTCCTCCCCATTCTGCGGTTTCACACCCCGACCTCCATGAGTGTTGGGGGCCCTCCTGACCTTGTTGGGGCCCCCAGGTGAGCTACCTGGAGATCTACTGCGAGCGGGTGCGGGACCTGCTGAACCCCAAGAGCCGGGGGGGGCTGCGGGTGCGGGAGCACCCCCTGCTTGGACCCTACGTGCAGGACCTGTCGCGTCTCGCCGTCGCCTCCTTCGCCGACATCGCCGACCTCATGGACAGCGGCAACAAGGCCAGGTGTGGGCACAGAGGGCTGCGGGGGCACCCCCGACCCCCAAACACCTCCAGGCACTGAGGGTCCTCCTAAACTCCCCCGCAGGACAGTAGCAGCCACGAACATGAACGAAACGAGCAGCCGCTCGCACGCTGTGTTCACCATTGTGTTCAGCCAGCGCCGCCGAGACCCGCTCAGCGACCTCACCACAGAAAAGGTCATGGGAGCCCCAAAGTCACCCCCAAAATCCATCCCACCCCTTTTGGATCAGCCCAAAATCCCCCAGAAATCACCCCCTGCGTTCTCCTGAGTCCCCCCAAAATTCGCCGTCATCTTCACCCGGCACCGCTGCGACATGCTGAGTGATCTCACTGCAAGGAAGGCTGGGATCCTCAGACTCCCCCAAGGCCACCACCTCCAAAATCACCACCCAAAACCCTAGAGCCCTCCAAAACCATCCCCAAAATCCAGCCCCTAAAACCACCCTCAAAATTCCCCTGTCACCCCTTGTTCTCCCCGAGTTACCTCAAAGTCCCTGCTGAATTCCCTCAAGCTCCTGAAAATATCCCCAAATTCCCACCAAAACCTCCTCCAAATCCCTCCAAGCCCTGGCCAAATATGCCCAAATTTCCCCCACATCCCTCACAAACTCCACCATGATTCTCTTCGCTCCCTCAAATCACTCCCACAACCCCACCAAACCCCCCAGATTCCCCCCAAATCCCCTCACACCCCCATTTCCCCCCAGAATTCTCTCCTAAATCTCCCCAAATCCCTCTGCCCCCCCAGGTGAGCCGCATCAGCCTAGTGGACTTGGCAGGCAGTGAACGTGCTGATGCCTCAGGGGCCAAGGGAATCCGCCTCAAGGTGAGCAGTGACCCCCTGCACCCCCCAAAAAGAGGGGTGACTCCTCCCAAAGCCCTTCTGAACCCTCCTCCCCCTCCCCAGGAAGGTGCCAACATCAACAAGTCCCTGACCACTCTGGGCAAGGTCATCTCTGCCCTGGCCGAGGCGGTGAGTCTGGGGGTCACCCCCCTGCCTGCACCCACCCTCGGGGGTCCCCGTGTTTTTTGGGGAGCTCTCACAACCGCCCTCTTCCCTCTTGCCCCTCCCCAACAGACCAGCAAGAAGAAGAAGCCGGATTTCATCCCATACCGGGACTCGGTGCTGACGTGGCTGCTGAAGGAGAACCTGGGTGGGTTTGGGGATGAGTGGGGGAGCATGACGAGGTTTTTTGGGGTTCCCAGTCCCCAGTAACTGCATCCCTGCAGGTGGGAACTCGCGCACAGCCATGATTGCGGCGCTGAGCCCAGCCGACAGCAACTATGAGGAGACGCTGAGCACCCTGCGGTGAGGGAGGGGGCTCTGGGGGTTCTCGGTGCCTTTTGGGGTGTGGGGAGGGGGGTCCCAGCCCTGATCCTGCCTTTTTTTGCCCCCCAACCCCCAGCTACGCCGACCGCACGAAGCAGATCCGGTGCCACGCTGTGATCAACGAGGACCCGAACGCGCGGCTGATCCGGGAGCTGCGGGAGGAGGTGACGCGGCTGCGGGAGCTGCTCAGTGCTCAGGGTGAGGGGCTGGGGGGCATCTGGGGGGCTGTGATGGGGATTTTGTGCGGCTGGGAGAGGATTTAGGGGTTTTGAGAGACTGCGGGAGAAGACGTGGCTGTGAGAGCTGCTCGATGCCCAGGGTGAGGGGCTGGGGGGTATCTGGGGTTGTGAGGATGGAGTTAAAGGGGTTTGTGGGGTCTGGGGATCAGATTTAGAGGCTTTTGTAGGGGAATGGATTTGGGGTGTTAGTTGCAGAGAGGTTTTGGGGGGAGAAGATATTTGGGGGAGGAGCTAAGGTGGGGTTTGGGGGTACAGGGGGTTTAAGGGACTGTGGAGGGCACGGCGGTGGTGCTGGGGGGACAGTGAGGGTTTGATATGGGGGTGCAGGAGGCAACAGCCCCTCACACGGAGCCCCCGTCTACCCCAGGTCTCTCTGACACCACCCTCTCTGCCCCCCCCGCCACAACATCCCCCACCCTCAACGGGGGTCCGGGGCTGGAGCCCCCCCTGGGCCCTACTGAGGCCATGGAGCGACTGCAGGTGACCCTAAAACACCTTCCAGCCCCTCCCCTTATCCACAGGGACCCAGGGGGTCTGTGACCCCCTCCCCCAAACTGTGGGGGACTCCCCACAATCGTTGCTCCTCCCAGGAGACGGAGAAAATCATTGCAGAGCTCAATGAGACGTGGGAGGAGAAGCTGCGACGGACAGAAGCCCTGAGGCTGGAGCGGTGAGGGGGTGCCCCAGACCCCCACCACAACCCCCAAAACATTCCCCAACCCCACCAGATAGCCTGAACCCTCTCCCCAGCCCCACCACGGTTCACCTCAATGCTCCTTATGCCCCCCCAGTGCCCCCATAGCCTCCAACACTCCCTAAACTACCCCATGCACTCTTGCCCCCTCCAAATTCCCTGTGCCCTCCAGGGAAGCGCTGCTGGCCGAGATGGGGGTGGCTCTACGGGAGGATGGCGGCACCGTGGGTGTATTCTCTCCTAAAAAGGCAAGTTGGAAGGGGCTGCGGGGGGCTTCACTGTGAGGGACCCCCCTCCCCCACCCTGCC
Organism: Poecile montanus; assembly: GCA_038429875.1. Lineage (NCBI taxonomy): Eukaryota > Metazoa > Chordata > Aves > Passeriformes > Paridae > Poecile > Poecile montanus. The sequence goes on from CM076534.1 coordinate 108,647, forward strand.
TCTTATTTTTGTGCCCCCCTTCCCCAAAAGACCCCACACTTGGTGAACCTCAACGAGGACCCACTGATGTCTGAGTGCCTCCTATACCACATAAAGGATGGTGTGACCAGGTGAGTGGGGGGCTGTGGCACCCCCAAGCCCCCTCAGGGCCCCCCCTAGCCCCCTCCCCAACTTGCCCTGTGCCCCCCTCTTCCAGGGTGGGCCAAGTGGATGTGGACATCAAGCTGTCAGGGCCGTTCATCCGGGAGAAGCACTGCCTCTTCCGCAGCTGCCCTGACCCCTCGGGGGAAGGTATGGAATTCAGGGGGGGCACCAGATTTTGGGGTGCCCCTCCTTGCCCAGCCCCCTCCTGGCATACCTTAATTCCTCTTTCTCGCCCCCCCAATCGCTGCCACTGGAGCAGGTCACCACGGCCCCCCCAGGTACCGCTCCCCCCATGCCGGTGGGAGAGGGAGGGTCGTGGGACTGGGGGGGGATTTGGGATTCCTGCCCCTCAGTTTAACAGCGAAGTGACTCGCCCTCCCCTTGTCCCCTCCTGAAGTTGTGGTGACCCTGGAGCCATGTGAGGGGGCTGAGACCTACGTCAACGGGAAGCAGGTGACGGAGCCGGTGGTGCTCAAGTCGGGTAGGGACCCCCAAAGTCCTCCCAAATCTCTGTGTGTCTCTCGAGAATCCTCCCCAGATCCTGTGGTTCTCCCTTGAACCTTCCCAGAAATCTCAGCGTGCCCCCCAGATTCCCCTCAACCTTCCACAAATCCTGTGTCGCCCCCATATTTTCTCTTGAATCCATTATGACACTTTCAAACCCCCCTTTCCCACCTAAATTCCCCCAAAACTCCCTGTGACCCTGCCCAAATCTTCCCTAAATCCCCTGTGACCCCTCCAACACCCCCGAAACTAGGCCACCGCCTCATTTTGGGGAAGAACCACGTGTTCCGCTTCACGCACCCGGAGCAAGCGCGGCGGGAGCGGGAACGGGGGGCGTCGCCTGGGCCCCCCCCAGACTGGAACCTGGCGCAGCGGGAGCTGCTGGAGCAGCAGGGCATCGACATGCGCCTCCAGAGGTAGGGACACCACCTGGAGACACTTGGGGTCCACCCTGGGGTTAGCTGGGGGGGCTCACCCTGTGTGTGTCCTCGGCCCCAGGCTCCAGGACCTGGAGAACCACCCCCAGCTGGAGAAGGAAGCGTCAGATCAGCCACAGGTGAGAGGTGCATGGGGATCATTTGGGAATTCCGGCCTTAGCTGGGTGTCCCACAGATAGTCTCAGTGTCCCAGGTGATCCCCGGGTCCCTAGATGTAGTCGGATGGCTTCTGGGTGTCACAGCTGTCTCTTGGGAATCCCTTGGGGGTGTTTCGGGTGTCCCTCGTGGCTCCCCTGGCTGCCAGAGCTCCACTCTGGGCAGCTCCCACGTCCCCCAACACGTGCCCCGTGTCCCCCCGCAGCCCCCCGCCACTGAGGACGCCCCGTGCTACGAGGCCGGCTGGCGCCTGATCTCGTCACTGCGCCAGGCGCTGCCGGCACCCGCCGTGCGCTCGGTGCTGCGCCGGGCCGGGCTCCCGCTGCCGGCTCCGGGCAAGCGCCGGGAGCCGCTGCGCGTCTACCAGATCCCGCAGCGCCGCCGGGGATCCCCGACCCCGTCCTCGCCGGCCCCGTCCCCGTCGCCGTGGGTCACCATGGCCGACCTGAAGGCTCAGGCCGTGCGGGAGCTGAGCCTCGAGGTGGCCCTGCGGGAGCCGCGGCCGGCGCGGCGCGAGCTGGAGGCGCTGAGCCTGGCGCGGCTGCGGGAGCTGTGCCGCCGCCACGGCAAACGCGAGCCCACCGAGCGCGACGGCTGGCGAGCCGTGGCCAGGGACGTGTGGGACGCCGTGGGCGGCGGCGAGGAGGATGAGGGCGGGGGCGGCGGCGAGCAGGTGAGCGAGGTGGAGGGGCTGCGGCTGCACCTGGACAGGCTGGCGGGGATCCTGCGGGAGGTGAAGCGGCAGAACAGCGCCAAGGACGAGCAGATCCGGGCCCTTCGCGACCGCGTGGGGCAGATGGAGCGCGTCATCCCGCTGCCGCCGGTGAGGGGCGGCCCCGGGCACCCCAGAGTCTCACCCACAGCACCCCGAATGGCCCTGGCATGGGCTCTGTCTGCCCACGGCACCGGCGGCCTGACCCACAACCTCCCACAGCACCCCTGAGCCGGACTCTGGCATGGGTCTCACCTCCACCATAGCACCCCATAACCCCCTGACATAGATCCCAGCTGCCCCACACAGCGCCCTGACACCACAAATCCGCCCCTGACGCCCCCAAACGCGACTCCCACCCCACAACGCCTCTTTTCCTTCCTCAAACCCCCCCCGACTCCTCTAATCCTCTTCTCCTCCCTGCCTCAGGACGATGGTGACGAGGCCGAGCCGCCCCCCCAAGAACCTTCCCAGGAACCCCCCCCGGACCTCCCCCAGCCCAGCACGGATGGAGGGGCTGCGCCCCCTTCGCCCCCGTCGGCGGCGGCGGCGCGGCTGTGCCGGCTCATGGAGCAGGACCCGGCGTTCCGGCGGGGGCGGCTGCGCTGGCTGCGCCAGGAGCAGGCCCGGCTCATGGCGGGGGGCCCGCAGCCCCCCCAGCCCCCCCGCCGACCCCCGCGCTTCCACCCGGCCCCCCAGGACTCCAAGCTGCGTTTCCCCTTCAAGAGCAACCCCCAGCACCGCCTGGCTTGGGGAACTGGAGGGGACTCCCCCCAAGCCGAAAACAGTCCCCCCCCGCCGCCCCCTCCCTCGGGGCGTCCCCGCCGGGGATCCCTGGACGGGGGGTCCCCACCCCCCGCCCTAGGAACACCCCCGCCCCGTGTCCGCCGCCAGCGCTCGGCTCCCGACCTGAAGGCGCGGGGCCCCATCCCGTAGGGGGTGTGGGATTTTGGGGACACGCCCTCCCCCAAACGGACAATCACGGCCTCTCCCCCCCACCCCCACAATCGGGGGGGTCTCCTCGCCGGGGAGGCCCCCAGCTGCTGTCACACTGCCCCCCCCCTCGCGTGTGTGTGTCTGTGGGAGGGGCCCTCGGTCAGGAGGGATTCTTACAGGGGAGTCCCTAATTATGGCGATTCCGCTAATTAAAAAGAAGCGCCTCATTTCTGGGGCCCCCCCCATTGTGGTGCCTCCTCTCTGCTGGCCCAGCCCACTCCAGCCTGGCAGCTCTGGCCCCGCCCCTGCCCCGCCCCTTTCTGCGGCTCGGGCGGTGCCGCGGCGCCAGCAGACCCCGCCCACACCGCGCGGCCCCGCCCCTCGCCTTCTATGGGCGTGTTGTGGGCGTGTCCGACAAATCCCCGCCCCCCTGTGGGCACCGCTGAGTTGATCCGTGTGTCCCGCCCCTTTGGGCGTGTCCCTACGTGGCCACGCCCTTTCCCGTTCAATACCGCCCCCCCCATCCCTGCCCGTACCCCGGTACCCCCCGGCCCCGTTCGCCCCGTTCCGGCCCCGTTCGCCCCGGCCCGGCCGCGCCATGAGCCGCCTCGGGCCGCCGCCGCTGCCGCTGCTGCTGCTCGGGGTGCTGGGGGCTCTAAGCCCAACCCCGTCCGCGGGGCAGGAACCAGCCCCGAGCCCCCACCCCAGCGCCCGGCCCAACGCCACCAGGTAATGGCACCCCCGAGTCCGGACGGGACCCCCGGGATAGGACACGGCACCCCCGGGACGGGACCTCCCCCAGAACGTGGCACTCCGGGACGGGACCGACACCCCCGCAGACAGGGCTTGGCCCGAGGCGGGACATTCCCAACACAGGACACCCTCGTCCAGAACCCCCGCGCGGTCCCGGACACCCGCCTGGGCACCGGGACTTTTTTGTTCCTCGGTCCAGAACCCCAACGGCGAGCTAGGAGCCCTTCTCAGACCCGAGATTGCCCCAAGAGCCCCCGGGACCAGGATCGCGCACAGCCCGGGACCCCTCTCTCGGGATCGGGGAACCCCCCGAGCTCGGGTTTTCCCCCGTCTTGGGTTCCCCGTGACCCGCCGTGTCCCCCCAGGCCGGTGTTCCCGGTATTCCCGTGCGGGGGGGACCATCGCGGGGAGTCGGGGTTCATCGCCAGCGAGGGCTTCCCCCGGCATTACCCCCCCGGCAGCAACTGCACCTGGACCATCACGGTACGAACCCCCGGGGCACCCCGAAACCCAGGTTGGGGACACCCCACCTGCCTCCCAACCCCACTCCGCTCACCCCGACCCACCCGTGTACATCCCAACCCCGCCTGGCGCACGCCGAAACGCTGAGGTTTCCCCTTGGCTGTCCCAGTTCTTCCCCTCCTTGTGTCCCCAGGTGTTCCCGCATCCCGCGAGGGGCTGAGGGACAGGCGGTGGCACCGCTCTGTGTCTCCCGTGTGTCCCCGCCTTATGTGACTCCGTGCCACCCCCAAGAAACCCAAGGGGGGTAATATGCCAATGTCCCCAGGGTTCCTGATGTCCCCTGGTGTCCAGCCTGGCCCTTCAATGTCCCTAGATCCATAAAGACCAGGTGGTGACACCCCAAAGTGTCATCTGGGGACTGGGTGGTGTCACCCCAAAGTCCCCAAAATCCCCACCACCTCCCAGCTGCCCAAGGGCTGGGTGGTGACCCCCAAATGTCCCCTAGGTCCCCGAGGGCCAGGTGGCCACCCTCTCCTTCCGCATCTTTGACCTGGAGCCGGACCCTCTGTGCCGCTTCGACGCCCTCTCGGTGTTCGGGGGCCACGGCCCTGGGGCGCCGCTTTTGGGGCGCTTCTGTGGCACCTTCCGCCCGGGAGCCCTTCGGGCACCCCAAAACCGGCTCCGGCTGCACATGGAGAGCGACGGCGGCACGGCTGGGAGGGGCTTCCTAGCCTGGTTCAGCGCTGGCAGCCCCCCGACCAACGGTGGGTGAAAGAGGGCCTGGCGGGGAGACCCCCCCAAAAAAAAACAAGGGGGAGGGAGCACCGCCGGCGAGGAGTAGGGACAATCCCACGGGGACACCCCCAAAACCACCCAAAGAGATCCCTGGAAATGTGGACGACTCCAAAACCTTACAGCAACAACCCCAAAGTCTTGTAGAAACCCCAAAATCCCCCAAACCCCCAAGGAGACCCCCAAAACCCTGTGGGCTGAGAGGCCAAAACCCCTTCCAGGAGGTCCTGGAGGTCCTGAAATGAGATGGAAAAAGAGGGAAAAGCTATGGAGGGCAGAGGAACTGTGAAGTTAGAAAAAGTGTGGAAGAAAACAGTGGGAATGAGGAGAAAGTGTGACTGGAAAAGGAGGGAAATGTGTGAAACTGAAAACAGAAGGGGAAAAATCCTGATGGAGAAATGGGGGGGAAATGTGAGATGGAAAAAAAAAAAGAGGGAAAGTAATGAAAAGTGTGAGGAAAAAATAGAAAAGGGTGGAGAGAAAATGGGAGGAAAGTGTAAGGAGAAAACAGGGAAACAAGGCAAAAGTGCAAGGGAAGAAAGGAGGGGAAAGCTGAGAAGAAAAAGAGGGGAAAGTGTGACGGGATATGGAGAAAAATAATAGGAAAAGAAAAAACGAGCATGAAAAACTGAAAAGAAAAATAATTCAAAACAAAACATAACAAAAAAAACCCAAACAACAGAGGGAAGAATGAGTGAAAAGAAAGGAAAAGTTTGAGGGAAAAACCAGAGGGAAAAATGGAGAAAAGTGTCAGAAAAAAATGAAGGAAACTGGCACAAAATGGAGGCAAAAGCTGAAGGGAAAAGGGGGACAGGGAGCAGAGCTGATGGAGAGCAGGAGATCCCCAACACCCCTGTGGACACCCCCTAAATCCACATGGAGAACCCCCAAAGCCACATGGAACATCCCAACCCCCCCAATCCATCAAGGAACCCCCCAAAATCCCTTGAAAACCCCCATGGAGGCCCCTGAAACCACCCGAACCCACTCAGCTCCCCCCCCAATCCAGCCCAACCCTTTTGCAGGGCCCCCCCAGGGACGGCGGCGTTCGGGGGTCTTTAATAAACCCCATTTTTTCGGGGAGTCCTGGCACTATTTTGATGGTGAGTACGACCCCCCCCCCCCCCAAATTTACAAAAAAATTCCCGGGGGGGGGTCATGCTCCCCAAATTCCATCTCCTCTCCCCAGTCCCAGGGTGGTTTTGGCAGAGCCCCCCTCCCAACCCCCCCCCGAATTTTGGGGGTCTCAGGGACAGAGAAGATGCCGGCGGTGTGGGAAAATAGGGGGAGGGGTGTGTCCAAACGTGTCTGTGCCCCCCAAAAATGTCACCCTGCCCTGCCCACTCCCCCAGAGCATCAGTTTTGTGGTGGGCGGCTGGAGAAGCCCCAGGGGAGCCTGAACACCCCAAACTGGCCAGAGGAGAATTATCCCCCCGGGATCAGCTGCTCCTGGCACATCGTGGCCCCCCCCGACAAGGTTTGGGGGGTCCTGGGCGAGTCAGAAGGGCGGACGGGGGGTTCAGAGAGGGTTTGGGGGAGGTTGGGGCGACACTGGGGTCGTTTGGAGGTGTCAGGAGGATTTGGGGAAGTCGGAGGGGATTTGGGGGATGAGGGGGGTCAGGAGGGCTTTGCAGGTGTCCGGGGAGGGGGCTGGGAGAGCCATGGGGGGGTTGGGGGAGGGACAGGAGGGATTTGGGGGGGGGGTCAGAAATCCTTTGGCGGGTCGCAAGAGAATGTCGGGGGTGGTTGAAGAGAGACCGGGATGGTTCAGGGAGGCTCAGGAGAATTTGGGGAGGGGTCTGAAGGGGTTGAGGGAACCCGGGGGGTTCAGGGGGATGTAGAGGGATCTGGGGCCGGGGGTTTGAGCCCGGATTTGGGTGGGGGGTGCAGGTGGTGGAGCTGCGGTTCGGGAAGTTCGACGTGGAGCCCGACCCCCATTGTCGCTACGATTACGTGGCCGTGTTCGAGGGGGGGGCGCGGGACGACGCGCGGCGCCTCGGGCGGTTTTGCGGGGAGGAGACCCCCGGGTGAGCCCCCCCGAGCTCCGCAGTCCACCCCCCCCCGACCCGGCGCAGCCCCCCAACCCCGTGTCAGCCCTCTCAAACTGTCCCGATCCCTCCTCAATCCACCCGATTCCTCCTCAATCCACCCGATTCCTCTTAAATCCACCCTGACCACCCTCAAACCACTCAATCCCCTCTGACAGCAACCTGTTCCCCCTGATCCCACCCCCCCGAACCCACCTGGGACTCCCCCGAACCCCTCCCGATCCCTCCCGTTCCCCCCAAACCATCCCGGCCCCTCCGAATCTCCCCCGCGCACTCCTGCGAGCCTCATGCTGACCCTCCAAACCCCTCCCGATCCCCCGCGGACGGCGCTCCGGACCCCCCGGGACCCTCCGTGTCCCCCCGAAAGCGTCCCCTGACCCCCGTGTCCCCCCAGCCCCATCCTCTCCAGCTCCCCGGAGCTGCTGGTCCAGTTCGTGTCGGATTTGAGCGTCACCGCCGACGGCTTTTCGGCCACCTACACCCTGCGGGACCGGGGCAGCGCCCCCGAGCCGCCCCCCACAAAGCCCCGGGGGGGCGGGAAGGGGAAGCCGCCCCCCAGCCCCAAAGCGGGGCCCCCCACGGCCGCCCCCGCTTTGGCGACCCCCTGCCCGCAGCGCTGCCGCCGCGCCGGGACCCTGCAGAGCAATTTCTGCAGCAGCGACTTCGGTGAGAACCCCCCCAAAAAATGAGGGGTGAGACCCCGACATGGGGGACGGGCTGTGGCAAATTCCCCAAAAGCAGGAGGGCGGGTGAGGACCCCCAAGAGGGGGAAAGTGTCTGGAAGTGCCCGAAACGGGGCTGGCGAGGGGGCGGTTGGGCTCCCCAAAGCCCCGGTCACGGCGTGCCCGAGGTTCTGGGGAGCCTGACCTCCCCATTCCTGTGCCTCCAGTGCTGACGGGGACGGTGAAATCGGTGTCGCGGGGGCCGCCCCAGGAGCCGGGCTGGGCCGTGGTGTCTGTTCTCAGCCTCTACAAGTCGGGGGCCCTGGAGGTCCCCCAGCCCGCCAAGGGGGCCACGCTGCGGCTGCAGCTGCCCTGTCGCCTCTGCCCCGCGCTCAAGAAAGGTGGGTGTGCCCGGGGGGCCCCTGGAGGGATCTCGGTGCCCCCCCCAGGTCCTGACACCCCCTCCCCAAATCTCTTCCAGGCTCCAGCTACATCCTGATGGGGCGGCTGGGCGGGGAGGGGGGAGCCCTGCTGCCCCCCGACGCCTTCGTCGTGCCCTACCGCCCACAGCAGCAGCAGATTTTGGGGAACCTCAGCAAGAGGCCGTGTCGGGGGACCCCCTGAGACCCCCCCCAGAGCTCCCCCGGACCCCCCCGCGTTGGGGGGACGCCCCCCGCACATACGCCAATAAAGGGTGCAGAGATGGAGCGTGTGAGTGAAGGTGCTGGGGGGACCGCACTCAAGGGGGGCACAGATTGGGCCCTCCAAAATGGGACCCCCCCCTCGGGACCTCCCCGTTAAATGGCACGGCTCCTTTAAGAGGGGCGGACGGCGGGGGCAGAAGAAGGGGCGGGGCCAGAACCGAGGCGTGGCCCCCTTTGGGGCGTGGCTCCCAGCAGGGCGGGGCGCGTTGCTCACCTCAGCCCCGCCTCCGGCTCCCGCGCTCCTTCCCGCCTTGTCAATCATCGCTGTAACCCCCGGAAGGTGGAGCCGCCATTGCCCGTTCGCTCGCAGGGCGCTTATACCTCCACCTTCGCGTCAAACACGATTGGTTGGCTACACGTCAATCTCGGGCGCTGCTCCCGCCTCCTCGATTTCGACTGGCTGATGCCACCAAAATTTTCGTGGCCATCACCAGGCAACGAGCTTCTCCTTCGCGCTCTCGATTGGTGGAGGTTTTGTTTTAGCTGAGACTGGCCGCAGTTGGGCAGAACAGGCCCTCAGTCTCCTGATAACGATGGGTTAAATTCCCCATCAATCAAAGAGCGAACTCCCGCCCTTCTCCCGGCGCTGTCCCCGCTCGGCCCGGCCGATTCGCCGCCTCCCCGCGCGCGCTCGTTCTGATTGGCTGCCGCTCTGGCCCTGCCCCTGTGGCGGGGTCCGGAAGCGGCTGGGGCTCAGTCGCGCAGCGGCGGCCGCGGGGAGCGGAGCTCTAGGGCCGCCATGGCCGCGGGGGCGGTGGGGGCTGTCACGGCTGAGCTGCCGCCGCCGCTGGGCCGCCTTCCTGGAGGAGCCGGCACTGAGCGCGCCCTGGAAGAAGCAGAGGCCTCCGGCACCCTCAGTCTGGCCGGCCGGCGGCTTCGCGCCTTCCCGGCGGCGCGGCGCTGGGACCTCAGCGACACCACACAGGCCGGTGAGGCCGCGGCCCCGGGGCAGGACCCCCGACCCTTCCCCAGAGCCCGGGGTCACTCGGGGTTTTTCCCCCGACCCAAGGGAAGCCGGGGGTGCCCCGCCTCCCTCGGCGCCTCCCGGAGCCTGAGGCTCGCGGGAGATGCCGGAGGCGGGTGAGGACGCGCCGGGACGGGACGAGCCGGAGCGCCTGGTCCGGGCGGTCCGGTGGCTTCAGGTTCTCCGTCGCAGCTGGGCGGCTCTGGGTCCACGGACGGGGCGGTTGGGGTCCATCAGCACCCCTGTCCCCGGGGATCTGCGTCCCCTGTCCTTATCCCTGGCGGTCCTTTGTCCCCAATAGTCCACTTCCCTGAGGGTCCCTTGTCGCTGTCATTCCCTGTCCCTGTGCATCTCTTGACCCTATCAGTCCCCACGCTGAGGATGCCCTCTCGCTGTGGGTCCCCGTCCCTGTCCCGCATGTTCCCCCGTGTCCCCCTCGTCCCTCCAGACCTGTCCCGGAACCGTTTCGGGGAGGTGCCAGAGGCCGCCTGCCGCCTGGTCTCGCTGGAGGGGCTCAGCCTGTACCACAACTGCCTGCGCAGCGTCCCCCCGGCCATCGCCAACCTGCAGGCCCTGGCGCACCTGGACCTCAGGTACGGTCCAGCCCCGAGAGACTGATTTGGAGGGGTCAAGCAGCTCCCCGTGACCCCGCTGTGTCCCCCGCAGCCGCAACCAGCTGAGTTCTCTGCCCGCCTGCCTCTGCCTCCTACCCCTGCGCGTCCTCAACGCCAGCAACAACCGCCTGGCCCAGCTGCCCCCGAACCTCGGCGCCCTGCGCACGCTGCGGCAGCTGGTGAGCGCCGGGGTCCAGCCCCGCGGGGTTGCGCCTGGACCCCGCTGAGCCCCGTTTCGCCCCGCAGGACGTCGGCTGTAACCGGCTGCGGGCGCTGCCGCCGGGGCTGGGGCAGCTGCGGGCGCTGCGGGACCTCAACGTGCGGCGGAACCAGCTGGCGGCGCTGCCCGAGGGTGGGTGACGGACTTGGGGGGGGAAAGGGGGTCCCGTCGCTTTGGGAGGGTCCCGTCAATCCCGTGTGTCCGTGTGCCCCTGCCAGAGCTCTCGGAATTGCCCCTGGTCCGGCTGGATTTCTCCTGCAATCGAGTAGTCGCAATTCCGCGCTGTTTCCGGCGGCTCCGGCACCTCCAAATCCTACTGGCAGACAACAATCCCCTCCAGTTCCCCCCCGCCCAGGTGAGGGAAGGCCCGGGAGATTCCCCCGACCCAAAAAAAAAGCTGCACCTGACCCCTCTGTGCCCCCCAGATCTGCCTGAAGGGCAAAGTCCACATCTTCAAGTACCTGGAAGCTGAGGCTGCCCCTCATCCTCCCCCAGCATGGTAAAGGAGGGGCTCGAAGAGGGGGACCCCACTGGCCCCTGCTGGGGGTTTTTGGGGTCTCTCACCGCTGTTTGCCCCCCACAGCCCCCCGGACGAGCTGTGTCCCCTCCGGCAGCGGGGGGGGCTGGACTCTGGCTTCCACAGCGTCGACAGCGGCAGCAAGCGCTGGTCAGGGAATGAGGTGGGATTTGGGGGCATTTTGGAGGGCACAGGGGAAATTTGAGGTGTCCCCTAACCTACTCCCCCTTTATGCACCCCCTTTGGCACCGTTTCAGTCCATGGACGAGTCCTTGGAGCTATCCCGGCAGCACAGGGAGACACGCAGCGGGGCAGGTGAGGGGAGTGGGACCCCCAAAACCCCTGTGACCTCTTGTCACCTCCTGGGACACCCTGTCAGCCCCCTTGTCCCCACAGCTGGTGACAGTGACCCGGAGCAGCTGGAGGAGGAGCCCTCACCTGAGGTGATGTCACCCCCCCAACCCTCTCTGATCCTCCCTAGTCAGGTTTTGGGGTTCCCCCCCAATCCTGGGCACCCCTTCATCCCCCAGGAGCAGCAGAGCCAGACCCCAAGAGGTGGCACCCCTGAGGGTATCAGGTGAGGGGCTTGGGGGGGTCTGAGGGCTCAGGGAGGAGTCTGGGGGGTTCTGAGCCCCCTCTCCCTGCAGGGTGGTCCCCACTTCCCAGCGACGCGCTAAGAATCTGGAGGTGTGGATGGAGAGAGAGAGGGAGAGGAGTCGGGACAGGTACTGGGGGATTGGGAAGTGGGGCTGGGGTGATGGATTCGGGGGTGGGACAGGGGACGAGGGCTGGGCACTGGCTGCTCTCACCTCCCACAGGACCGTCCCGCAGAGACCCCCCCAGATGCGGCCACCAACGCTGGTGAGGACCTGGGTGACCTCATTAAGCTCAGTCCTAATTAACATGGGTCTTAATTACCCCTTCTCCCAGGCTCAGCTCAAAGTAACAGAAGTCTCAATTACCCCTGCCTCCCCCAGGAACCTGATGGAGCCCCTGGTGCCCCCTCCAGTCCCCCAAAACGCAGCACCTACCTCAGCCCCTGCTCCTCCTCTTCCCGAAGTGCCACCAAACCAGGTAGGACACCCCCTCCCTCTCTGTCCCTGCCCCAGTGCCCCCCATGGCACCCCTCCTGGTCCCTGACCCCCCTGTATCTCCCCACAGCCGCCCTGGAGGCTGACCAGCGGGAGCTGATAGCTGAGGTGCGCCAGGTAACGCCCCCCCTCCCCTCCCCTCCCCTCCCCTCCCCGTTTGTCTGGGAGGGGCTGGGGTCTGTTCCCCCCTCACACGCTCTCGGGGGGTCCCTGCTGTGCCCCCCACCCTCACAGAGCCTCGAGGCGCTACTGCAGCTGCAGCTCCCGGACGAGTTGGGGGATTCGGAGCTGTTGGGCCGTGTGGCCGCCCGGCTGCGCCCCTGGGCTGTGAGTGGGACCCCCAAAACACTCCCCAGTCCCCCATATCTACCCAAAACACCTCGCTGAAACCTCCCCGCACCCGCCAGAGCCCCAAAACATCCCCTGACTCCATGAATGCCTGAAATAGTCCCCTGACCCTCCCAAATTCTCCCACCACCACCCATTCTACACAAAACCCCCCTCAGATCTCCTCCCAGGGCCCCCTGAAACCCCAAAATGCTTTTTAAAGCCCCCAAATCCCCCTGAACCTCTCCCCTGACCTCACCCATTACCCCAAAACACTTCTTTAAAGCCCCTGACACCTGCATAACTCCAATAAATACCCCTCAAACCCTCCCTGAGGTCCCTTTCTCCCCGCCAGAGCCCCTCCAGAGCCCGACGGACGCCGCAGCCGCTCCCCTGCCACCACTCAGGGGGGGCCGAGGTACCATTTTGGGGGGTGGGTTGTGATTCGGGGGGTCCCGCGCCCTCCCACAGCTGACGCAGGGTCTCCCCCAGGTGAAGCCCCTGCACCCCCGGCGCACCCCCCCCAGGCTGCTCTTCGCTCTCTTCTACGGCCTCCTCATGGCGCTGCTTGTGGCCGCCCACCGCGCGCTCTTTGGCTGCTGAGGGACCCCCAAACCCGGGGGAGTCCCCCTGGCCCTGGGGGAACCCCCCAAACTCCCCTTTCCTTCCCTCCCACCCTTTTCTTGTGCCTTAATGCTGGGGAAACTGAGGCAGGGAAGGGAGAGGGGCTGAAACTCTTTCGCCCCCCCCCCCGCGGGGTGGGACCTTAATTATTCATATTGTAATTAATTATAATGGATTATTATTTTATTATTATGAATTGTCACTATTATAATGACTTGTTATATGAGACTGTGAGCATAATAAGTTAATAATTATAGTTAATTATAACTTAATTATGATGAAAAAATGTTAAAATACAGATGACCAAAATTTATTGTAATTAATTATTATTAAAAATACTATATTTAACTATTTTATCTCTGTCACTGTAATTAATATAACCATTATTTTGTTTCTAAGTGTGGACAGTCCCTTCAAAATTATGCTCGGCACATCCCTGCTCCTCTGTGGGGACTCGGGGGTCACCGGCTGGGCCCAAAACCTGAGGGGGTGTTCAGTCCTGCCCGTCTCCTGCTGCCACTGCTCAGCTTTTTGTCTGTTCTCGCCCCTCCTGTGCCCAAAAGGGGCTGGGCCCTCTCCGGCTGCGCTGTGCTGTCCCATAAATCCCCTCCCTAAGGCAGCCCCCATTCATTTTCCCCCTTACCTGCCCTTCCAGCGCGGCTTTGGCACCGTCTTTGGTGAGGGCAGGCCGCCATGGCCGCGCTCTCAGCCGTGAGGCCCCGGCCGCCATCTTGGCTGAGGGCGGGAAACGGACGGGGGGGGGGGGGGGGGGGGGGGGGGGGGCGGAGCCACCATCTTTACTGAGGGCGGCAGCCGGGGCCCGGGAAACCGGACGGGAGCTGAGGGAGGGGGCACCTCAGATCGAAGCCGTTTCTATCCAGTATGTATTAAATACCACGATAAATCTCTCGGAACAAAAATAAAACCTGGTCCCGGCGGAGGAGGAGGGGCGGTGCGCTGCCAGGGCCCCCGACAAGCCGGGGGTGCCGTGAGGGCCGGGCCGAGCCCCTCACGAGCAGCTGCGGTCATAGGAAGGGGTTGGTGGTCGGGTGCCTGATGCCGAACGGCGCCGCCGGGGCCGGGGCCGTCTGGGGGGCACAAAGCGGGGGGTCAGCAGCAGAGAATGAGGGTTCAGGAACCGCCCTCTCTGCCCTGGTCCCCTCCTCACCACGAAGGGGTTGGTGGAAGCTTTGGCAACGGTGAACCCACCGGAAGGCAACCCTGGGGAGAAAAATGGGGAGGGGTCGGTGGGGGCTCGGGCAGTGGTTGCCCCAATATTTAACACTCCCACTCCCCCCAGCTCTTACCGTCAGTCTGGAAGGGGCTGGGGAACCTCCCAGGAACAGGGGGGGAGCTGAATGTGGCACCTAAAAAAGGGAACACAGAATTGGGCCCCCCCAGATCCACCCTGGTCAGGAGAGGGGCAGTGCCGCAGGATCACTCACCGGGGCCGTTGCTCTGGAACGGGTTGGTGGAGGGTCTGGGGGCCACGGGGGCCGTGAAAGGGTTGGTGTAGCCTGGGGGGGCATAGGTGTCATCCCTGGACCCCCTGTCGATTTTAGGGGTCCAAAGGTGGGGTGAACCCTGACTTACCCCCATGGGGCAGCACTGGGGGGTCACGGAGGGTCCTGAAGAGGCTGCAGGGGGGAGGAGGGTCAGGTGCTGCACCTCTGGCAAGGTGGGGGGAGGAAGGTGGGGAGGCAATACCTGACAGAAGTTGCTCCCACTGTGGGCAGAACAGGGGTGGTCACGCCCTGTGCAGCCACACCTCCTGCAGGTGCAAGAGAGAAACCATGAGGGGCTCCCAAAAATTCCAGGCATCTCAGGTTGTCCCCATGTCCTTCCCCACTGACCCCACAGTTACCATGGAGTGGTGTTGGGACCCCAAGCCCCCTCCCCAGAACCCTTCAAGGAATGGGGAGACCCCAACTCTCCCTTGCCCATTAATCCCAGATGTCCCAAAGGTATGGGGGGCCACCAAACCCCTCCTTAGTCCCCCACAGGGTGAGAGGAGGACCCCAAGCCCTCTCCCAAGAGTACTGGTGGGTCCCTGGGTACCTGTGGTGGTGGGTGGGATGTGGAAGGGGGGCACAGCTCCCCCAAATGTCGGTGCTCCAGGGCTGGTTCCAAAGGCATTGAAACTGGGGAAGGCAGACCGGGGTGGGGCTGGGCCTGGGGACAGGGCTGGGGTCACTCAGAGCTGGTCACCAAGCTCCCAAGAGACTCCTGTGCTCTGCTACCACAGTGCTCCCAGCCCTCCTGGAGCCCACCTGTGCCCCTTTGAGCCCCTGAGCTCACCAGGGAAAGCAGCAAAGGCAGGTCCTGGGGCAGGGCCGGCGAAGGGGTCCCCCCCAATGTCAGCCAGGAGGTCGGTGCTGGCCTTTCGGGACGGCTGAGGAGGATGGTGGGTGGCTGGGTGGGGCTGGGGCGACACCACAAGGTCAGGGGGTGGCATTCCCCCTGGGCACCCACAGAAGTTGCCCGGTCTCACCTGTGGCAGTGTCCCTGTGTCCGTATGGAGGAGCTGAGGGGGCCTGGGCTCCGCTGTGGTGCTTTGGGGGGGTTTCGCTTGCTCTGGTGCCACGTACCTGTCATGGGAGGGCAGAATATTGACTGAGGGATCCTCACGTTGTGCTACCCACCGCAAATGTGCCCCAGCTCCTCTCGTACCATCGTTTCTTCTCGTATTTCTCCTGCAGGAACTCCTTCACCTTCTGGGGGTCATGGGAGTCGGGGAGCAGTGAAGTCCGGGGGTTGAAGGTGCCGAGCCAGACCCGCCTGCAGGCCTGGGGGGGTCGTGGAGGGGACATGGGGACGTGGGCAGGGTGGGATGAAGAGGGCAAAGCCTCCCCAGCCCCTCCCTTACCTCATTGCCATGCGCCTGCAGGAACAGCACCTCGGCCTCAGTGAATGTTGTCATGGAGATGGACTTGACGCGGTGGGGGGGGTTCAGTCCCCGCCTGGGTAGGGATTTGGGGGGTCAGCATCACCCCCGCGCCCATAAACACCCAAACTGGAGCTTTTTCTCTCCAAAAAGGGCCTTTCCGAGGCCCCACGCATGTGAAGCCACGCACCGCGGCCCCGCCCCCAATATGCACAGCCAATCAACGAGAACCTGAGCGAGTGGGGAACGCCCACCGCGCCCTGGCCCCGCCTACTCGGGTTCATTCAGCCGCGCCCCCACGGCCCCGCCCTCACACCCAGGGCCCCGCCCCGCTCACAGCGCCCCCGAGCAGCCGGTGCACACGAGGCTGCCCACGCTGATGTCCACGTAGGTGACGCCGCGCTGGCCGCATTCGAAGCAGAGCCGGTTGGCGGGAACCGCGCTCACCAGCTCCCGCACCCGCCGGCACCAAACCTCGGCCTCCGCGTCCCGGCCCGCGCTGCCCCTGCGGGCCCCGGGGCCTCCGCCGCGCTCCGCGCCCGGCCCGGTGCCGCCGCCGCCGCCGCTGCCGCCCGCCGCCATCTTCCCGCTCCCGCGGGCCCCGCCCCCGCCGCAGCGTTGCCGCTGATTGGCCGCATGGCGGGAGCAGCGCCCCCTGGCGTCCCGCGCTGCGCGGCGCCGCTTCCCGCCTTTCCCGTCCCCTCAGCGCCGGCCCGCCCCGGCCTGAGGGGACTCGCGCCCCGCCACCCACCCACACTGCGGGAAACGGCCCGTTCTGGGGAGGTTTCACGGAAAATCAGCATTTTCCACCACGGGCACGTTCCGCCTCTTCCCGCTGTGAGGGACGGGGACCTGGGGGTCTGCGCACCCCTGGCTCTTCCCGCCCTTTTCGTCCCCTCAGCGCTCTCTCCCCCGACCCCCTCACGGACATGGGAGAAAATTCCTCTTTTGAGGTAATTTCCCGACAAAGTCTCTATTATTGCTCCTCTCCACAACACGAGACGATCCGGGGAGTCTCAATGCCCTCACTCGGGGTCTCTCCCCCCCATTACTAATGCCCTTAGTGAGGGTTTCGTACCCAAAACCGAGGTGAGGGCTGCCTAATGTTGGTCATTCTCTTATCAATTCCTTATTCTCTTCGATTCGGGTGTTTTCACCCAATAACCCCTATTATTGCCCTCCATTTTGAGTCGTTTCCCCCCAAAATTCACTATTATTTCCACTTCTCTAGCCCTTTTTAGGAAATTTTCCCACAAAATCACTGCTATTTCTTCTTCCCCCAACCCATTTGGGGTCATTTTCTCCCAAACCCCTCTCGCCCCCCCTCTGACTAACTAGTGAGGGGCTGTAGGGGGGTCTCAGTCCCATTGTTGGGATGCTCCTCCCGACAAGCAATTCCAGCTGCATCTCTCTTTAATAGTGCACAGAACCACGTTACAAAACCCCCCGTCCCCACGCTCCCCCCCCCAAATTGGGGCCCCCCCGGACCCCGCGGGGACGAAGGCAATTCTGGTAACGGGGGCGGGGGGGGATGAGGCACAGAGGGCCTGGGGGGAGTCCCAGGAAAGGGTTGGGGGGGCCCGTTGCCCCCCCCCATGGTCCCCCACCCAAAAACCCAGAGGAGATCCCCCTTCCCCTCTCACAACCCCCCCCCCCGCACTGGGGGCCCCCCCTCCAACACAACTCCCACCCACCCCCCCCACAGGCCGCACTGCGGACCCCCGGAGTGGAACCCCCTCCCCGGCCCCTGCTTGATGCACCCCCATAAATACCCCCCCATAAATACATTGCAAAGCAGTTACAGCACCCTCCCCTTCCGGGGGCTGGACACCCTCAGCGAGGGGTGAACCCCCCGTTACCGGGGAGCTCTGCCCCCCCCCCGTATAGGGACCCCCGCAGTTCACAGGGGGAGCTGTACTCCGATATTGAGACTCCACAGCCCCTTCGTGGGGGCCCCCCGCACTGGGGGGGGTTTAATCCCCCTTAATGAGGGGCTCGACCTCGCCCCACTTTTTGGGGTGGTTTGTTTTTTTTTTCCCCTCCCATTTTTTGGGGTCCCTCCCTGTTACCCCGGGAGGGGTGGTCTCCATCCTCCCGCGTTTGTGTCAGGAGCGTGTCCCCCCCCTGATATTTATGAGGAGACAACATACCATAAATACCCACCCCATTTCTCCCCAACCCGGCCCAGCCGTGTCGCCCCCCCCTCCCCACTTTAGGACCCCCCCCCTTTATCCTTAGGAGCCCCCCCATGATTTTGGGGACCCCCCCAAAGTATAGGGGCAGGATTTGGGGTGCTCCAGGCACCCCGGGGGGGTCAGATCGCGGTGTCCCAGAGCACGGCATGGGGCCGGCGGGCCGGGGGGGTGCCGGGGGGCGGCGGGGGCGGGGGGCGGCCCTCGGGAGCGGCCCCCCCTTTCCAGGCGGGGGGGGCGGGCAGGGGGGGCAGGCTGTCCTGCTTGCACAGCCCCCCCCCCCCGCCCCCCCCGCGCCTTGATCTCGGTGCAGACGCAGCGTTTTCGGTCGATCACCTCCTGCAGCTGCCCGTCCCGGGGCCGGGGGGCGGCGGCGGCAAAGCCCCCGCCGGGGACCCCTCCGGAGAGGGGGCGCGACGAGGGGGGGCCGCGTGGGAACGGGGGGGCCCCGGCCTGGCGCACCCCCGAGGTGGAGGCGGAGCGGCCCAGGCGGGGACCCCCGGGGAGCTCTGGGAGGGAGGAGGAAGGCGTCAGGGGGACGCGGTGTCACCCCCCCGCCACCCTCCAGGTGCCACCCCCTCCGCAGGCCAAAGGGTAACTCAGATTGTGCCAATCTCCGCGCCCACCCGAGATCTCTCTGCCCCCACAAATGTCCCCGATCCCCCCAGGATGTCCCCCGTGTCGCTCTGCGTGACCCCCGCTATCCTTACGCAGCCTCCCGGTGCCCTCCCGGTGTCCCACCCCCCGCCAGCTTCACCAACAGGTGCGCCCCGAATCTCCCGTGCCCCCCGACACCGGCCCCCCGCACGTACCCGAGGCTCTCCCGCAGGCGGGGAAGGTCTGGCACGGCAGGGGTGGTCCCGGCCGCCCCCGGGGCCCCTCGGCCCGAACGGGGATCCCCGAGGGGGGGGGAACTGCCCCCGCCCCCCCCCGCTCCTCCCGGGGGGGCTCCGGCGCCTCTGCGAACGGGGGGGGGGAACACTGTCAGTCCCGCCCACAGGGCGTGGCCCCGCCGCAAGCCCCGCCCCCGTCACTCACTCTCGCTCTCCTTCCCGCGGCGGGCGGAGGCTCCGCCCCCCCGGCGAAGAGGCGGATCCTCCTCGCGGGCAAGGGCGGGGCCTCCCGCGGCCACGCCCCCGCGCAGGCTCTCGTAGGCGGGCGGACGCTTCCCGGGGGGCGGGGCTTCGGCCGAAGGTGGAAGGGGCAGCGGCCCGAGCCCCGCCCCTCCCCGCTCGCGCCCCGCGCCTCCCGGCGCGTGGTGCGGGGGGAGGGGCGTGGAGTGGCTGCGCGCGCGGGCGGGGGGCGGCCCCTCGCGGCGCGAGGGCAGGGGCAGGCGCGAGGCGGCCTCGGGGGGCGGGGCCAGGGGGGGTGGGCGGGGCGGCAGCAGGTTGGGGAACGGCGGCGGGATGGGGGCGGGACCGGAGAACGGGGCGTGGCCGATGAAGGGGGCACGGCCGGAATGGGGGGCGTGTCCAGAGAAAGGGGCGTGCCCGGTGTACGGGGCGTGGCCGGAGTGCAGCACGGGTCCACCGAAAGGGGCGTGGGCGGTGTGGGGGGCGTGTCCGTAAAAGGGGGCGTGTCCCGAGAAAGGAGCGTGTCCCGGGCCCTCCCCCGCGGGCAGGGGGCAGCTCATCTCCTCGTAAATGGCCTCGGGCTCCTCGGCAGGTGGGGGGGGGGCTCCCCCTGGTCCCCCCCGCCGGGGATCCCCCCCCGGGATTCCCCGGGCGTCCCCCACCATCTCGATGTACACGGGCTCCTCCGCCTCCCCCTGCTCGGACAGAGGTGGTGGGGCTGCCCCGGCTGACAGCCGGGTCTGGGGGCTACGTGAGGGCTTCAGGGGGGGCGTCTGCCGCACGCAGCCCCCTCGGGGGGTGCCTGGGGAAGGGAAGGGTATCAGGGAATGGTACGCCCTCCATGCCCCCTCAGATTCCTTGCATCCCTTCCCTGCCACCCATACCTCCCCAGGACCCCACCCTGATCTCCCAAAGTCACCGTCCCCTCCCTGCACCCCCACCACGTTGAGCTCCTCACTTGCCCCCAGCTCCACCATAACCCCCCAGCCCCGACAAGCCCTCTCCAAAGCCCGCCGGTTCCACTCACCACCTCTCTTGGCAGGCGGAGCCTCGAGGCCTCGACCCTCGGGGGGCCCCGTGCGGGGTCCAGGGGGGCGCAGGGGCACCCCTGAGTCAGGGAGCCCCACGGCATGGCAGGACAAGGAGCGGGGGGCCATGCCGGGGGCACAGGGCCGGGGGCCACGTTCCTGTGGCGCCGGCAGGGTCAGGAACCCTACGCGCAGTGGGCGCCGCAGGGACCCCCCCTCCCGTGCCTTGGGGACCCTGGGGAGAGGACAAAGGGGGTCAGGGCAACCCTGAAAGTTCTGGGGAAGCTCCAAGCCCCTTAGAGATGCTCTGGGACTTTGCTCCTGTGCTGCAGGGGCACTTGGGCACAGGGGGGAACTAGGGTCCCCCATCTTTGGTGGTTCTGAGGTGCACAAGGTGGGCCAAGGGTCTCAGGGTCAATCCCAGGAGTACAGGGGAGCATTGGGGCTCTCACACGGGCGTCCAGAGAAGGAGAAGGGGTCCCAGGTTCCCTCAGAGTGAGTTGGTGCTCTTTGGGTCCTGCCAGGGAAATTCTGATGGGTTGGGTGACCTCCCAGGGTGGTCCTAAGGGATCCCAATGTCCCCTGAGTGGTTCAGGGTGGTCCTGCGGCGCCTGATGTTCACTCAGGGTGGTCCCAGAGGTACCGGTTTCCCAGCACGGTAGTCTCGGGCCTTTTCTGGGTCCCTCCCCGGCGGTCCCCAGGGGTCCCAGTGTCCTCCCCGCGATGTCCCCGTTGTCCCCTCACCCCTTGCGCGGCTCCTCCTCGCGGGGGCGCCACTCGGGGCGGCCCTTGCGCTGCAGCAGGTTCATGGCGGCCGCCGGGGGGCGCTCCTCGCCCAGGCGCAGCAGGGCGGCGGCGGCGGCGGCGAGCTCCGACCGCGGGGGGGCGCTCATGGCTGGGGGCGGGGCCTTCAGGCTCCGCCCCCGAATTCTGCTCCTGAGACCCACCCGGACCCCGTGTCCCGAGACCCCCCCGCCCCTCCCGGGCCGCCTCATGCCCCTGCCTACCGCCACCCCCAAGCCCCAAGCCCCCACTTGGACGTTAGGTCCCAATGCCCGCCCTACCAAAACCCCCTGGACGCCCCGGTCCCCCCAGGACCCCCCTCCCCACCTGGAGGCTGGGTCCCCCCTGCCCTTCCCCCCAGCTTGAGGAATCCTGGGGTGTCCCTGGCCCCCGCCTACCGGGTTCCCCAACACCACCCGGAACCCTCCGCGGTCATGCCGGGGTGTCCCCCGAACCCACCCGAACGCCTTTGGACACCCGGCTCCGTCCGCTCGCACCGATGCTGGGGACCCCCCCAAACCCGTCCGGTCCCCCCCAGAACCCCCCTCCCCACCCGAAGGCTCAAATTATCCTCAGTGCTGGGGTTCCC
Organism: Poecile montanus; assembly: GCA_038429875.1. Lineage (NCBI taxonomy): Eukaryota > Metazoa > Chordata > Aves > Passeriformes > Paridae > Poecile > Poecile montanus. Next base: position 129,863 of record CM076534.1, read on the forward strand.
CCCTCACCCCCCCACCCCTCAGGATGCGGGGTCTCCCCACCCCACCCGGACACCGGATTGCTCTGTCCCCCCCAGGACTCTTGGCCTCCTCCCACCCCGCCCCTCGTTACCTGTCGCTTTCTCGGGGGTCCCAGGGTTGGGGGGGGGGGGGAATCCTGCGCCGCACCCCCCCCCCCACCGCCGCCAGCACGGCCGGGCCCGGGCCGGGGGCTCACGGGGGGCGTTGGCCCATGGCGGGGGGGGGTCTAGCGGCCTGCGGGGGAGGGGCAGCGGGTGGTCACCGGGTGCGGGAGGGGCACCGGGCCCACCCCCATCCCTCCCCTCCTCCCTCACCGGCCGCTCCCGCCTCCCGCTCGCGCCGCTCCATTGGCGCTGACGCAGCGTCCGGGACGCGCCGTGGCGGCGCTGGCGCCCCCTGGCGGAGCGGAGGACCCGCGGAACGCCGGGGGTCACGTGGTGGAGGGGCGCGCTCTGTGGGCGTGGCTTTCCGCTGCGGAGGCGGGGCCTGGGGCGGGGCGTGCCCGCGCGCGGCCCGGGAATGCCTTAAAGCGCAACATCACTTCCGATTCTCACTTCCGGGTCCTGCCGCCGCCGCCGCCGCCGCTGCCGCCGGTAACGGCTCCGGGCCGGCCCCGCCATGTTCCTCCTCCTCCTTTCGCCGCCGCCGCCTCCATGAGCCGCAAGAAAAGCGGCTTCGCCATCACCAGCGTCCGCGGCAGCAGCGGGAGCGCGCCCGGCGATGCCTCCGGCGCCGCGAGCGGTTCTTCATCTTCCTCCTCCGGCAGCCCCAGCGGGTCTCGGTTCCGCCTCGTTCGCTTACTGTCGCCGGGGGAGGTGCTGCGGCGGGGCCGGTGGCTCTGCCGCGATTTCTACGAGCGGGACGCGTCACCGCGGGGAGGTGGCGGCGGCGGGGGGAGGGTCCCGGTGTCGCTGGACGCCCCCCGGGCCGTCCCCGCCGCCCACCAGCCTCGGTCTCTCGGGGCCTTCGCGCAGCTGGTGCAGCAGGTGAGGGGGAGGGGTCTCCTGGGGTGGGGCCCGGGTGACCGCGCCCCCGACCCCCTCCCCTTTTGTTTACAGGCGCTGCCCCCCAAACCGCCGTCGCCACGCCCAGGGGGCGGGGCCGAGCTCAGTGCGCGCCTGGGATTGGCTGGCGAGGAGAGCGAGGACGAGGGGTGAGGCGGAACTTTTGGTCTGGGCACTTCCGGGGTGGGGGCGGAGCTGGACAGGTGCGAGGGAGGGGCGCCGGTTCCCCTCCCCCACCCGAAAAAGGGGAAGGAAACGGGGGGAGGGGGGTGTGAAAGCTCTGCCCCTCCCTCACCCCCCCAAGGGGTCCAGTGGGGGGCAGGGGCGGTGTCCATCGGTCCATCTGACACCGTCCTTGTCCCCCTCCAGCTCCGGGAGCGGCATCACCGCCATCGACAACAAGATTGAGAGGGCCATGGTGAGACTTGGGGGGGTCACGGTGGGGATCCCAGAGGGGCTTCTGGGCCTCAGCGGGGGGCTCTGGGTCCCAATGGCAGCTGTAGGACCTGGATTTGGGAGCTTTGGGTCCTGGAAGGGAGGCTTTAGGTCACAAGTGGTCACTATGGGGGCCTGCGGGAGGTGGATGTAGGATTTGTGTCCTGGTTGGGGGGCTCTGGGGGGACCCTTACACCTCTCCCCGCAGGATCTGGTGAAGTCGCACCTGCTGCTGGCGGTGCGGGAGGAGGTGGAGGCGCTGCGGGAGCAGATCCGGGAGCTGAGCGAGCGGCGTACGGCGCTAGAGAGGGAGAACCGTGTGCTCCGGGCACTCGCAACCCCCCAGCAGCTGGCCCAGCTGCCGTCCCTGCAGCCCCCTGTGCCGCCCCCCGCACCACCCTGATGCCGGGGGGGTTCTCAGGAGGTTCTCAGGGGGTGGGCAGGGGGCCAACGCTCACTGTACCGCTGCTGCTTTATTGGGAGGAAGGGGGGGAGAGCCACCGAGCTCTCTGGCCCTTCCTGCGCAATGTCGGCCCTTTTTTAATAAACCTGCGATTTTTACAGCACGGGGGAGGGGCCGTATCAATTTTAGGGAAAACCCGAGTGAATTTGGAGTACACAAAAGGGTGCGCGCGGCTCCGGCCAAGGAGGGCCTCGAACCCGCGAAGTCCGAGGGGCGAGAGACCCCCGGGGGCCGCCATGTTGGGGAGGTCAGCAGGGGGCGGGCGCGGGCGCCATTTCTGTGAGGTCAGCGTCAGGGGCGTGGCCAGTGGCGGAAGAGGGCGTGGCTTCCGCCGCCATGAGGCCGCGCGCGGTCCCGCCGCCGCCGCCGCCGCCGCCGCCGCCCGGGGGGATCCTGAGGCGGGGGGGACGCGGGGGCGGCACCCGGCAGGTGGGGTGGGGGGACCGGGACAGCCCTGACACAAGGGAACCCTCACACGGCCCTCGGTGACCCCAACCCTTCCCCTCCAGGTGCGTTTCGCGCCCAGCCCCGCGATCCGGGATGAGGAAACGGAGGATGAAGATGGGGGCATCCCCGCCCCGTCCCTGGCGACCCCCACCCTGCACAGCAGCCTGGGGGGCCCTGGCGGCGCCTCTCCCGAGCCGTTCGACGCCCCCGGGGCCGCGGCCGCGCTCCTGGGCAGCTCCTTCGCCGCCCGCAGCGCGCTGGGCGGGGCGGCGGCCGCAGGTCAGTGCCGAGGGGGGCTCGGTGCTCACCCACCCCTTTCTCCGTTTTGACCAAAATCCCTCCTTTTAGCCATGAACGTCCCCCAAGCCCAGCGGCTCTTCCGCGGGCTCGTCAGCCTGGCCGTGCCGCCCCCGCCGGGGCCGCGGAGGGGGGTCCCGGCCCCTCCCGCGCCCACCCCGCAGGTGAGACCGGACCCCAAACCCTGCCCTGCGCCCCCCCGGTGCTGTCGGGACCCCCACCCTTTCCTGCTGTTCCCCCCCAGGTGCCGGGGCCGCAGCTGAGGGTGCTGGCAGGCGGTGCTGGCGGGGCCATGGGCTGGCCCTGGCTCCCCCCTCACAGCACCCCTGAGCCCCCCCGGGCCCGCCCGCGCCCCCCCGGAGCCGCCTTTGCCATGTACCAGAAGCTGCAGCAGTGGGGGGGTTACTGAGGGGAAACAGCCCCCAGAAATCCCCCTTTATTCCCCAAAAAAATAAACAGTTATTTTTAACTTTAGATGGCGTGTGTGACCGCCTCTTGCCGTGCCTTTCCAAACCTCCCGCCCCCCCAAAAAGCAATTCCCCGCTGACCAATCACCTCCTTTATTCCGGGGCCCCCCCTCGCACAGAGCAAACCACGGCAAACGCCCGGGGGGGGGGAGGGAACACCCCAAAAATTGGGGGGAGGGGGGAAAACAGAGCCCCTCCCCCCGTTTGGCATCTGGTGGGGTGGGGAGCAGCCCCCCCTTCCCCACCCCAGGAGCGTCAGGGCCCCCCCAGACCGGGGGCGGTTCTGGGGGGCTCAGGGGGCGTCACCTCGTCCCTTGTGGAAGAGATAAATCGGCCGCTGGAAGCCTGGGGGGGAAAAAGGAGGATGGGGTGAAGGGGGCCCCAAATTTACAACCCTCCCACTTCACCCCAAGACACCCCAGGTACCCCCCAGCCCCAAAGTCCCCCTGGATCTGAGGTGATTCCCCCCGCTCCCAACCCCTCCTAATGTCTGGGTGCCCCCACCCCAGCAGAACCTCATTTTCTATCACACCTGGTGCCCCCCACCCCCAACCCTCTGAGCCCTAAAACCCCCGTGGGATTGCAGTCCCGCCCCTGGGATTTGGGGTCCCACTCCTGGGATTTGGGGTCCCCCCACCTTTGGAGCTGTGCTGGGGGGTCCCCAGGAGCTCGCAGCGCTCGAACCCCACCTCGGGGGACGTCAGGTACGCCGGGAACTGCTCCGGCCGCAGCCGGATCCGCTGGTAGTTCCGGTACGTCGTCTCCTGGGAACACGGGATCAGCCCCCAAGAACACCAAACACCCCCTGGAGACCCTGCCCCCCATTCCATCCCCTTTAAACGCACCGATCCCCCAAACCCCCTCCCCTCAAACATCCCCCCGAGCCCTTTACAATCTCTGGGACTACCCCAAACCTGTCTGGAACCCCTGTGACCCCCACAAACACATCTATAACCCCCCAACGCCCCCCCAGACCCCTTTGTGACCCCCCAACGCCCCCCCAGACCCCTTTGTGACCCCCCAACGCCCCCCCAGCCTCACCGTCAGCCCCTTGCGTTTGCGGTAGGACTCCCAGGGCTGCGGCTCGAGCAGCAGGATCCCGCCGGGCCGCAGGTGCCGGAACGCCCTCCGGAAGAGCCGCTTGAGCCCCTCATCGCCCCAGTTGAGCTGCACCCACTTGGTGAGGGACAGCAGCAGCAGCACGTCGAACTCGGGGCGCTGGGCCCCCACGGCCTCCTCGCGCTCCGGGACGTAGTTCCCCTGTCGGGGGGCACGGTCAGCGAGCGGGGGGCACCGGGAACGGGGCTGGGGGCTTGGGGACGAAGGCTGAGCCCCACAGAGGGGGCTTGGGGGGAATGAGGGACGTGGGGCACCCCCTGAGAGGTTTGTGAGGGTGAGAGGCACACGCTGACCCCCACAAAGGGGTTCTGGGGTACCCATGGGGGAGTTTCAGGGGGTGAGGGGAACTTGCTGAGCTCCACCTAAGGGTTTTGGTGGGTGAGGGGCGCGTTCTGAGTCACACACGGGGATTTGGGGGGTGGGGGGCACACACTGAACCCCGCTCAGGGGTTTTGGAGGCCCCAGACTGAGGCCCTGAGTGCCCCACACAGACCCCAAGGATGGAATGGGGGGTTCCACACCACTCCAACCTCCTGGTGACCCCTTCAGACCCACTGACAACACCCTGGAACTCACCCGAGACCACCCAAAATCCTCCTGCACCACCTGCCACCACGCCAACCCATCTAAGATCCCCCCAAAATCCCCCTGCACCACCTGCCACCACACCAACCCATCTAAGATCCCCCCCAAAATCCCCCTGCACCACCTGCCACCACACCAACCCATCTAAGATCCCCCCCAAAACCCTCCTGCACCACCTGCCACCACATCAACCCATCTAAGATCCCCCCAAAATCCCCCTGCACCACCTGCCACCACACCAACCCATCTAAGATCCCCCCCAAAATCCCCCTGCACCACCTGCCACCACGCCAACCCATCTAAGATCCCCCCCCAGACTCACTGGAGACCCCCAAACCCCCCGTTACCTCTCTAGACGTACCAAGACCCCCCCAAAACCCATCTAAGACCCAGTTAAAACACTTCTCGATCCCTCCAGCCCCCTCAAACCCACCAAGACCCCCTAAAACCTTTACCGACCCCCCACACCTACCTGTCACCCCCTGAGAGCCACAGAGACTCCTGAAACGTTCCTCACGTCCCTTTCAGACCCACCAAGACCTTCCAGAACCCATCCCAAGCCCCCATTCCCGCCTGTCCCTCCCCCAAATCCCCCCAAACCCTTCCCGCGCACTCACCGTGACGAACACGACGTTGTGCGGGAAATCGGCGGCCCCGGGCCCGTCGGGCGGGAGCTGCGGGGCAGCGATGGGGCCCCGGCTGGCCAAGAGCGCGGCGGGGAAGCCCTTCCTGGCCCCCCCCGCGGCGTCGCCGTCCGCCCCCAGCCCCTCGGACAGGTAGTGGCGGATGTTCTGCCGGGCCGAGCGGATCAGCCGCCCGTCAATGTCCAGCCCCACGACCCTGGCGGGCGCCCAGCGCTTGGCGATGCTCAGCGTGAGGTGCCCCACGTTGCACCCCACGTCCAGCACCTCCTTCCCCGCGAACCACTCGGGCCGCAGCACCCGCAGCCGCGCGTCCTCCACGTCCGGGTTGCGGTACCCGTAGTATTTGCAGTAATTCCCGTACTGGAACTTGCGCACCTGGTGCCGCGGCCGCTGCGCCGCTTTCCCGGGGGGCTTCGGCTTCTCGGCAGCGGGAGGGGGCGGCGGGCGAGGCCCCTCGGATTTGCTGCAAGTCCGTCGGCGCTTGCGGTGGCGGCCGGGGGCGGGGAGGGCGGCGGGGCACGGCGGGGCGGTGGAGGCGGCGGAGGGTTCGGCGGGGCGGGCGGGCTCCTCACCGGGCCCGCTGCCGCCGGTGGCGTTGGCGGCGTTGGCGGCGCTGCCCCGCTGCTGGCCGCGGTGGCGGTGCCGGCGGCGGGCGCTCTTGGCCGGGGACGCCAGGCGCAGCCCCTCGCCCGGCGCGTTCAGGCTCAGCGGGTCCGTGATGTCCCGCGGCACCAGAATCTCCACGGGGTCGCGGCCGCGCTGCGGGAGCGGCGAGGACTGCGGGGTGCGCGCGTTCAGCGCCCGGCTCACCTCCTCGTCCAGGAGGCTGTTGAGGTTGAGCGGGTCGAAGATGTTCCCGCCGAGCAGGAACTCGGACGGCAGCACCGGGCCGCACTCCGAGGCCGCGCGGCGCCGCCGCTTCCACGGCGGCTGCTTCGTTCCGCAGCTGCTGCGCCGCTTCCCGCCGCCGCCGCCCGCGGCGCGGAGGCCATTGCGGGGACGCGGGGGCTCGGGCGGGTCAGGGGGTCCCGGGGGTGGCGCGGCGGCGGCGGGAGGAGGCGGCGGCGGCGGCGGCACCAGGAAGGCCTCAGGCGCCGCCGCCATGGCGGCCCGGCCCGCGCCTGCGCGCTGCGCCGCGCCGCCCCCGCGCATGCGCCGCCGGAGGGGGGAGCGGGGGAAGCCGCGCGCACGGGGCCTCCGCGCCCGCCGCCTCCCGCCCGCGATGGCAGCGCCGCGCCGGCCCGGCGGGGTTTATATAGGCGAGGGGCGGGGCTAAACACGGTAACGCCCACAGAACGGGGCGGGGAGGAACCGAGCCGCCAATAGGAGCGGCCGCGGAGCGCGCGGCGGCCAATAACGGGAGTCGGCGCGCGGGGAGACAAAGGGGGCCTGAAGAGTTCGGGGTGACCGCGGCGAGCGCCTGCCCCGAGACGGCGGGAGAACGGCGGGCGGAGCAGGAGGGGAGGGAGTGGGGGGGACCCTGCTGAAGGTCCGAGGGAAGGGCGAGGAGCGGGGACGGGGAGGGTCGGCGGCTGGAAGGCGGAGCAGGCGGGAAGAGGCCGCTCTGCGCGAGGGCCTCGCCGCGCGCGCAGAGGCTGCCGGTAGATGGAGTCCGTGCGGGGGCTGCGCGTGCGCAGTGCGAGCTCCTTCTGCCCACACACCCCCTCCCGTTCCAGCGCCGGCGTCTCCTCCGTCCCTGGGCCGCGTACTCACGTTACCGTTCCGTTCGTGACGTCACCGAACCGGTTCTCCCCCCACCCCGCCCAACGCGCCCGGTAACGGAACGCACGGCGCGCGCGCGCGGCTCTCGCGAGAAACAGCGCGCAGTTCTCGCTGCGGCCGCGCGGCGGCGCCGCCGCGTCTCGCGAGAGCAGCGCGGCGTCTGGCGCGCGCCCCTCTTTCCCGCCCCTCGCTGTCACGCGCTCTCGCGCCGGCGCAGTGTCCCGGCACGCGCCTCCCGCGCCCCTCGTGACACAACCACCCGCGGTCACGTGACCCGGCACGCGGGAATCGCTGCCCGCGCTTCGTTTTGAGGCGAAAACCGCCAAAATCGGTGGAAAAGTCCCGCAGCCCCACACACGAACAGCCGCCTTTAACCCCCACCGCCACCAAGCCCCACAGGTGTCTCACAGCTGGTTTCTGGTAGGTTTTGCGAGCTTTAATGTTTTTTTTCCACATTTTTCCCCTCAGGGGCTGGCAGCCCCCTCAGGGGCACTTGCGCTCCACGCACTGCTTCCCGCCCTCCTCGTACTCCTGCTTGGAGATCCACATCTGCTGGAAGGTGCCCTGCGGGGAATTTGGGGCGTTTTGAGGGTTGTTGGGGAGTTCCAGCAGTGGAGGTGCCCCCGGCTCTCCCTGGAGCCCCAGACTCACGAGCGAGGCCAGGATGGAGCCCCCGATCCAGGGGCTGAAGCGCCGCTCCATGGTGCTGTTGCTGGCGATGAGCTTCAGCCGCATGCTCTGAGAGGGGGGGTCACTGGGAGTCACTGGGGGAACAACTATAAACCACTGGTGGCAACTGGGAGCCACTGAGGGTGACTGGGAATCCACCACAGGCAACTGGGAGTGACTGGCAATAACCAAAAACCCAGAGGTCCAGTCTGGGTACCCCCACCACCCCCAAATGTCCCTCAGAGGGGTTTCGCCCTCAGAGCTTTTAGGCTCTGGGTTTTACCCCAGCTCCCCAAATCCCCAGATCAGGGGGTCTCTCCCGGGGACAGTTTGGGGTTCACATCCAGTTCCCCCTCCCAAATTGTGAGGGTCCCTCAGGGGGTAAATCTGGGGTCCCCTCCAGCCCCTCCCAAACCCCCGTCCCGATCTCGGGGGTCCCTCACAGGGGGAGTTTTCTGGGCCAGCTCCCGGTTCAGGCGGTCGGTGAAGCCCTGCAGCAGCGTGTTCCCCCCGGTGACAATGACGCTGCCGTAGAGACCCTGGGGGGGACACGGGGAGGGGAGCGGCAGGATTTGGGATATCCCTGCCGCTCCCCACACCCCCTGGAGCCCACAGCCCCGGGACGCACCGGCCGGATGTCGATGTCACACATCCCGATGCTGGTGGTGACCACGTGTCCCACGCCCAGCATGGTGTTCCCCGAGAGACCCTGAGGAAAGGGGGCATCAGGGGGTCCCAAAAACACCCCCTGAACCCTGTGCCCCCTGGGAATCCCCAGACCCCCCCGAGACCCCGAAAAGCCTGCTGGGGACGCTTAAGACTTGAGTTTGGAAGAGTAAAAGAGCAGAACCCGGGGGATGGGGGTCCCCTAAAGCCTCCAGGACCCCAAAACCCCCGATCCCACTCAGAGATCCCCCTGAGACCCTCAAACCTTGACGTTGGAGGGGTCAAAGAGCCCCTCAGGGATGCGGAGCCGCTCGGCCCCGTAGTCAGTGTTGTACCCGTTGGGCATCTCGTAGTGAACCGTCGGCATCTGCGCTGCCACCCTGGGGGGAAAACAGTGGATTTTGGGGTCTTCCCCACCCCAGAATTCCTCCCCATACCACCCCAGAGTCCCAGCACTCACTGCTCGTCATAGGGAGAGTCCGAGACCTGCAGCACTGAGGCCTGGAAGTCCTGGATCACCTCCTGGGGGAAAAGGACCCCAAAAAAGGGGGTCAGGACCCCGAATCCCCCCTCAGGGGCTCCCCAAACCCCCCCTACTCACATTGCAGGTGAAGTTGTGCCAGGACTTGGACACCTGGGGCAGCTTCTCCTTCTTCTTCCAGCTCGGGGGGGCCCCTTCCCTCACCGGCTCCTGGGAAAGGGGGGGTCCCGGGGGCGTGGTCAGCCCCATAGGGGCATGGCTTGTGATTAATGATGCTAAAGAGGCGTGGTTAAAGGAAAGTGCTGGAGCATCCCCCGGCCTGGGGGAGCGGGAGGGGTCCAAGGGTGACGTTAATGAAAGGGTGGAGCCGAATAATAGCACTGCACAAAATAGGCGTGGTCTGAAATGGGCGGAGCTAATGTACAGGGTGAATAAGATTTGGCTGTGCAAAAGGGGGTGGAGCTAAAGAATGAGCCCACCCCAAAGTGGGTGTGGTTAAGGGATAAATCCCAGCCCTGGCCACACCCACCTTGGCAGCGATCATGTAGGGGGGCACGATGTCGATGTTGAGCTCCTGGAACAGCTCCCGGCACTGCATGGAGATGAAATCCCCGGCCAGGGGTGACTTCACGATACCTGTGGGGCGGGGCCCAGGTGAGGCTCCGCCCACCCCTCACCTGGGACAGGTGTGCGCTCACCTGGCTCTGGAGGGTGGCCCTTGCGCTTCTTCCAGGTGAGCCCTCACCTGTCCCGGGTGTGTCCCGGGTGTGTCCCGGGTGTGTCCTGGGTGTGTCCTGGGTGTGTCCTGGGTGTGTCCCAGGTGACCATCCCCCACCCCAGGTGTGTCCCGGGTGTGTTCTCACCTGTCCCAGGTGTGTTCTCACCTTGCTGCAGGATGTACCCGTCGTGCACGGGGATGGCCGTGGTGTGGGTGGCCCCCGAGTCCAGCACCAGCCCCGTGCTGCGGCCGTTGGCGAAGCTGCGCCGGTCAAGGGTCACAACGGGGAGGGGACACCGCTGACCACCCACCCAAACCCCCCCGGCCACACCCAACAACCGCTGGACACGCCGCAGGGAGGGGCTGGGGGCACTCCGGTGACACTGGGGGTGGCACGGGGGACAATGACCGCAGGGACACCCCGGGGGGGTCCCAGGGAGCGGCACGGGGAGGGGACCGCGGGGGTGACGCCGGGGATACGCAGTGAGCACGGCCGTCTTGCAGAGGAAGAAGGCCGGGATGTTGTAGTGCTCGAACATCAGCTCCGTCAGCTTCTCCCGCTTGGCCCTGGTGTTCCACTGCGGCACAGGACACGTTGGGGACACCGCGGGGACAGCCAGCCCCCGCCCGCCCCAGGGCTGGCACCTACCGGCGCCTCGGACATGAGCACCGGGTGCAGCCCCGGCTCCGACTTGACGTGCTTGCCGTAGGTGTGGTCCAGGATGGCCTGAAAACACTCCCAGTCCTCGACTGGGACAAACGGGCCCGGGTGACATCCCGTGGCCCCTGAGATGGCCCTTCTGGTCCCCCTGTGGCCCTGGGGGTGTCCCCACCCCGTGTCCCCTTTCCCCAGAGGTGTCCCAGGGATGTCCCTGCGGTGATCCCACACTGTCTCCGCTGTCCCACCACATCCCCAACGTCCTTCTGTGTCTCCCTGTGTCCCCCAACTCTTCCTCGTTGTCCCCAAATGTCCCCATGCTCTCCCCACATCCGTGTCCCCCCGTGTCCCCCCGTGTCCCCCCGTGTCCCCCACTCACTCATGCCGTTCTTGAGCGGTGACAGGACCTCCACGCCCTCGCGGGCCACGTGCAGGGCGTTGGTGTCGATGTAATAAACCTTCCCCCCCTTCTTGTCCTTGTCCCCGTCCAGCTCCAGGGACACCTCGTCCGGGGACAGCAGCCCCACCGTGGTGGGGAAATCCGCCTTGGGGACACCACGGCCCCGGTGAGGTCCCCGTGGTGCGCCCCGGGGATGGTGGTGGCATTGTCACCACCCCGGGGGCGGCCATGGGGACACCTCGGCCGTGGGGACGGCACGCAGGGGACACGGTGGCCTTGTCCGTGCGGGTGGGGGGACACGGAGGGGCCGCGGTGACACCGACCTTGGGACAATCCTCGCCGGCATAGCCGGCCCGCACCGAGAAGGAGCCGATGTCGAACACCAGGGCCCCGACCTCATCTGGGGGAGGGGGACACGGTGACACCGGAACCACCCAGGACAATGAGACCCCCCCCGAAACACCCGCGGATCCCCCCCCCGCCTCCCACAAAACCCCCGCCTCGTGTTGGGGGGGACAGGACGGGGACACCGGGACCCCCCGGGGACCCCCCCATCCCCCACCCCTCCAATTCCCCGTTGCCCCCCGCCCGTGCCCCCCCCACCCCCGCGGTGGCCCCGCCCCTCCCGCGGTGGCCCCGCCCCCCGCCATGACCCCGCCCCGCCGAGGCTCCGCCCCCAGGCCCCGCCCCCGCACCGCCGCCGTAGACGCCGCCGCTCATGGCCGCGTTCAGCACCGGGACAGCGCCGGCCGGGGGGGCGGGGCCTCGCCCGCGGCCAATCAGCGCCCGCCGTGCGGCGCGCGCGCCCATTGGCTGCGGCCGCCATGGCGCCGCTTAAAGGGGCCGCGGCCCTTTGTTAAAGAGGAGGGGGCGCGTTCCGCGGGGCGAGGCTCCGCCCCTTTGTGGGCGGGGTCTGCAGAAAAGGGGGCGTGGCTTCGCTTCAGCCCCTCCTGCAGCACCGTCCCGGTGCCCCCAGTCCCCACCGCGGGGCGGGAATGAACGGTTTTGTCGGATAAAAACCCCGAAACGGCGGCTTCGGGGGCGGGGGGAAAAACCGTAAAAAAAACCACCAAAACCACAAAAAATATAGCGGGGGGGCGTGGTTTGTTGTGGGCGGTGCCCGGTGGGCGTGTCCCCGTGAGGGGCGGGGCCACTGAGGGGGCGTGGCCTGGAAGCGGCGGCGGCGCGGGACGCGCGAGGTGCGGGGGGGAATCGGGGGGCGGGGGGCGCTCGGGGGTCCCCAGGGGCTCCTGGGGGTCCCACCGGGGCTCTCACGGTCGGTTTGCGGGGGGTTACGGGGCCGGGGGGGATCCCTGTGGGGAATTCCGGCGTGAGGGAGGTGGGCGGGGGTCCCGGGGGGGGTCTCCGGGGTCCGTCCCTGACGCCCCCTCCCCGTTTTCTCCCCCCAGAATGTCCTCGGGCCGCCCCGCAGCTCCGTCCCCGCCGCCGGGGGGGCTCCCCGGGCCGCCCCCCCCCCCGCCGCCGCCGCCGGGGCCCGGCCCCGGGCCCGCCCCTCCCCGCCGGCGGCAATGACGTGTTCGTGACGTCACGCTCGGATTTCCGGGCGCAGCTGCGGCGCTGCCAGCGGCTGCTGGCGCCGGGCGGGGCTCCCGGGGCCGGCCCCGCTCCGCCCGGGGAGCTGCGGCTGCACGGGCTGGGCCTGGCCGTGCCCCGCACCATCAACCTGGCGCTGCAGCTGCAGGCGGGCGCGGGGGGGGCCCTGCGGCTCCACGCCAGCACCTCCTCCGTGCCGCTCCGCGCCCCCCGCCACCGCCGCCCCGCCGCCCCCGACGGACACGAGTCCGGGGACGGCGACGGCGAGGACGGGGATCCCCCCCGGCACAACTCGGCCATTCACATCCGCCTCTGCAGGGAAGCCCCCTGTGCCTGAGGGGGGCCGGGGGGGTTCCCCGAGCGCTCCCGGGGGGGTCCCGGGGGCTCCCCCGGTGTCCTGGGCTCTGTCACCTGCGTGGGGACACCCGAACCCCGCCGCCACCCCGGTCCCCAGCTCTGTCGCGGCCGCGGGGACCCCACAGGAGGTCTCGGGGACGCCCCGAGGGCACCAACGCCCCCCGGGGCCGCCCCTGGGCGAGAGCAGCTCGAACCGGGGCCACCGGGAGCCGGAAAGGACGTGGGGACACCGAGAGGCCACCGAGAGTCTGAGGCCACCGCGAGGCACCGGTGGCCTTGGGGACACTGTGACCTGACTGATGCTCTGGGGACACGCACGATGCCACCGGTGGCTCGAGGCCACCGCGCTGCCACCGAGGTCGAGACCACGGGGCCACCACCGCCTTCCCCCCGAGCCCCTCGGTGTCACCCTGAGCCCCTCCCCGCAGCAGCCTCGGGGACTCCGGGGGGGACACGGGGATGTGACACCCGAATAAAGCCGGTGGCAGCAGTGACGCCTCGGGGGTCTCCGGGGGGATTCGGGGGAGGTTCGGGGGGGCGGGGCTGGGGCTTCCTCTGCGTCATCGGTGACATTTGGGGCAGGAAACCCCCAGGTGACAACGGGGGACCCAGGGGATGGGGGGGGGGCACAGGGAGAGGGTCCGGGTGACAACGGGGGGGACCCAGGTGACACGGAGGGACCCCAGGGGGGATACGTGGGTGACGTGACAGGGGCGCAGGTGACACCGGGGACGTGCGGGGGGGGGGCGGGGGTCGGGTGGGAAAATGAGCGGGACCCCGGTGACAAAGGCACAGCCAGGTGACAAAAGGGCCCGAGGGGCAGCGCGGGGCTGGCAGGTGAGCAGAGGGGACTCCAGGTGACCCCCAGGTGCGCAGCCCCCGATCCCGGGGAGTCCCGGCTGCGTGGGGGAGTCCCTGCCGGGGGGACTTCCAGGTGACACGGGGGGGGACCCGGCGGTGTCGGTGACGTCGCTGTCGCCGTCCCCCCGCCCCCGGGTGCCCTTTGGCCCCGCTGGCGCCGGACCCGCGGCCGGGCTGTGCGGAGCCGCACGTACGGCCTGGCAGGGGGCCCGTGTCACCTCCCGGGTCCCCCGTGTCACCTCCCGTGTCACCTGGGTTCCCCGGCTCCCCTCCCGACTCCCCCGTGTCCGCCGTGTCGCCTCCATCCCGTTCCGTGTCCCTCGTGTCCCCGCGTCGCCTCCCCCGTCACCCCGGTCCCCTCCCGTCCGCCCGTGTCCCCCGTGTCCCCTCCGCCCGGCGTGTCCCCCCTCCCTCCCCGCCGCGGGGGTCCCCGGGGCCGCCCCCGGGGCCGCGGTGGCGCTGGGGACGGGGACAGTGACGGCGACAGTGACGCTGCCCCATTGTTCGGCCGCTTCCGCCGGCCCGAGGGATCCCGGGATCCCCCGGCCTGGCGCGTCCCCTTGTCACCGCGCGTGTGTCACCGCGCGCGTGTCACCGCGGTCCCACGGCCCCGCGGGGGTGTCCCCGTGCCATCCCAGTGGCCGTGTCCCCTCGCCCGCAGCCACGTGTCCCCGCGTCCCTCTCCATCCCTGTCCCCGCGTCCCCATCCCTGTCCCCCCATCCCGATGTCACCATCCCCGTCCTCGTCTCCACGCCCCCTCTCATCCCCGTGTCCCCTCCTCTGTCCCCGTCCCGGCGTCCCTGTGTCCCCCCGTCCCGCACCTCCGTGCCCGGGACGATGTCCCCGTGTCCCCCCATCCTGATGTCCCCAGCTCTGTCCCCCATCCCTGTCCCCGGATCTCCCCGTCCCCCGGTCCCCACTTCTGTCCCCCCGCCCTCGTCCCCGGTCCCCCCTCTGCACGTGCAGCTCCTGTCCCTGTGTCCCCCCCTTGTCCCCCCCTCGTCCCCCTCCGTGTCCCCCATCCCCAGCTCTCGGCGCCCAGGTCCCATCCCTGTGTCCCCTCCGTGTCCCCCCCGTGTCCCCCCCCCGTGTCGCCGCCGTGTCCCCCCCGTGTCCCCCCCGCCTCGCCGGCGCCGTGGCCGGGGCCGGGGGTGGCCCGTGGCCAGGGGCCGACGTGCGGCGGCCGGCGCGGCCTTTTCCTCGACGGTCTGGGGGGGGCGAGGGGGGAGCGGATGGAAAACCCCCCCCCAAGGGCCCTTCCGGCCCCGCGGCCCCTCGGATCAAACATTAACCGGGGCCGGGGCCGGGGGACGCGGGACGGGGACGGCCACAGCCCCGGGGCCACCAGGGACCCCCGTGCCATGAGCAGCCGGCGATGGGGGCGGCGGGTGAGTGCGGGGGGCGCGGGGGGGGCGCGGGGGTTGGGGAGGGGGCTGGGACATGGCGGGGAGGGGGGGTGGGAGTGACCCAGGTGTGCGGGAGGGATCCAGGTGTGCGGGGGAGGGGGGGGACACCCACGTGCGCCGCGGGACCGGGCGCGGGAGGGGCGCAGGTAACCGGGGGGGACCCGCCGGGGGTCGGGGGGTCTCGGGGAGGGGTGCGGGACCCGCGTGGCTGGGGGGGCTCGGCAGTCGGGGGGTCCCCGCGCGTGTCCGGCACGCTCAGGTGTCCGGCAGGTGTGGAGGGGGGGGGGTGTCCCGGGGACACCACGGGGGGGGGGGGGGGTCCCGGGTGTCCGAAAGGGTCGCGGCCTCTCGGGGGTCCCGGGGGTCCCCAGGGGCGCGGGGGCTCCCCGACATTTAGGGACGCCGAGACCCCGGGACATTCTCGGGGGCGGGGGCGCTCAGGTGAGCGGGGCAGGTATCCCGGGGGTCCCGGTGGTTCGGGGGGTCCCCCCGGTACCGGAGCCCACATCCCCGCGGGGAGCGGGACACGGCGCTCGCTGACCCCCCCGGGCCCCCCAGGGCTGTGCGCGCTGCTGCTGCTGCTGTTGGGGGTCCCGGGGCGCCCCCAGCCCCCCCCCGAGGGCCCCCCGTCGCTCTGCGACCCCCGAGTGATCGAACGCTTCATCCTGGAGGCCCGCGACGCCGAGCGGGGGGCGGTGAGGGGGCGCGGGGACATCGCGGGGACACCGCGGGGACATCGCGGGGACATCGCGGGGACACCGCGGGGACAGCTGGGGGGGCGTGACACCGAGCTGGGGCGGGTGGGGGGGGATCGGGACCCCCGCGGGGGCTTGGGCAGACAGGGACATCGTGGGGGACACGGGGACATCACGGGGGGGACACGGGGACATCACGGGGGGACACGGGGACATCACGGGGAGACACGGGGACATCACGGGGGGGACACGGGGACATCACGGGGGGATACGGGGACATCACGGGGGGGACACGGGGACATCACGGGGGGACACGGGGACATCACGGGGGGGACACGGGGACATCACGGGGGGGACATCCTGGGGATGTTGGGCACCTTAGAGGGGTTGGGGACACGGGTGGGGACACGGGGACCCCCTGGAGGGGCTGGGGACACCGCGGTGATTCCCTGAGGGGGTTGGGGACACCGTGTGGGGGTTGGGGAGGTCTCGGGGACCCCCGGGGGTCGTGGCGGGGGTGTCACTGCTGCCCCCCCCTCCCCAGGCCGGGTGCGGCCCCCACTGTGACCTCCCCGAGCCCGTCGCTGTCCCCGACCCCGGCGTCAACTTCAACCTCTGGCAGAGCCTGGACGTGAGTGGGAACGGGGGGAAATCCCGGGAAATCGGGAAAAATGGAGAGAAGACGCAGGGAAATGGGGAAAACCGGGGGAAATCCCGGGAAATCGGGAAAAATGGAGAGAAGACGCTGGGAAATGGGGAAAACCGGGGGAAATCTCGGGAAAAACGGGGCGGGCGGGACGGGGCAGAGTTGGGTGAATTCGGAGAGAAATGAGGGGAAATGTGGGGGAATGGGGATTAGCGGGGGAAGAAAGAAGTGAAGTGGGGAGAAATCGGGAATTTTGGGGTGAGATGTGGGGGAATGGGGCAAAGAGGGGGGAAATATATGGGAGAAATTGGGAGAAACTGGGGGAAACGGGGGAGAAATGAGGCCATATGGAGAGAGGGGGAAAACCAGGGAGAAGTCGGAAAAACGTGGGGAGAAATGAAGAGGAATGGAGCAGAGCGGGGAGGAACCGGGAGAATCGGGACAAACCGGGGAGAAAGGCGGGGAGAAAGGCGGGGGGACGGAGAGGAACGGGACGGGAAGGGGGGAAATGGAGAGAAGTTGTGAAGCTCGCGGTGTGCGGCGGGGGTGGCGGTGCCGGGGGTGCCCCGCTGAGCGCCGCTCGCTGTCCGCAGGCGGGGTCCCGGGCGCAGGAGGTGGCGGCGGGACAGGCGGCGCTGGCGGCCGCGGTGCTGCGGGCGCGGGAGCTGCTCCGGGACCCCCGAGTGCGCCCCAGCCTGGACCGCGCCTACGGCGCCGCGCGGAGCCTGGCGCGGCTGCTGCGGGGGCTGCCCGAGCCGGTACGGGGGGCCGGGGGCGCCGGGGGGCTCCGGGAACATCGCGGGGGGGTCTGGGCGGCTCCTTGGGGAGGGTCCTGGGGGGTCCCGGTGGTCCCTGCCCTGCTCGGGTTTGATTTTGGGGGGTTTAGGGGGGGTCGATGGCGGCTGCTGACCCCTCGCCCCCCCACAGGATCCGCCCCTGCCCTCGCCCCCCGCCCCGCTGCGGGTCCGGACCCTCCCCCGGCTCCTGGGGGTCCTGAGCCGCTTCCTGCGGGGGAAGGTCCGGCTCTTCCTGGCCGACACCTGCCCGCGGTGAGCGGGCCGCCCGTCAGCGCCGACAGCTGTCAATCACCGCGGGGACAGCTGTCAATCACCGCCGGGGACAGCTGTCAATCACCGCTGACAGCTGTCAATCACCGCCGACAGCTGTCAATCACCGCCGACAGCTGTCATGCCGCGCCCAAAGGCACCACGCACAGTCGGCAGCTGTCAATCACCGCACAGCGCTGCCGGCCATCACCGGCAGCTGCCAATCACTATCGGTAACTGTCAATCAGCACCGACAGCTGTCAATCAACACAGAGCCCCGCCGGTCATCAGCAACAGCTGCCAATCACCACGGACAACATCAGGACTGACAGCCGTCAATCATAGCAAGCACCGACAGATGCCAATCAACAGCACAGACAGCTGTCAATCATCAGCATCAGGAGCCGTCGCTCAACAGCACCCCCTCCCCTCCCCCCGGCACGTTGGACGTGCCGGCAGGTGATTGACAGCTGTCAATCATCCCCCTCCCGCCTGAGCGCCCCGGGCTGCCCAGGCCCCGCGGGTGATTGATTGACAGCTGTCACTCAGGGGAGACAGCGCCCCACCCCTCCCATGTAACTTAATGCAAACACGAGAGTATTTATGAGACCCCCGAGGGCTGCAGCGCCGGGACCCCAAAAGTGGCACCCCCAAACCCTCCGGGACCCTCCTGGGGCTCCTCAGACCCCCCTCAAATCCTCCGGGACCCCCCAGTCCCCGCCAATCCCAAACCCTGAACTCTCCCAAACACCGAGACCCCCCCCAAGCTCTGGGAACCTCCAACCCCAGGACCCCCGAACTCCGGGGCCCCTCCTCAACACCTGCGGACCCCCTAAATCCTTGGGTGCCCCCCAAAAGCCTCTGATCCGCCCCCCCGAGCATTCCTGACAAACCCCACAGCACCTGGGACCCCCCCCAGGTTCCGGGGGTCCCAAACCTCGGAGTCCCCCCGAGACCTTGGGGTGTCCCCAGGACCCCCCGGTCCCCCCCGGTCCCCCACGGAGCCCCCCAGAACCCCCCGGGTCGGTGTCAATACGCGCCAGGACTCGGCGGCGCCAAGGCGGGGCCTCTCCAGGCCACGCCCACAGCCACGCCCACCCGCCCAGAGAGCCACACCCACTGCTCGCCGAGCCACGCCCCTTTTCCTCACCTGCGGCGGCGGGGCCGGAGCGGCTCCGGGTGAGCGGAACCGGGGCACGGATTCGGGGGCTTTGGGGGGTCGCGGCCGTTGTGGGGGGCTCGGAGGGAGGTTCGGGGGTTCGGGGGTCACCGCGAGGGGCTCGGGGGGGGTTTGGGGGCTGACGGGGGACGCAGATTTGGAGTTGGGGAGGGCAAAATCCAAGCGGGGGCAAAGTCTGTCCCTCGGGGCGCGTGGAACCGCAGCGCCTGGGGACCCCCAGGACCCAACCCAGAGAGCCCGGAACGCTCTGGGGACCCCCCCGAACACCCCCCGGAGCCACTGGCGGCACTCGGACACCCTGGGGACACCCTGAGACCTCCCCCGAGCCCCCCAAATGGCTTTGGGGACCCCCGGGACCGTCCTGAGGCCCCCGGCGCCTCCCCCAGCCCAGCCAGGTCCACCTGGGACCCGCGGGGACCCCCGATGGAGACCCTCAGGCGCTGCTTCCACGCACGGGTAAAGACCCCCCCAAAGAGACCCCCGATCTCGGGGAGCCCCCCTGGACCCCCCCGGACCCCCCGTGACGGCGGCCACAGCCCCCCGGGGGGGGTCCCGTGTCGTACTCGCGGCACAGAGACCCCCGGGGGGGGGACGAGGAGGAGGAGGAGGAGGAGGGGGCGGAACCCATCGTGCAGCTGCCACGCCCCCGGACACGCCCCAGGCGCAGGCCACGCCCCCGGAAACGCCCGTGGCTCCACCCCTTGGCCACCCTGGCCCTGGGCTCGGCCACTGCTTTCGTGCTGGGTACGGGACCCCCAGTGACCCCCCCAGTGTCCCCCCATTGTCCCAGCCCCGCCCCCTGTGACCCCTCCCCTGTGACCACACCCTCGGTGACCCCACCCCTGTGACCACACCCCTATGACCCCACCCCTGTGACCACACCCTCGGTGACCCCACCCCTGTGACCCCGCCCCTGTGACCCCGCCCCAGGGCTGTTGGTGGCCGGGATTGGCCACACCCCGTGCGGGGGCGGGGCCGTGGGGGCGGGGTCTCTTACAGGAGGCCCCACCCCCGATGGAGTTTGGGGCGGGGCCAGCGCAGAGGCTCCGCCCCCCCGGCCCCGCCTGCGGGAGCTGCTGCGGCGTCACCTGTCGGAGGAGCGGGTGGAGGCCTGGGCGCGGTGAGTGACCACTGACCACTGCTGGCCACCGGCCCTTCCCGAGTGACCCCGGTGCCACCACTGACCACTGCTGGCCACCGGCCGTTCCTGAGCCCTGAGTGACCCCGGTGCCACCACTGACCACTGCTGGCCACCGGCCATTCCTGAGTGACCCCGGTGCCACCACTGACCACTGCTGGCCACCGGCCGTTCCTGAGCCCTGAGTGACCGCGGTGCCGTCGCTGACCGCTGACCGCTGCCCACTGTCCGCAGGGAGGTCAGCGCGGGGCCGCACGGGGCGGGGTCAGGGCGTGGCCGCGCTTTGGCCCAATCCGTGCTCAGCGCCCTGGCGGGGGCGGGGCTGACCCGGGCCTGGAGCCGCCCACAGCCCCTCCCCCTCCCGATACGGTAATGGGGGTCAGGGGGGTCATCGGGGGGGGTGGGGGGGTCAGGCTGAGCAGTGACCTCTGACCTTTGACCCCAGGGGGGAGGTGACCCTGCGCTGGGTGGGGCCGGAGGGGGAGGAGCTGGAGCGGCTCCGCCTCGACCCCGACGCTTTCTGTGCCTGGAGCGTCCCCGGCAACGCCACGGTGAGCGCTGACCTTTGACCCCTGCTGACCCCTGACCCCTGCTGACCTCAACCCCTGCTGCCCTCTGACCCTGCTGACCCCTGGCCCGCAGGGGGGGCTCGTCTACGGCCACTACGGCCGCCCCCAGGACCTGGCCGAGCTGCGGGCCCGGGGGGTCTCGGCCCGGGGTCACCTGATGCTGCTGCGGCTGGGGAGGGGCAGCCCCGCCCAGAAGGTGAGACCCCACCCCAAAGGTGAGACCCCACCCCAAAGGTGAGACCCCACCCCAAAGGTGAGACCCCACCCCAAAGGTCAGACCCCACCCCAAAGGTGAGACCCCCAAGCCGGGGGTGCAGGACACATCTGGGACCCCCGCAGGTGGCGGCGGCGGCGGGGGCGGGGGCCGTGGGGGTCCTGCTGTACCCGGACCCCCAGGACACGGCCGGGCCCGGGGGAGGCTCCGGGCTGGGGGGGGACACGGCCGTGACCGTCCACGTGAGTCCTGGAGGGGGACACTGGGGGGATATCGGGGGTCCCGGGGGGCTGGGGGTGAGTTTTGGGGGTGGGAGGGGTCTCTGAGGGTGCTGGGGGGAGATCCGGGGGGCGTGGGGAGGGTTTGGGGGGCTCGGGGGAGCCTGGGGGGTGTTTTGGGGGGGGTCGGGGGTCTGACGTGTTCCCGCAGGTGCAGGAGGGGGCGGGGGACCCCTTCAGCCGGGGGTTCCCCTCCTTCACCGGCCGCGCCCCCCCCGGGCCCCCCCCGGGGGTGCCCCCGATCCCCGCCCACCCCATCAGCGCCAACGTGGCCGCGAAGCTGCTGCGGTACGGACGGGACCCCTCCCCAAAACCTGGGACCCCTCCCCAAACCTGGGACCCCTCCTGAAACCTGGGACCCCTCCCCAAAACCTGGGACCCCTCCCCAAACCCGGGACCCCTCCTGAAACCAGGGACCCCTCCTGAGACCAGGGACCCCTCCCCAAAACCTGGGACCCTTCCTGAAACCTGGGACCCCTCCGCAAAACCTGGGACCCCTCCCCAAACCTGGGACCCCTCCTGAGACCTGGGACCCCTCCCCAAACCCGGGACCCCTCCCCAAACCAGGGACCCCTCCCCAAAACCGGGACCCCTCCCCAAACCCGGGACCCCTCCTGAAACCAGGGACCCCTCCCCAAAACCGGGACCCCTCCCCAAACCCGGGACCCCTCCCCAAACCTGGGACCCCTCCCCAAAACCCGGGACCCCTCCCCAAACCCGGGACCCCTCCCCAAACCTGGGACCCCTCCCCAAAACCGGGACCCCTCCTGAAACCTGGGACCCCTCCCCAAAACCTGGGACCCCTCCTGAAACCTGGGACCCCTCCCCAAACCTGGGACCCCTCCTGAAACCTGGGACCCCTCCTGAGACCAGGGACCCCTCCCCAAACCCGGGACCCCTCCCCAAACCCGGGACCCCTCCCCAAACCTGGGACCCCTCCTGAGACCTGGGACCCCTCCCCAAAACCTGGGACCCCTCCCCAAACCAGGGACCCCTCCCCAAACCCGGGACCCCTCCTGAAACCTGGGACCCCTCCTGAAACCAGGGACCCCTCCCCAAAACCTGGGACCCCTCCCCAAACCCGGGACACCCCCGAATGTGAAACTCCCCCAGGCCCATCTCCCCCTCCCCATTCCAGGGTTTTGGGGGGTCCCCGGGCCCCCCCCGCACTGGACGCCGCCGGGGGGGTCCCTGCGGTTCCTGCCCCGCCCGGGGGGGCGGCGGCTGCAGCTGAGCGTGGGGGGGGGGGACGCGCCCCGGGACCCTCACCAGCGTCTTCGGGGCCCTGCGGGGGCGGCTGGAGCCCGGTGAGGGGCGGGGCCACGGGGGGCGGGGCCGTGTGGGTGTGGTCGGTGGGTGTGGTCGGTGGGTGTGGTCAGTCTGGGTGTGGTCAGTCTGGGTGTGGTCGGTGGGTGTGGTCAGTCTGGGTGTGGTCGGTGGGTGTGGTCGGTGGGTGTGGTCGGTGGGTGTGGTCAGTCTGGGTGTGGTCGGTGGGTGTGGTCGGTGGGTGTGGTCAGTCTGGGTGTGGTCAGTGGGTGTGGTCAGTCTGGGTGTGGCTGGTGGGTGTGGTCGGTGGGTGTGGTCAGGGTGGGCGTGGTCAGAGCACAGGCGTGGTTGGGGGGCCAATGGAATTCATGGGGTTGGGTTGGGCGTGGCTGGGTGGGTGTGGCCAGAGGGGCGTGGCCACTGCAGGGGGTGAGAAATGGGCGGGGCCAATGGGCCGGGGTGTGGTGGGTGTGGCCGGAGGGGGCGTGGCCTCCCTGACTCCAGCCCCGCCCAGACTGTTACGTCATCGTGGGGGCCCAACGCGATTCGCTGGGGCCGGGGGCGGCGGCCTCGGGCGTGGGCACTGCCCTCCTGCTGGAGCTCGCCCGGTTCTTCGCCGCCATTGGCCGAGAGGGTGAGGGCGGGGCTGGGGCGTGTCCCCGATCTGGGGACATCGGGGGGTTTGGGGTCCCCAATTGAGGGGGGGGGCTTCAGGGTGGGGGAGGGGGGCTCAAGGGGGGGGTCCTGGGGGGGTGTTTGGGGTGACCCCACCCCTGCCTCGCCCCCCCCGCCTTTGGGGGGTCCCCCCGGCCCCTCCGGACCCCCCCATCCCCGGGCAGGGTTCCAGCTGCGCCGGACGCTGCTCTTCGTCAGCTGGGACGGCGGCGAGTTCGGACATTTGGGGGCCACCGAGTGGCTCGAGGTGACCCCGCTGACCCCCCCGGGGTGACCCCGGTGACCCCCCCCATCCCGGGGTGACCCCCCCGGTGACCCCCCCGGCCCCCCCAGGGCTACCCCGACCTCCTGCACACCAAAGTCGCCGCCTACATCAGCCTGGACCGGGCCGTGCTGGGTGCGCCCCTCCCCCTCCCCCGGACCGGGATTGGGGGGTGGGGGGTCGCCGCCCCTCCCCCACCCCCCCGAGCCCCCCCGAGCCCCCCCGAGCCCCCCCCAGCCCCGTTTCCCTCCCCCCGCAGGTGCCGAGCGGTTCGCGGTCAGAACCAGCCCCACCCTGGTGAACCTGATCGAGAGCGCGCTGGAGCAGGTGGGGGAGGGCACGGGGGGGGGGGAGGGGGACGGGGAGGGGCCCCCAACATCACCCTCCCCCACCCCCCCCCCAAAAACAGGTGGAGAGTCCGAACGAGGGCGGGAAGAGCCTCCTGGAGCAGCTGACACGGCCGGGACGGGGCTGGGAGAGCGACGTGTGAGTGGGGACACACCTGGGACACACCTGGGACACCTGGGGACACCTGGGGACACCTGGGAACACACCTGGGACACACCTGGGACACACCTGGGACACCTGGGGACACCTGGGGACACCTGGGGACAGCCGGGGACACCTGAGGACACCTGGGGACACCTGGGGACACCTGGGGACACCTAGGGACAGCCGGGGACACCTGAGGACACCTGGGGACACGCCTGGGACACCCGGGGACACCTGGGGATACACCTGGGGACACCTGGGGACACACCTGGGGACACACCTGGGGACAGCCGGGGACACCTGGGGACAGCTGGGGACACGCAGAGACACCTGGGGACACCTGAGGACACCTGGGGACAGCCGTGCCACCGATCCCTGACACCTGTGCCACCACCTGGCCGTCTGCGCCACCTGGGGACACCTGTGTCCCACACTCACCTGTGTCCCTCTGTTCCCCCTGTCCCTCTGTTCCCCCTGTCCCTCTGTCCTGCCCCCATCCCCCTGTCCTGTCCCTGTCCCCCTGTCCTGTCCGTGTCCCTCTGTCCTGCCCCTGTCCCTCTGTTCCCCCTGTCCCCCTGTCCCTGTCCGTGTCCCCCTGTCCTGTCCGTGTCCCTCTGTTCCCCCTGTCCCTCTGTCCTGTCCCTGTCCCCCTGTCCTGTCCGTGTCCCTCTGTCCTGTCCCTCTCTCCTGTCCATGTCCCCCTGTCCTGTCCGTGTCCCCCTGTCCTGTCCGTGTCCCTCTGTCCTGTCCCTCTGTCCTGTCCCTGTCCCCCTGTCCTGTCCCTGTCCCCCTGTCCCTGTCCCCCTGTCCTGTCCCTGTCCCCCTGTCCCCCCCTGTCCCCCTGTCCTGTCCGTGTCCCTCTGTCCCCGCAGGATCCGCCCCTTGTCCCCCGACAGTTCCGCCTTTCCCTTCACGGCGGCCGCGGGGGTCCCGGCGCTGGAGCTCGGCTTTGATGAGGTGTGGCCCAGGAGTGTCCCCAAATGTCCCCGCACCGCCTCCGCCGTGTCCCCCGTGTCCCCCGTGTCCCCATGTCCCCCATGTCCCCATGTCCCCCATGTCCCCCGTGTCCCCATGTCCCCGTGTCCCCATGTCCCCATGTCCCCCATGTCCCCCGTGTCCCCATGTCCCCCGTGTCCCCATGTCCCCATGTCCCCCATGTCCCCCGTGTCCCCATGTCCCCGTGTCCCCATGTCCCCCATGTCCCCATGTCCCCATGTCCCCCGTGTCCCCATGTCCCCCGTGTCCCCGTGTCCCCCTTGTCCCCCGTGTCCGCCGTGTCCCCCGTGTCCCCATGTCCCCCATGTCCCCCATGTCCCCCGTGTCCCCATGTCCCCGTGTCCCCATGTCCCCCATGTCCCCATGTCCCCATGTCCCCCGTGTCCCCATGTCCCCCGTGTCCCCGTGTCCCCCATGTCCCCCGTGTCCCCATGTCCCCCGTGTCCCCATGTCCCCCATGTCCCCCATGTCCCCTGTGTCCCCCGTGTCCCCCATGTCCCCATATCCCCCATGTCCCCGTGTCCCCATGTCCCCCATGTCCCCGTGTCCCCCGTGTCCCCCGTGTCCCCCGTGTCCCCATGTCCCCCGTGTCCCCATGTCCCCCGTGTCCCCCGTGTCCCCATGTCCCCATGTCCCCCGTGTCCCCATGTCCCCCGTGTCCCCCGTGTCCCCATGTCCCCATGTCCCCCGTGTCCCCATGTCCCCCGTGTCCCCATGTCCCCATGTCCCCATGTCCCCCATGTCCCCCATGTCCCCCGTGTCCCCATGTCCCCCATGTCCCCATGTCCCCATGTCCCCCGTGTCCCCATATCCCCCGTGTCCCCCATGTCCCCCATGTCCCCCATGTCCCCCGTGTCCCCCGTGTCCCCCGTGTCCCCATGTCCCCCGTGTCCCCCGTGTCCCCGTGTCCCCATGTCCCCCGTGTCCCCCGTGTCCCCGCAGGTGGCGGGTGGCTCCCGCGCGGCTCTGGGGACCCCCGAGGACACGCTGGCCCGGCTCGGGGCGCGGCTGCGGGGCCGCCTGCCCGCGGTGGCCCGCGCGGTGGCCGCGGTGGCCGCGCAGCTCCTGCTCCGCCTGGGCCACGACCCGCGGCTGCCGCTGGACCCCGGCGCGCTCGGGGACGCGCTGGTGCGACAGCTGGCCCCGCTGCAGGTCAGCACAGACCAGTACAGACCAGTACAGACCAGTACAAACCAGTACAGACCAGTACAAACCAGTACAGACCAGTACAGACCAGTACAGACCAGTACAGACCAGTACAAACCAGTACAGACCAGTACAGACCAGTACAAACCGGCGCAGGCGGGATGGCGCTGCGGGGGCGCTGAGGGGCGGAGGGACACCGGGGGACACCGGGGGACACCGGGGGACACTGGGGGACACCGGGAGGGCTCTGGGGGACAACGGGAGAGCACTGGGAGGACACCGGGGGACACCGGGGGACACCGGGGGACACTGGGGGACACTGGGGGACACCGGGGGACACCGGGAGGGCTTTGGTGGGACGCTTTCGGTCAGACCAGTCCAGCTCAGTCCAACCCCGTAAATCCCAGTCTAACCCAGTCCATCCCAGTCCCCCCCAGTCCATCCCAGTCCATCCCAGTCCCCTCCCAGTCCATCCCAGTCCCCCCAGTCCCCCCAGTCCCCCCAGTTTCCCCAGTCCCCCCCAGTCCCCCCAGTCCCCCCCAGTCCCCTCCAGTCCCCCCAGTTCCCCCCAGTCCCCCCCAGTCCCCCCAGTCCCCCCCAGTTTCCCCAGTTCCCCCCAGTTCCCCCAGTCCCCCCCAGTCCCCCCCAGTCCCCCCAGTCCCCCCCAGTCCCCCCCAGTCCCCCCAGTTCCCCCCAGTCCCCCCCAGTCCCCCCCAGTCCCCCCAGTCCCCCCCAGTTTCCCCCAGTTCCCCCAGTTTCCCCCAGTTCCCCCAGTTTCCCCCGTTCCGCCGCCAGGCGCGGGCGGTGTCGCTGCAGTGCCTCTCCTCGGCGCGGGGGGGCGTTGTGCGCGCGGCCGCCTCGCTCCGTCGCGACATGTCGGGATCGGACAGCTCCAACGAGCGCCTCAACCGCGGCTTCAACGCGCGCCTCATGGCCGTGAGTGTCCCCGGGACACCCGACTGTCACCTGTGTCACCCGCCTGTCACCTCGTGTCACCCGCCTGTCCCCTGTGTCCCCCGCCTGTCACCTGTGTCCCTGTGTCACCTGTGTCCCCGTGTCACCCGCCTGTCCCCTCCGTGTCACCTGTCCCCATCCCTGTCCCCATCCCTGTCCCCATCCCTGTCCCCATCCCTGTCCCCCCGTGTCCCCTCCCTGTTCCTGTCCTTGTCCCTTCATCCTCCCCATGTCCCCCTGTGTCCCCGTCCCCTCGTCTCTGTCCCTGTCCCCTCCCAGTCCCCCCGTGTCCCCTTGACCATGTCCCCTGCTGTCCCCTGCTGTCCCCTCCTGTCCCCGTGTCCCCTGCTGTCCCCTGCTGTCCCCTGCTGTCCCCTGGCTGTCCCCTGCTGTCCCCTGCTGTCCCCTCCTGTCCCCCCCCGTGTCCCACGGTGTCCCCTGTGTCCCCTCAGGCCGAGGCGTCCCTGCTGTCCCCGTTCGTGTCCCCTCTGGTCACCCCGTTCCGCCACGTCCTGCTGGGCCGGGGGGGTCACACGCTGCCGGCGCTGGTGGCCGAGCTGGGGACAGCGGGGACCCGCGGGGACAGCGTCCAGCGGCGCCTGGCCCTGCTGGCCTGGACCCTGCGCGGCGCCGCCGCCGCCATGGCCGGGGCCAGCTGGGACCGCGGGGACCTCGGGGACAGGGGCGGCCTCGGGGACAACGGCGACTGCGGGGACACCGGGGACAGCTGGGGTGGCCATGGGGACACCGGGGACACCGGGGACACCGGGGACAGCTGGGGTGGCCTCGGGGACCGTGGGGACACCGGGGACACCGGGGACAGCTGGGGTGGCCTCAGGGACACCGGGGACAGCTGGGGTGGCCTCGGGGACCGTGGGGACACCAGGGACAGATGGGGTGGCCGTGGGGACACCGGGGACACCGGGGACAGCTGGGGTGGCCCTGGGGACACCGGGGACAGCTGGGGTGGCCCTGGGGACACCGGGGACAGCTGGGGTGGCCTCGGGGACACCGGGGACAGCTGGGAGCGGGAGGACACCTGGGGTTATGGGGACACCTGGGAGCGGGGTGGCCCTGGGGACAACAAAGGGGACCTTGGGGACAGCAGGACCCATGGGGACACCGAGGATGGGGGTGGCCTTTGGTGACACTCGGGACGGTGGGGACACCTGGGAGAAAAGGGGACATTGGGACAGAGGGGACCTCGGGTGGTGGCCTGGGGGACACCTGGGGACACCTGGGGACACCTGGGGACACCTGGGGACACCCTGGGGACACCTGGGGACACCTGGGGACATCTTTGGGACACCTGGGGGACACCCTGGGGCACAGCCCCACCCCTCATTTGCATCAGCCACGTTTATTGGCTGCGACCCGGGATTGGGGACAATAAAAGCACCGAGGGGCCCCGCCCATTACAGACCACGCCCATTGCTGGCCACGCCCACACGACCACGCCAATGTTGGTCCCACCCACTCGAGTTTGACCGCCCCCCATTGGTGGCCACGTCCTCACAGGCCCCGCCCCTGAGACTGCCCCAGCCAGACCCCGCCCACTGGGTGGGTGGAGCCACATTGTCCTGGCAGCCATATTGCGATGGTGGCCATATTGGATTGGCAGCCATATTGAATTGGCAGCCATATTGGATTGGCAGCCATATTGAATTGGCAGCCATATTGTCCTGGCAGCCATATTGGATTGGCAGCCATATTGGATTGGCAGCCATATTGAATTGGCGGCCATATTGAATTGGTGGCCATATTGGATTGGCAGCCATATTGCGACGACAGCCACATCCTCCTGGCAGCCATATTGTCCTGGCAGCCATCTTTGTCCCCCAGCAGCTGCGTCCCTTACCGCCGTTCCCTGGCGGCCATCTTGCTGTGGGCAGGGCTGGGGGCGGGGTCAGCACTGGGGGTCCCCTTTGGGGGGGCTCCGGAGGCTCTGGGCGCCCTCCAGGATCTGCTGCTGGTGCCCGGCCAGCGTCACCCCCACGCGCAGCAGGTCCCTGGGGGGGGACACGGGGGTCACCGCGGGGTCACCGCGGGGTCACCGTGGGGTCACCGCGGGGTCACCGTGACCCCCCCTCGCCCCCCCGGGCCCGTACTCGCGGAACGGCTCCTCGTACCCGCCCAGCCCCAGCCCCCGCAGCCACTCCCCCACCGAGGGGCCGGGGGACGCTGTGGGGCTGGGGGTGGCCATGGGGCCGGGGGACGCCGTGGGGCCAGGGGACGCCGTGGGGCTGGGGGACACCGTGGGGCCAGGGGACGCCGTGGGGCTGGGGGCTGCCGTGGGGCCGGGGGTGGCCATGGGGCTGGGGGTGGCTGTGGGGCCGGGGGACGCCGTGGGGCCGGGGGCTGCCGTGGGGCCGGGGGCTGCCGTGGGG
Organism: Poecile montanus; assembly: GCA_038429875.1. Taxonomy (NCBI): domain Eukaryota; kingdom Metazoa; phylum Chordata; class Aves; order Passeriformes; family Paridae; genus Poecile; species Poecile montanus. Next base: position 158,780 of record CM076534.1, read on the forward strand.
CCGGGGGGGCCGCGCTGCTCCAGGCAGGCCGGAGAGGAGCTGCGGGGACAGGGGCGGGGGTCAGAGCCACGGCTTGGGGACCCCCTCCCCAAATTCAGGTGTGTTTGGACCCCCCCCAATGGATTCAGGTGTTTTGGGACCCTGTCCCCAAATTCAGGTGTGTTCGGACCCCCCCCCCAATGGATTCAGGTGTTTTGGGACCCCCCCATGAATCCAGGTATCCTGAGACCCCCCCCAATGGATTCAGGTGTTTTGGGACCCCGTCCCCAAATTCAGGCGTGTTTGGGACACCCCCCCAATGGATTCAGGTGTTTTGGGACCCCCCCCCTCCCCAAATTCAGGTGTTTTGGGACCTCCCTCCCCAAATTCAGGTGTTTTGGGGCCCCCCCTCCCCAAATTCAGGTGTTTTGGGACCCCCCCTCCCCAAATTCAGGTGTGCTGTTCCAGCCCCATCCACCCTCCAGCCCCCACCCCAAAATAATCCAGGTGTGTTGGGACCCCCCCCATGGATTCAGGTGTCCTGAGACCCCCCCATGGATTCAGGTGTCCTGAGACCCCCCCATGGATTCAGGTGTCCTGAGACCCTCCCCCCCATCCTGTCCCCCCCCAGGTGCGCCCCCCGCCCCAGCTCACCTGTGGGGGTCGGCGGGGGGCACCCGGAGGCTCTCGGGGCGCCGGATCAGGCGGTCGAGGGCGCGCACGATGTGGGGGAAGGTGGGGCGGGCGCCGCGCTCGCGCTGCCAGCAGTCCAGCATCAGCCGGTGCAGCGCCGGCGGGCAGCGCGGCGGCGGCGGCAGCCGGTAATCCTGCTCGATGGCATTGATCACCTGGGGACAGGTGAGGGGACAGGTGAGGGGACACAGGTGACAATCCTGCTCGATGGCATTGATCACCTGGGGACAGGTGAGGGGGACACAGGTGAGGGGACAGGTGAGGGGACACAGGTGACAATCCTGCTCGATGGCATTGATCACCTGGGGACAGGTGAGGGGACAGGTGACAATCCTGCTCGATGGCATTGATCACCTGGGGACAGGTGAGGGGGACACAGGTGAGGGGACACAGGTGACAATCCTGCTCGATGTCATTGATCACCTGGGGACAGGTGAGGGGACAGGTGAGGGGACACAGGTGACAATCCTGCTCGATGGCATTGATCACCTGGGGACAGGTGAGGGGACAGGTGAGGGGACAGGTGACAATCCTGCTCGATGGCATTGATCACCTGGGGACAGGTGAGGGGACAGGTGACAATCCTGCTCGATGGCATTGATCACCTGGGGACAGGTGAGGGGACAGGTGACAATCCTGCTCGATGGCATTGATCACCTGGGGACAGGTGAGGGGACACAGACAGGTGAGGGGACACAGGTGAGGGGACAGGTGACAATCCTGCTCGATGGCATTGATCACCTGGGGACAGGTGAGGTGACACAGACAGGTGAGGGGACACAGGTGAGGGGACACAGGTGACAATCCTGCTCGATGTCATTGATCACCTGGGGACAGGTGTGGAGGCTTTGGGAGCATTTGGGGGTTTTGGAAAGGTCTGGGTGCCCCCCAGATTTTGGGGTCACTCCTGTCCTGGCCGGACACGTCCCCGCGTGGCGGCGCCTCCTCGTGAACCCGGTTTTTTTTGGGGGGTATTTGTGGGAACTCGGGGGTTTTGGGGTCCCCCCGGGGGTTTTGGGGGCACCCCGGGGGTTTTGGGGTCCCCCCGGGGGTGTTGGGGTCCCGGCTCTCGGGGTGACTCACGTCCTGGTTGGACATGTCCCAGTAGGGCCGCTCCCCGAAGCTCAGCACCTCCCACATGACGATCCCGTAGCTCCAGGCGTCGCTGGCCGAGGTGAAGGTGCGGAACGCGATGGCCTCGGGGGCCGTCCAGCGGATCGGGATCTTCCCGCCCTGCCCGGGGGGGTTTGGGGGATCAGGGGGATCCCCAAACCCCCGGGAAACTCTGAATCCCCTCAGGGAATCCCTAAAACCCCCAGGAAACCCCAAACCGCTCCGGGAAACCCAAAACCCACCCGGGACCCCGCTCCTGGCGGCCCCAAATGTCCAGGGCGGAATGTGAGACAACTGGGAGACCCCAAAAACGACCTGAACCCACAGAAATCCCCCCATGAGACCCCCAAAACCCCAAACCCACTGAAATCCACCCGTGAGACCCCCAAACCAACCCCAAACCCCCCGTGAGACCCCCAAACCAGCCCCAAACCCCCCCAAACCCCCTGTGAGACCCCCAAACCAGCCCTAAACCCCCTCAATCCCCCTGTGAGACCCCCAAACCTGCCCCAAACCCCCCGAAATCCCCCCCAAACTCCCTGTGAGACCCCCAAACCAGCCCCAAACCCCCCGAAATCCCCCCCGAAATCCCCCCCAAACCCCCTGTGAGACCCCCAAACCCCCGCAATCCCCCCGTGAGACCCCAAACCTGCCCCAAACTCCCCGAAATCCCCCCAAACCCCCCGTGAGACCCCCAAAGCCCCCCAATCCCCCCGGAGCAGCCGGAGCTGCCCCGCTCCCGGCGGGGCCGGGCTCTCACCAGCGAGCTGGTGTAGGTGGGGTCGCTGTCCCTGTCCCCGTCCAGCGCTCGGGACAGCCCGAAGTCGGACACTTTGCAGACCAGGTGAGCGTCCACCAGGATGTTCCGCGCCGCCAGGTCCCGGTGCACGAAGCCGGCCTCGGCCAGGTAGCGCATCCCGGCCGCGATGCCGCGCAGCATGGCCACCAGCTGCAGCGGGGACAGCGTCCCCTCCCGGCCCTGGGGACACCGCGGGGCACAGAGCTCGTCACATCCCCGGGGCCCTGGGAAAGGTGTCCAGTGACCGTCCCCAGCGTCCCCAAAGTCCCCCATGTCCCCAATCCCCAATGTCCCCAATGTCCCCAATCCCCAATGTCCCCAATGTCCCCAAAGTCCCCAATCCCCCCAATGTCCCCAATGTCCCCAATGTCCCCAATGTCCCCAATGTCCCCAATGTCCCCAATGTCCCCAATCCCCAATGTCCCAAATGTCCCCAAAGTCCCCCATGTCCCCAGTGGCCCCAATCCCCGATGTCCCCAATTCCCAATAATGTCCCCAATGTCCTCAGCACTGTCCCCACCCTGAGCAAAGCATCAAGGGCCCCATGTCCCCAATGTCCCTGAGATCCCCAATGCTGTCCCCAATGTCCCCAATCCCCCAAACGTCCCCAGAGCTGTCCCCAGGCTGTCCCCACCCTGAGGAAGGCATCAAGGGCCCCGTGTCCCCAATGTCCCCAATGTCCCCAGGCTGTCCCCACCCTGAGGAAGGCACCAATGTCCCCAATGTCCCCAATGTCCCCAATGTCCCCAGTGTCCCCAATGTCCCCAGTGTCCCCAATGTCCCCAATGTCCCCAATGTCCCCACCCTGAGGAAGGCGTCCAGCGCTCCGTGCAGCAGGAACTCGGTGACGATCATGGCGGGGGGCCCAGCGCTGACCACGCCGCGCAGCCGCACCACGTTGGGGTGCCGGAACTGCCCCATGCGCGCGGCCTCGCGCAGGAACTCCCGGCGCTGCCGCTCGCCCGCGCCGCCCTTGAGCGTCTTCACGGCCACCTCGGCCTCGGGCTGGCCCGGCAGGGACAGGCGCCCGCGCCACACCTCCCCAAATTCACCTGCCGCAGGTGGCACTCGCCTGTCACACCCCGAAATCCCCTCAAAGCTACCCCAAACCCGCCCAGAAACCAACGAAATCCACACAGAACCACTTAAACCCACCCAAAATCCCCCCAAAAATCAATGAAATCCACACAAAACCCCTTAACCCCACCCAAAATCCCCCCCAAAATCAACAACATCCACACAAAACCCCTTAAACCCACCCAAAATCCCCCCAAAAATCAACAACATCCACACAAAACCCCTTAAACCCACCCAAAAACCCCAAACTCGCCTGGGGGACCCCAAAACCCGGATAAACCCACCCCAAAACCCCACCTGCGCGGCCCCGAACTCGCCTGAGACGGGCGGGACTCACCTGTGGGACCCCAAAATCCCCCAGGACCCCCAGGGAGAGCCGCTCACGCCCCCCCGAATGCACCTGGGCCAGGTGAGACACCCCAAACCCCCCCCCGAGCCCCCCAGGGGCGCTCCCGGGGTCACCTGCGCCGATGACCTCCTCGATGGTGACACAGGTGACGTCGATCTCCTGCGCAAAGTCCCTCAGGGCCACCTCGGGGTCCTCGTAGGTCAGGGGGTCGATGTAGAGCTTCCCACCTGGGCGGGGACAGCGGCGTCACCTGGGGTCACCCGGGGTCACCCGGGGTCACCTGGGGTCACCTGGGGTCACCCGGGGTCACCTGGGGTCACCCAGTGTCACCTGCTGCCACCCCCCACCCCCGTGGGGATGCTGAGCAGCGTTTTTGGGGACATTTGGGGACGTTTGGGGTCCCCCCCTTACCGAGCCCCCCGGGGGCGGGGCTGCGCCGCTGCTTCTCCGCCCGGAGCCGCCAGCGCCTGCGGGGATGGGGGGACACGGGGATGGAGACCCCCCCAAAGAGCCCCAAAAACCCCCAAATCCGCCCCAAAATCCACCCCAAACCCACCCAAATCCACCCCAAACACCCCAAATCCACCCAAACACCTCAAAATCCACCCAAACACTCTCCAGAGACCGCAAACACCCCCAAATCCACCCCAAACACCCCCAAATCCACCCCAAACACCCCCAAATCCACCCAAACACTCTCCAGAGACCCCAAACACCCCCAAATCCACCCCAAACACCCCCAAATCCACCCAAACACCCCCAAATCCACCCCAAACCCACCCCAGACCCCTCCAGAGACCCCAAACCCCAAAAATCCACCCCAAACACCCCAAATCCACCCCAAACACCCCAAATCCACCCAAACACCTCAAAATCCACCCAAACACTCTCCAGAGACCCCAAACACCCCCAAATCCACCCCAAACACCCCCAAATCCACCCCAAACCCACCCCAGACCCCTCCAGAGACCCCAAACACCCCCAAATCCACCCAAACACTCTCCAGAGACCCCCAACACCCCCAAACCCATCCCAAATCCACCCCAAGTCTTCCCCAGAACCCCCCAGAGACCCCCAAATCCCCCCCAAACCCCCCCAGACCCCTCACCTGAGGCACACCAGGGTCCCCCCCAGCAGCGCCAGCACCAGGAGCCCCCCCAGGGCAGCGGCTCCGGCCACGACCCCCCCGGGACCACCCCGGGACCCCTCTGCGGGAAAAGGGGGGGTCAGGGGGGTCTGGGGGGGATTTGGGGAGGTTTGGGGGGGATTTGGGGGAATTTACGGGGATTTGGGGGGGATTTGGGGAGGTTTGGGGGAGATCAAAGGGATGTGGGGGGGTTCTCAGGGGTGGTTTTGGGGTGTCTGGGATGTTTTGGGGCACTTTGCAGTGTTTGGGGTTGTTTTTGGGGTGTTTTGGGGTGTTTTGGGGTGTTTTTAGGGGAATTCTGGGCTCTCACCGCTGCCCGGGGCGCTGACGGTGGTCTCGGGCCCGAAGTCGCCGTAGCCGCCCTCGGAGCGGGCGCGGACCCTCACCCCATAGAGACCCCCCCGGCGCAGCCCCCCCAGCTCCGCCCGCGGCCGCGGAACCTTCAGGAACTGGGGGGGCCCCTCCCCGCCCCCCAACTGCGGGGGTCAGGGACCCCGAAATAAAACCACAAATCCCCCCCCAAATAACCCCCCCAAACAACCCAAATCACCCCCAAAATAAACCCTAGAAACCCCCAATGTCCCCCAAAATAAACCCCCAAAAAAACCCAAACTCCCCCCAAAAAAACCCAAATCCCTCCCCAAAATAAACCCCACCAAAAAAACCCAAATCTTCCCCAAAATAAACCCCCTAGAAACGCCAAAATCCCCCCCAAAAAAAACCCCCCAAAAACCTGCCAATCCCCCCAAAATAAACCCAAAAAAACCCCCAAAATCCCCCTAAAATAAACCCCCAAAAAACCCCAAAATAGCTCCAAATTAAACCCCAAAAAACCCCAAATCCCCCATAAAAAACCCAATTTCCCCACCCAAAACGCCCCCCCCAAAAAACCTCTGAACCCTCCGGGACCCCCCAAAATTCCCCCAAATTCCCCCCGTGACAACTCGGAGCCCCCCAAAACGCCCCAAATTCCCCCGAAATGGCCCCAAATCCCCCCCAAATCCCCCTCCTCACCTTCTCATAGTATTTGACCTCGTAGTCCAGCACGGGGGGCCCGGGGGGGCCCGGGGGGGGGCTGGGCCAGGCCAGAGTGACCCCCCCGGGACCCCCCCCCCACCCGGACCACGTCGGACACGGGGGGCGGCACTGGGGGGCGAGGGGGGGTTTGGGGTCATTTTGGGGTCATTTTGGGGTCATTTTGGGGTGATTTTGGGGTGATTTTGGGGTGGGTTTGGGTCTCACTGTCAGCCCCGGTGGTGATGTTGGTCTCGGGGGGTCCCGGGGGAGTTTTTGGGGTGATTTTGAGGTGATTTTGGGTTATTTTGGGGTGGTTTGGGGTGATTTTGGGGTGGTTTGGGGGTCTCACCGTCGGCCCCAGCAGTGACGTTGATCTCGGCCGCGGGGGGCTCGGGGGGTCCCGGGGGGGTTTTGGGGTGATTTGGGGTGATTTTGGGTTATTTCGGGGTGTTTTGGGGGTCTCACCGTCGGCCCCAGCAGTGACGTTGATCTCGGCCGCGGGGGGCTCGGGGGGGTTTTTGGGGTGGTTTAGGGATGATTTTGGGGTGATTTTGAGGTGATTTTGGGTTATTTTGGGGTGTTTTGGGGTGATTTTGGGGTGTTTTGGGGGTCTCACCGTCGGCGCCGGCAGTGACGTTGATCTCGGCCGCGGGGGGTCGGGGTGGTTTTGGGGTGGTTTTGAGGTGATTTTGAGGTGATTTTGGGTTATTTTGGGTTATTTCGGGGTGTTTTGGGGGTCTCACCGTCGGCCCCAGCAGTGACGTTGATCTCGGCCTCAGGGGGGTTTTTGGGGTGGTTTAGGGATGATTTTGGGGTGATTTTGAGGTGATTTTGGGTTATTTTGGGGTGATTTGGGGTGATTTTGGGTTATTTTGGGGTGTTTTGGGGGTCTCACCGTCAGCCCCAGCAGTGACGTTGATCTCGGCCGCGGGGGGCTCGGGGGGTCCCGGGGGGGTTTTGGGGTGATTTGGGGTGATTTTGGGGTGTTTTGGGGTGTTTTGGGGGTCTCACCGTCGGCCCCAGCAGTGACGTTGATCTCGGCCGCGGGGGGCTCGGGGGGGTTTTTGGGGTGGTTTAGGGATGATTTTGAGGTGATTTTGGGTTATTTTGGGGTGATTTGGGGTGATTTTGGGGTGTTTTGGGGTGTTTTGGGGGTCTCACCGTCGGCCCCAGCAGTGACGTTGATCTCGGCCGCGGGGGGCTCGGGGGGTCCCGGGGGGGTGACCCCGCTGCGGGCGCTGACCCTGAAGCTGTAGGTGACCCTTGGCCGGAGCCCGGCCACGCTGACCGCGGGGGTCCGCAGCCCCTGGGGAGGGGGCGCCCAGGCCAGGGGGCCGCAGGGGCCGCACGGGGGGGGCGCCCCGCGGGGGGGGGGGACAGGCCCGGCACCCCACATTGTAGCGCAGGTCCGGCCGGTCCCCCCCGGCCCGGGGGGGGCTCCAGGACAGCCGGACCCCCGAACCGTTCACCTGGGCCACCAGGGCACGGGGGGCTGAGGGAGGGGCTGCGGGGGGAAACGGGGGGGGGTCAGGGGAGGATCGTCCATGGGACCCCCCCAAATTCCCCCCCGGGAGGTCCAGAGACCCCCTGAAATATTCCCAGCGGGACCTCCAAAATCCTCCCCCAGGACCCCTCAAATCCTCCCCAAAACCCACCTCGAGATGCCCCAAACTCCCCTCCCCGGGCTCCCCAAATCCCCCCAAGACCCCCCCCCATAAATTACCCCCAACTCCCTCCGTCCAGGGGGACCCCTCCCTCCAAAACGCCGCAAAATCCCGCACCCGAAAACCCCCGAATTGCCCCGAATTGCCCCGAATTTCCCCCAAACCCGCGCGCACCGGAGCAGCGGTCCGAGGGTCCCTCTCCGGGGGCGCGGAAGAATCCGGGGCGGCAGGGACAGGAGGGGGCTCCGGGGGAGGGGGCTTCGCTCTGGGGGGGGCAGGGCTGGCACCGACCCCCCCCCCGCCTCCGCCTTGAACGTCTCGGGGGGACAGGCTGGGGACAGGGGTTAAAAATCCCTAAAGCACCCCAAAAATCCCCCGGAGACCTCCCGCCGGGACACCCCCGACTCTTTTGGAGCCCCCCCAGACCCTCTCAGGACCCCAGAAAAACCCCCAAAAACTCCAGTCCCACTCACGCCGACACCAGAAACCACTCGAACACCTTGAAAACTCCCCAAAGCAGCCCAAAAACAGCTCAAAAACAACCAAAACTCTCCAAAACCAACCCAAAACTCACGGCGGCAGCCTGTGCCCTCACTGCGCTCTATGCTGGCCCCGCACAGCGCCCGTCCCACACCCAAAACCACCCAAAATCACCCAAAATCACCCCAAATCTCCCAAAACTCACGGCGGCAGCCCGTGCCCTCGCTGGGCTCCATCCCAGCCCCGCACAAGCAGCCCAGCGCGGGCGGCTCTGCCCAGCGCCCGTCCCACACCCAAAACCACCCGAAAACACCCAAAACCACCCCAAATCACCCCAAATCTCCCCAGACTCACGGCGGCAGCCCGTGCCCTCGTTCGGCTCCATCCCGGCCCCGCACACGCAGCCCAGCGCGGGCGGTTCGGCCCAGCGCCCGTCCCACACCCAAAACCACCCAAAATCACCCAAAACTACCCAAAATCACCCCAAACTCACGGCGGCAGCCCGTGCCCTCGCTGGGCTCCATCCCAGCCCCGCACACGCAGCCCAGCGCGGGTGGTTCTGCCCAGCGCCCGTCCCACACCCAAAACCACCCAAAACCACCCCAAATCACCCCAAATCTCCCCAGACTCACGGCGGCAGCCCGTGCCCTCGCTGCGCTCTGTGCCGGCGCCGCACAGCGCCTGTCTCACACCCAAAACCACCCGAAATCACCCAAAATCACCCCAAAATCACCCCAAACTCACGGCGGCAGCCCGTGCCCTCGCTGCGCTCTATGCTGGCCCCGCACAGCGCCCGTCCCACACCCAAACCACCCAAAATCACCCAAAATCACCCCAAACTCACGGCGGCAGCCCGTGCCCTCGCTGGGCTCCATTCCAGCCCCGCACAGCGCCTTTCTCACACCCAAAACACCCAAAACCACCCAAAATCACCCCAAATCTCCCCAGACTCACGGCGGCAGCCCGTGCCCTCGTTCGGCTCCATCCCAGCCCCGCACACGCAGCCCAGCGCGGGTGGCTCTGCCCAGCGCCCGTCCCACACCCAAAACCACCCAAAATCACCCAAAACTACCCAAAATCACCCCAAATCTCCCCAGACTCACGGCGGCAGCCCGTGCCCTCGCTGGGCTCCATTCCAGCTCCGCACACGCAGCCCAGCGCAGGTGGCTCTGCCCAGCGCCCGTCCCACACCCAAAACCACCCAAAATCACCCCAAATCACCCCAAATCACCCGAAATCTCCCCAAACTCACGGCGGCAGCCCGTGCCCTCGTTCGGCTCCATCCCAGCCCCGCACAGCGCCCGTCCCACACCCAAAATCACCCAAAACCACCCCAAATCTCCCCAAACTCACGGCGGCAGCCCGTGCCCTCGCTGGGCTCCATCCCGGCCCCGCACACGCAGCCCAGCGCGGGCGGCTCTGCCCAGCGCCCGTCCCACACCCAAAACCACCCAAAATCACCCCAAACCACCCCAAATCACCCGAAATCTCCCCAGACTCACGGCGGCAGCCCGTGCCCTCGCTGGGCTCCATTCCAGCCCCGCACACGCAGCCCAGCGCGGGCGGCTCTGCCCAGCGCCCGTCCTCCCGGCAGTACATCAGCGGCACCCCCTGCGCCGCCGGCACCGCCCCGGCCACGCACGCCCCGGCCACCGGGGCCACCAGCTCGGCGGGCACGGTGGCCGGGAAGCGGGCGAGGCGCGCGGTGGCGGCGGGGCAGCGGCGGAAGAAGAGGCGCACGGAGAGCAGCGCCATGCAGGCTCCCAGGTCCTGGAAGGCCAGGTAGAAGCCGGCGCGGCTCAGCGGGCCCAGCCGCAGCACCTTGCGGTTGACGCGGGCCCCCGGGCCGCCCCCGGGCCGCGACAGGTGCTCGGCGGCCACCGTGTCCACCTTCACGTAGGGGTTCTCCATCCAGGGCGGCGAGGTGGCCGTGGCCGTGTCCGCGTCCGACTCGTGGTAGAAGACCGAGAAGGTTTCCTTGCAGGGCCGCGGGGGCCCGGCGGGGCTGCGGCGGCGCCGGGCGGGGAACGGGCGCGGAACCGGCGGCCCGGCGGAGGAATCGGGGCGCTCGGAGCGGACAGCGAGGGGTTTGGGGGGATTTCCGAGGAAATCGGGGTCTTCGGGGTCATCTCCGTGGGGATCGAGGGGTTTGGGGTGGTTCCCGTGTAGATTGAGGGGTTTGGGGGGGTTTCCGAGGAGATCGGGTTTTTCGGGGTGGTTTCCATGGAGATCGAGGGGTTTGGGGTCGTTTCCATGGAGATCGAGGGGTTCGGGGTGGTTTCCATGGACACCGAGGGGTTTGGGGTGGTTGCCATGGATATAAACGCTGGGGAAGCCATTGCCATGGAGATGCGGGCGGTTGTCAGGGTGGTTGCCATGGAAATCGGGGTTGTCAAGGGCATCCCCGTTGCCAGGGGGGTGCCCGGGGGCGGGTCCGGGTGTGTCTGGAGTCCCCGCCGGCCTGTCACTGTCACTGTCACTGTCACTGTCACTGTCTGGTGTCCCCCGTGTCCCCAGGCTGTCAGTGTCCCGTGTCCCCCGTGTCCCCTGCGTCCCCCGTGTCCCCAGGCTGTCAGTGTCAGTGTCAGGTGTCCCCCGTGTCCCCCGTGTCCCCCGTGTCCCCAGGCTGTCAGTGTCCCGTGTCCCCCGTGTCCCCCGTGTCCCCGCCGGGCTGTCAGTGTCAGTGTCCCGTGTCCCCCGTGTCCCCCGTGTCCCCCGTGTCCCCAGGCTGTCACTGTCAGTGTCCCGTGTCCCCCGTGTCCCCCGTGTCCCCCGTGTCCCCCGTGTCCCCAGGCTGTCAGTGTCCCGTGTCCCCCGCGTCCCCCGTGTCCCCCGTGTCCCCCGTGTCCCCCGTGTCCCCCGTGTCCCCAGGCTGTCACTGTCAGTGTCCCGTGTCCCCCGTGTCCCCCGTGTCCCCCGTGTCCCCCGTGTCCCCGCCGGGCTGTCAGTGTCAGTGTCCCGTGTCCCCCGTGTCCCCCGTGTCCCCCGTGTCCCCAGGCTGTCACTGTCAGTGTCCCGTGTCCCCCGTGTCCCCCGTGTCCCCCGTGTCCCCCGTGTCCCCAGGCTGTCAGTGTCCCGTGTCCCCCGCGTCCCCCGTGTCCCCCGTGTCCCCCGTGTCCCCCGTGTCCCCCGTGTCCCCAGGCTGTCAGTGTCAGTGTCCCGTGTCCCCCGTGTCCCCCGTGTCCCCCGTGTCCCCAGGCTGTCAGTGTCAGTGTCCCGTGTCCCCCGTGTCCCCCGTGTCCCCCGTGTCCCCCGTGTCCCCAGGCTGTCAGTGTCAGTGTCCCGTGTCCCCCGTGTCCCCCGTGTCCCCCGTGTCCCCAGGCTGTCAGTGTCAGTGTCCCGTGTCCCCCGTGTCCCCCGTGTCCCCCGTGTCCCCCGTGTCCCCAGGCTGTCAGTGTCACTGTCAGTGTCCCGTGTCCCCCGTGTCCCCCGTGTCCCCCGTGTCCCCAGGCTGTCAGTGTCAGTGTCCCGTGTCCCCCGTGTCCCCCGTGTCCCCCGTGTCCCCAGGCTGTCAGTGTCAGTGTCACTGTCAGTGTCCCGTGTCCCCCGTGTCCCCCGTGTCCCCCGTGTCCCCAGGCTGTCAGTGTCAGTGTCACTGTCAGTGTCCCGTGTCCCCCGTGTCCCCCGTGTCCCCCGTGTCCCCAGGCTGTCAGTGTCAGTGTCAGTGTCAGTGTCCCGTGTCCCCCGTGTCCCCCGTGTCCCCCGTGTCCCCAGGCTGTCAGTGTCAGTGTCAGGTGTCCCCCGTGTCCCCCGTGTCCCCCGTGTCCCCCGTGTCCCCAGGCTGTCGCACGCCATCACGGTGAAGCGGATCTCGGCCAGCACGGTGGTGGCGGCGCCGCGGGGCACCCAGCGGGACCGGAGCCAGCTGTTCTGGGCGGGGCTCCAGCTGTTCTGGGCGGGGCTCCAGCTGTTCTGGGCGGGGCTCCAGCTGTTGTGGGCGGGGTCCCGGCCGGCCCCGCCCCGGCCCCGCCCCGAGCACACCTCGAAGGTGCGAACGGCCCCGCCCAGCTCCGCGTCCAGCGCGCTCAGCTCCTCCCACTGCGGGGACACGGGGACAGGGGGGACAGGGGGGACAGGGGGACATTGGGGGGACATTGGGGACAGGGGGGACAGGGGGACATTGGGGGGACATTGGGGACAGGGGGGACATGGGGGACATTGGGGGGACATTGGGGACATTGGGGACATTGGGGACAGGGGGGACATTAGGGACAGCGACACGGGACACGGGGACACGGGGACATGGGGGACAGGGGGGACAGGGGGACAGGGGGGACAGGGGGGACATGGGGGACATTGGGGACATTGGGGGGACATTGGGGACATTGGGGACATTGGGGACGGGGGACATTGGGGACAGCGACACGGGACACGGGGACAGGGGGGACATTGGGGACATGGGGGACATTGGGGACAGCGACACGGGACACGGGGACACGGGGACAGGGGGGACAGGGGGGACAGGGGGACATTGGGGACATGGGGGACAGGGGGACATTGGGGACAGGGGGGACATGGGGGACAGTGACACGGGGACACGGGACACGGGGACATGGGGGACACGGGGGACATGGGGGACAGGGGGGACAGGGGGACATTGGGGACAGGGGGACATTGGGGACAGGGGGACATTGGGGACAGCGGAGACAAGGGATGGGGGGACACGGGGGGGACACGGAGGTGAGCGGCGTCAGAAACCTCCTGTCCCCCCCCCGTGTCCGTGTCCCCCCCGTGTGTCTCCCGTGTGTCCCCCGTGTCCCCCCCGTGTGTCTCCCGTGTGTCCCCCGTGTCCCCCCCGTGTGTCCCCCGTGTCCCCCTCCCGTGTCCCCCTCCCGTGTCCCCCTCCCGTGTCCCCCGTGTCGCACCTGCCCCTCCCCCTGCGGGTGGACAGTCCACTGAAGGTCACTCGTCTCCAGCCGCGTGTCCAGCAGCGTCTCTGGGGGGTCAGGAGGGGTCAAACACCGGGGACCCCACAGAGACCCCAAAGATCCACACCAGAGACCCCAAAAATACAACCCAGAGACCCCAAAGATCCACACCAGAGACCCCAAATCCACCCCAGGGACCCCAAAACTCCACTCCAGAGACCCCAAATCCACCCCAGGGACCCCAAATCTACCCCAGAGACCCCAAAGATCCACACCAGGGACCCCAAATCCACACCAGAGACCCCAAATCCACCCCAGAGACACCAAATCCACACCAGGGACCCCAAAGATCCACACCAGAGACCCCAAATCCACCCCAGAGCCCCCCCGTGTCGGGACCCCCCTCACATCCCAGGGGTCTCTGACCCCTCGAAGGGCCCCGGGGGTCCCCAAACCCCGAAATTCCCGGAGCCCCCGCCCCAAATCCCGGGGGGTCCCGGGGGTGCCACTCACCCTCCTCCGCCAGCCCCAGGGGGACCCAGAGCCACAGCAGCCACAGCCCCATGGCGGGGACCCCAAATCGGGGGGACCCCAAATCCGGGGTGATCCCAAATCCAGAGGGTGATCCCAAAATCCGGAGTGATCCCAAATCCGGGGGGGATCCCAAATCCGGGGTGATCCCAAATCCAGAGGGGGATCCCAAATTCAGAGGGGGATCCCAAAATCCGGGGGTGATCCCAAAATCCGGAGTGATCCCAAATCCGGAGTGATCCCAAATCCGGGGTGATCCCAAATCCGGAGGGGGATCCCAAAATCCGGGGGGTGATCCCAAATCCAGAGGGGGATCCCAAAATCCGGGGGGTGATCCCAAATCCAGAGGGGGATCCCAAAATCCAGCGGGGATCCCAAAATCCGGGTGGGTCCCAAATCCGGAGGGGGATCCCAAAAATCCGGGGGTGATCCCAAAATCCAGCAGGGATCCCAAAATCCAGAGGGGACCCCAAATCCGGAGGGGGATCCCAAAATCCGGCGGGGTCCCAGAGCTTCCGAAGGGTCCCAAAAAAATCCGTGGAGACCCAGAACGAGTCCGTGAGGGTCTCAGGAATTCGGGGGGTCGTTCCCAAAGCTCCGGGAGGCTCCCAGAATCTGCCGGGGGTCCCCGAAACCTCTCCTGGGGGGTCCCCGAGCTCTCCTGGGGGTCCCCGAGCTCTCCCGGGGGTCCCGGGGGCCCGGCGCTCCCGGGCTTTGGGGTTTCCCGGGACTCGGGGGGTCCCGGCCGCCCCCCCCGCCCGGTTCTGGGGGTCCCGGTGCCGTTTTTGGGGCGGTTCGGGCGCTGCTGGAGCCGCCCCTCCCCCCCGGGGGTCGCGGGGGTCGCGGGGGGGGCGGGGCGGGGCCCCCCCCACAGGAAAAGGAGCCTTTGTCCAGCGCTTCCAGGGAGGGGCCGGGATGGGAACTGGGAGGGACTGGGACGGACTGGGGGGGAACTGGGGGGGGGCTGAAATGGGTCTGGGGAGGAACTGGGGGGGCTGAAATGGGTCTGGGGGGAACTGGGGGGGACTGGGAGGGAACTGGGGGGGAACTGGGGGGGCTGAAATGGGTCTGGGGAGGAACTGGGGGGGGCTGAAATGGGTCTGGGGGGAACTGGGAGGGACTGGGGGGAACTGGGGGGGGCCGAAATGGGTCTGGGGGGGAACTGGGGGGGACTGGGAGGAACTGGGAGGAACTGAAATGGGTCTGGGGGGAACTGGGGGGGACTGGGAGGGACTGGGGGGAACTGGGGGGGACTGGGGGTGACTGGGAGGAACTGAAATGGGTCTGGGGGGAACTGGGAGGAAGTGGGAGGGACTGGGGGGGACTGGGGGGGACTGGGAGGAACTGAAATGGGTCTGGGGGGAACTGGGGGGAACTGGTGGGGGGTTAAATGGATCTGGGGAGGGATTTAGGGGGTACTGGGGGGACTGGGGGGGGCTAAAACGGGTCTGGGGGGAACTGGGAGGGACTGGGAGGAGGCTGAGAGTGGAGGTACTGGAATAACCGAGTGTACAGGACCAGTACAAACCAGTATGGGTCTGCAGAGGCCTGTGCAGAGCAGTGTGTGAGCAGTGGAACACCAGTACAAACCAGTACGGGCCTCTCCGGACCAGTAAAGAACCAGTACAAACCAGTACGGGCCTCTCCGGACCAGTAAAGAACCAGTACAAACCAGTACGGGCCTCTCCGGACCAGTAAAGAACCAGTACAAACCAGTACCGGGATGTCACCAATCCTTACAGGCCTTCCAAGTGTTCTGGGGGGGCACTGGGGGGTTACTGGGAGCACTGGGGTGACACTGGGGGGTTACTGGGAGCATTGGGGTGACACTGGGGGGTTACTGGGAGCACTGGGAGGGCACTGTGAGTTTACTGGGAGCACTGGGAGGGCACTGTGAGTTTACTGGGAGCACTGGGGTGATCCCAGAGGGTTACTGGGAGCACTGGGAGGGCACTGTGAGTTTACTGGGAGCACTGGGGTGACACTGGGGGTTACTGGGAGCACTGGGGTGATCCCAGAGGGTTACTGGGAGCACTGGGAGGGCACTGTGAGTTTACTGGGAGCACTGGGGTGATCCCAGAGGGTTACTGGGAGCACTGGGAGGGCACTGTGAGTTTACTGGGAGCACTGGGAGGGCACTGGGGGGTTACTGGGAGCACTGGGGTGATCCCAGAGGGTTACTGGGAGCAATGGGAGGGCACTGTGAGTTTACTGGGAGCACTGGGGTGACACTGGGGGTTACTGGGAGCACTGGGAGGGCACTGGCACAATGGCGGCGCCCACGGCGGCCTCCAGAGCCGCTCTGCGCCTGCGCGGAGCCCGGCGAGACAAAATGGCTGCGGCCCCGCGTCACGTGACGCGCGCGGAGAAGATGGCGGCGGCGGGGCAGGGGCGGGGCCGGCGCGCGCGGGAGCGGCGGCCAATGGGAGCGCGGGAGCGGCGGCAGCGCGAGCTCCCCCGGGGCGCGGCCAGAGCGGCCCCCGCCACCATAGAGAGGAGCGCGCGCGGCCGCGCCGCCCCCGGGACCCGCCGCGAGCGCCGAGCGCGGCCTGGGCGGCTCCCGCGGCTCCTTCCGATCGGCGCCACCGCGGGTAAAACCCCGGCGGGCGCGCACGGCCGAGAAGCGGCGCGGTCCTCCAGTCCTCCCGGAGCGGCCGCCGCCGTCCTCCCGCCCCCGCCCCGCCGCTTCGGCGGCGCCGCCGGACGTCACTTCCTGCCGGCGCGGGCCGGAAGCGAGCGGGCAGCCGCGCGCGGGGCCGGGACCGCGCGGGCAGGTCCGGGGGGTCCCCGCGTGACGTCACGGACGGAAGGCGTGACGTCACCGGGGCCGCGGGGGGGGGGGGTGCGATGGGCGAGGGGGGGTCAAGGCCGGGGGGGGGCCCGGGGGTTGGGGGGGGGGGTCGGGGCCTGCGGGAGCCGCAAAGGATCACGGGATGGGGGGGCCTGAGGGGCTTCGGGGGTCCTGGGGGGTCTGGGGGCGGCGGGAAGGCCTCGGTCGGGGTCTGGGGTCGGTTTGGGGGGTCTGGGGTCGGTTTGGGGGGTCTGGGGTCGGTTTGGGGGTCCCGGGGGTCGGTTTGGGGGGTCCCGGGGGTCAGTTTGGGGGTCCCGGTGCCCCCGTCCCCGCCGTGACCCCCGGTGTCCCCTCAGGATGGGGGACAGCGATGACGAGTACGACCGGCGCCGCAGGGACAAATTCCGGCGGGAACGGAGCGACTACGACCGGTCCAGGGAGAGGGACGAGAGGAGGAGGGACGACTGGAGTGACCGGTGAGAGGGGCCGGAGTGGCCGGAGAGGGGCTGGAGTGACCAGTGAGAGGGGCCGGAGCGGCCGGAGAGGGGCCGGAGTGACCAGTGAGAGGGGCCGGAGCGGCCGGAGAGGGGCCGGAGTGACCAGAGAGAGGCACAGAGTGACCAGAGAGGGGCACAGAGTGACCAGAGAGAGGCACAGAGTGACCAGAGAGGGGCCGGAGCGGCCGGAGAGGGGCCGGAGTGACCGGAGAGGGGCACAGAGTGACCAGAGAGGGCACAGAGTGACCACAGAGGGCACAGAGTGACCAGAGAGAGGCACAGAGTGACCAGAGAGAGGCACAGAGTGACCAGAGAGGGGCACAGAGTGACCAGAGAGAGGCACAGAGTGACCACAGAGGGCACAGAGTGACCAGAGAGGGGCGCAGAGTGACCAGAGAGAGGCACAGAGTGACCAGAGAGGGGCACAGAGTGACCACAGAGGGGCACAGAGTGACCAGAGAGGGGCTGGAGTGACCAGAGAGAGGCACAGAGTGACCACAGAGGGGCACAGAGTGACCAGAGAGGGCACAGAGTGACCAGAGAGAGGCACAGAGTGACCAGAGAGGGGCTGGAGTGACCAGAGAGGGGCCGGAGTGACCAGAGAGGGGCACAGAGTGACCAGAGAGAGGCACAGAGTGACCAGAGAGAGGCACAGAGTGACCAGAGAGGGGCACAGAGTGACCAGAGAGGGGCTGGAGTGACCAGAGAGGGGCCGGAGTGACCAGAGAGAGGCACAGAGTGACCAGAGAGGGGCTGGGAAGGGCTGGGGGCACTGGGAGGGGTCCAGTGGTCCCAGTTTACCCCAGTTTGGGGTCTGGGGGCACTGGGAGGGGTCCAGTGGTCCCAGTTGACCCCAGTTTGGGGTCCCTGATGCCCGGCTGACCCCACGCAGGGACTGGGAGCGGGGCCGGGAGCGGCGCAGCCGGGATTACCGGGACTACGACCGGACTCGCCGGGAACGGTTCTCGCCCCCCCGGCACGAGCTGAGCCCCCCCCAGAAACGGCTGCGCAGGGACTGGTGAGAGACCCCCAAAATCCCCCAAATCCACCCCAAAAAACCCCAGAAACGGCTGCACAGGGAGAGACCCCCAAAATCCCCCAAATCCACCCCAAAACCCCCCAGAAACGGCTGCGCAGGGACTGGTGAGAGACCCCCAAAATCCCCCAAATCCACCCCAAAACCCCCCAGAAACAGCTGCGCAGGGAGAGATCCCCAAAATCCCCCAAATTCACCCCAAAAAACCCCAGAAACGGCTGCACAGGGAGAGACCCCCAAAATCCCCCAAATCCACCCCAAAAACCCCCAGAAACGGCTGCGCAGGGAGAGACCCCCAAAATCCCCCAAATTCACCCCAAAACCCCCCCAGAAACGGCTGCACAGGCACTGGAGAGAGACCCCCAAAATCCCCCAAATAAACACCAAAATCTGCCGGATTTTTCCTCGGAGATGACCCCGGAGCGGCCGTTCCACGGCCTCGCTGACCCCCCTGTGGCTGCAGGGATGACCAGGGAACTGACCACTGACCCCCAAACCCCACAGTGACCCCCAAACCCTGCAGTGACCCCCAAACCCTGCAGTGACCCCCCAAACCCTGCAGTGACCGCTGTCCCCTGTGGCTGCAGGGATGACCACGGCACTGACCCCTGACCCCCCACACCCCACACTGACCCCCAGACCCCACACTGACCGCTGTCCCCTGTGGCCACAGGGATGACCACGGCACTGACCCCTGAGCCCCAAACCCCACACTGACCCCCAGACCCCACACTGACCGCTGTCCCCTGTGGCCGCAGGGATGACCACGGCACTGACCCCTACCACAGCGGCTACGAGCTGCCCTACAGCGGGGGCGGGGCCGGCCCCACCTACGGCCCCCCCCAGACGCCCTGGGGCCCCCACGAGATGCAGCACCAGCTCCTGCAGCACCAGCTGCTGCCCATCCAGGCCAGGTGAGCCCCAAAAACCCCCAAAATCACCCCAAAAACTGACCCAGCTCCTGCAGCACCAGCTGCTGCCCATCCAGGCCAGGTGAGCCCCAAAAACCCCCCAAATCACCCCAAAAACTGACCCGGCTCCTGCAGCACCAGCTGCTGCCCATCCAGGCCAGGTGAGCCCCAAAAACCCCCAAAATCACCCCAAAAACTGACCCAGCTCCTGCAGCACCAGCTGCTGCCCATCCAGGCCAGGTGAGCCCCAAAAACCCCCAAAATCACCCCAAAATCACCCTCGGGATCCCCAACAACAACCCCAAGTTCTCCCATCATCAAAGCCCCTGATGTTGACCCCAAACTGCCCCAAAGAAACCCCAAACTGCCCCAGACTGACCCCAAACTGCCCCATGGTGACCCCAAACTGACCCCAGACTGACCCCAAACTGCCCCATGGTGACCCCAAACTGACCCCAGACCCCGCTGTGACCCCCCCAGGCTGGGCACCATCGCGGAGGTGGACCTGGGCATGGCCCCCCCGGTGATGGAAATCCCAAATAATGACCCCAAACTGCCCCAAAGAAACCCCAAACTGCCCCAAACTGACCCCAAAGTGCCCCATGGTGACCCCAAACTGACCCCAAACCCCGCTGTGACCCCCCAGGCTGGGCACCATCGCGGAGGTGGACCTGGGCATGGTCTCCCCGGTGATGGAAATCCACAATAACGACCCCAAACTGCCCCAAACTGACCCCAAACTGCCCCATGGTGACCCCAAACTGACCCCAGACTGACCCCAGACCCCACTGTGACCCCCCAGGCTGGGCACCATCGCGGAGGTGGACCTGGGCATGGCCCCCCCGGTGATGAAGAGCTTCAAGGAGTTCCTGCTGTCTCTGGACGACGCCGTGGACGAGACGGAGGCGGTCAAGCGCTACAACGACTACAAGCTGGATTTCCGCCGGCAGCAGCTGCAGGAATTCTTCCTGGCGCACAAGGACGAGGAGTGGTACGTGCTGGGGGGAGCCTGGGGATGTTCTGCACGCCCCCCAAAAAGCGTCTCGCCTTCCCAAAAGTGCCGCTGCGTGCTGGGAAAGCGGGGATCCGGAATGATGGTGCCTAAAGGCGGGTGTGTTCCCCAAAAAAACGGGTGTGTTCCCCAAAAAACGGGTGTGTTCCCCCAAAAAAAGGGTGTGTTCCCCCAAAAAAGGGTGTGTTCCCCCAAAAAAACGGGTGTGTTCCCCCAAAAAAAGGGTGTGTTCCCCCAAAAAAGGGTGTGTTCCCCCAAAAAAAGGGTGTGTTCCCCCAAAAAAAGGGTGTGTTCCCCAAAAATCGGCGTATTCCCTGAAAAAACGGTGCCCCAAAAAAGGGTTGGCAGGCCAAGGAAAGCAGGGGTGTTCCCAAAGAGACGCCATGTTCCCAAAAATAATTAGAATCCTAAAAGGAAAAAACCCCCACAATTGGCGTTTGGGAAAAAACGGTGTTGCAGAAATAATGCTGTGCCTCAGGAAAGTTTGGGGTCCAGAAAAAAAAGAATGGGGTTCAAGGAAGATTTGGGTGCCAGAAAAAAATTGGGGTTCAAAAGAAAAATAAAAATTAGAAAGAAAAAGTTGGCAGTCCAGAAAAACATTATATTACCTCCTCACCAAAAAATTGTGCGGAATTAAAAGTGCATCCGCTTAAAAGAGTTTTGTGTGGAAAACAAGAATTGAAAGAAACTTGGCATAGCTCACTAAAAAGTGTTCTTTAAGAAGAGTCGTGCATATAATAAACAATTTGCATCCAAAAAATTTGGTGCAGTTAGAAAAAATTTAAAATTGTAAACATATTTGTGTTTTAGAAGGGATGCTGTATTCCCCTGGAAAAATACCCAAAAGAGAATCTGCAACCAAAAAAAATTGTGTGCTAGAAAATTCCTGTACTTCTCTCTAAAAATGGGTAACCCCCCCCAAAAAATCTACCCTTAAAAAAGAAAAATTCTGTCATTCCGAAACGGATTTCCGAAGCAGGGTTTGCATCCCAAAAATGCTTTAATTCCCCAAAAAAATGCTCTAATTCCAAAAAAACAATTCTGGACCCCAAAAATCTTCCCCAAACTCACTCAAAGTGGGGGGGGGGGGTCTCCCCCTGCCCTGTGGGGTCGCTCAGGTCGGGATTTGGGGTGGATTTGGGGTGGATTTTGGGGCTCTCTCCAGATTTAACGCTTCCCTTCTCTCCCAGCGCCCTCGGGAGCCGGGTTTGGGGTGGATTTGGGGTGGATTTTGGGGCTCTCTCCAGATTTAACGCTTCCCTTCTCTCCCAGCGCCCTCGGGAGCCGGGTTTGGGGTGGATTTGGGGTGGATTTTGGGGCTCTCTCCAGATTTAACGCTTCCCTTCTCTCCCAGCGCCCTCGGGAGCCGCGGAGCCGCCGGGCGGGGCAGGCAGAGAGGGCGGGGCCGCGCACAATGCGGCGAGGTCACAGTGCAGGACGCAGCCAGGGACCTTTGTTGTTTTATTTTTGGGGGGGTTTGTGCCAAAAAAGCGGCCGATTTCGGGGCCGGGGTTTTAAAATCGCCGCAGTTTTCGGGGCCCGGCGGACGGCGACGCTCGCGGCGAGTGTAGGTATGGACCCCCCCCCAAACCCCACGGGACACCTGGAACACCTCGGAACGCCCTCAAAGACCCCAGAAACAGCTCAGAACCGCCCCGAAACATCTCAGAATGCCCAGAAACGCCCCAAAACCACCCAGGAAACCCTGAAAACACCCTCAAAAAGCACTTCCAAACACTCCAGAAACACTCCTGAAAGTCCCCCCAAACCACACCAAAAATGTGCCAAAACACCCCCAAAAAGTTTCAAAAACACTCTGAAAAGGTGCCCAAAGTACACTCAAAATAATGTGAAATCATCCCAAAGCGTATCTGAAAACTCCTAAAAATCACAAACCTGTATTTCATAGTTGTTGAAAAACACCCCCAAAAATACAAGAAACGTTTCTAAAAACATCCCTGCAAATGTCTCAAAGCAGCCCCAAAAATGCTCTCAGAAGAGCCTCAAAACCAGCCCAGAACACTCCAAAAACGTGCCAAAAGTCTTGAAACCATAGAAAAGTCACACCTGAAACATTCCTGAGAGCTAAAAAACCCTCCAAAAATTCCTGAAAACACCTCAAAGCACCTCTGAAAACACCTTCCAAATACCACCCAAACCAGCGTAGAAACTGCCCCAAAATTCCCCCCAAAAGAACCTGAACTCACCTTAGAGCAGCAGAAATCCCCCAAAACCTGAAGCCCCTCTGAGGGGGCTCCGATCTCCCCCAGTTTAGGGGTCACTGGGGGTCCCAGCTGTACCAGACAGGGATCCCCACCCTCCATTTATACCAGACTCGGGGTTCCCCCATAAATTTGGGGTCTCCCCCAAATCCCCAAGACCCGGAGTCCCCCTCCCCAATTCAGGATTTTCCCCATCCCCGCTTGTGTCAGACCGAGGGTTCCCTTCCCTTCCCAAACTCTCCAAACTGGGCTCCCCCCTCCCCAAAAATCCCCGATTCGGGGTGCCCCTCCATAACCCTGCGGGCCCAGGGGGTTGTGAGCGGCCCCCTGAGCCCCGCTTTCCCCGTTTCTCCCCGTTTTTCCCCCAATTCCCAGGTTCCGCTCCAAGTACCACCCGGATGAGGCCGGGAAGCGGCAGCAGGAGGCCCAGGCCGCCCTCAGGAACCGCCTCGGGGTCTTCCTCTACCTCTGGGAGCACGGCTGGTTCGACAACCTGCTCCTGGACATCGACCGTGCCCCCCAAATCATCAAAACCCTCGACGCAGGTACCCCAAAAGCATCCCTGGTATCCCGAAAACTCCTCTCGGAGCCCTTGGAGGCACCCGCTGGTGGTGGCAGCCTGGAATTACCCAGGGAATTACCCCCTGACACTCTGAATCACTGCTTACAGCCACAGAGGCCACCCCAAAGTTCCTTCCTGATGCTCCAAAAATATCCCCGACATCCCGACAATCCCTCCCTGGCACTCCAGAAAAATCCCTTAAAGTGTTCCTGGTCCCCCAGGAACATTTCTGACCTGTTCTTCGGAGTCTTCTTCGGGGTTTCCGACCAATTCTTGGGTGTTTCTTCCCCATTTCCGTGTTTCCTGACCCATTTTTGGGTGTTCTTAACTTACTTCCCTGAGTTTTTTACGTATTTTTGGAGGTTTTCAATCCATTTCACAGAGTTACTGAAAACAGAAGCACTGAGGGGAGGAAAGGGCAGGAGAGTGTGAGGGGAGAAAAAGGCAGGAAGGTGTGAGGGGGGGAAAAGAGCGGGAAAGTGTGAGGGGAGAAAAGGGCGGGAAAGCGTGAGGGGAGAAAAAGGCAGAGAGTGTGTGAGGGGAGAAAAAGGAAAGTGAGGGGAGAAAAAGGCAGGAAAGTGACAGGAGAAGAAGGCAGGAAAATGGCAGGAGAAGAAGGTAGGAAAGGGGGCAGGGGGAAAGAGTATGGGGGGAGAGAAAGGCAGGAGAGTGTGGGGGGGGAAAAAGGGCAGGACACTGTGAGGGGAAAAAAGGAAAGTGAGGAGAAAAAGGCAGGAAAGTGACAGGAGAGGAAGGTAGGAAAGTGAGGGGGGAAAAAGAGTGCGAGGGGAGAAAAAGGCAGGAGAGTGTGAGGGGGGAAAAAGATGGTGAAGTGTGAGGGGAGAAAAGGGCAGGAGAGTGTGAGGGGGGAAAAAGGCAGGAGAGTGAGGGGAGAAAAAGGAAAGTGAGGGGAGAAAAAGGCAGGAAAGTGACAGGAGAAGAAGGTAGGAAAGTGAGGGGGGGAAAAGGGTGTGGGGGGGGAGAAAAAGGCAGGAGAGTGTGAGGGGAAAAAAGGGCAGGACAGTGTGAGGGGGGGAAAAAGGAAAGTGAGAGTAGAAAAAGGCAGGAAAGTGACAGGAGAAGGCAGGAAAGTGACAGGAGAAGAAGGCAGGAAAGTGACAGGAGAAAAAGGCCAGAAAGTGACAGGAGAAGGTTGGAAAGTGAGGGGGGGAAAAGAGTGTGAGGGGAGAAAAAGGCGGGAAACTGTGAGGGGGAAAAAGGCGGGAAAGTGTGAGGGGAGAAAAAGGCAGGAGAATGTGAGGGGGGAAAAGGGCAGGAAATGTGGGCAAATGATGGTGAGGGAGGTCATGAGAAGAAACCCATTTTGGAGTGTTTCTGATACAATTCTAGATGTTTTTATTCCAATTTCAGGTACGTTTAATCTATTCTCATGTGGTTGTTACCTGTCTTTTAGTCCTTTAAAGCAAATTTTTGGATTTTTTTCACCCAATTTTGGTTTTTTTTTTCTCAATTTTCACATTTTCCCCCATTTCCAACAGCGATTAAGATGGAGGGGGAAAAAGGATCCTTCCCCCTCTCAGTTTCTAATCCTATTTTCAGGAATTCCTGACCCGTTTTTGGGGCGTTTTTAACCCTGCTGTTGGTGTTTGTTCCTGCTGTTTTCTGTGTTTTCCAGCGGTGATTAAGATGGAAGGGGGTACAGAGCACGACCTGCGGATCCTGGAGCAGGAGGAGGAGGAGGAGCGGACGGAAAAGGCCGAAGGCCCCAAAAAGGAGGAGCCGCGGCCACCAGAGCCCCCTGGGAAAGGCCCCCCAGAGCGGCCCGATGGCGATGACAGCACCAAGGTCGGGGGCTTTGGGGTTCCCTGGGGAATTTTGGCGTCTGCTGGAGTCACTTCGGTCCTTGTGGTCTTTTCTGGCGTTCCCTGAGGGGATTTTTCAAGGCTGCTTTTATTCTCAGGGGGTTCTTTAGGGTCACCTTGGGGTCTTTTGGGGTGCCCACGGTCTCTTTTAAGGCCCCCTGGGGCTATTTGGGGTCCCCTTTTTTGCCTCCTGGGGTGTTTTTCGGGGTCTGTTTTTGGGGTTCTTTGGGATCCCTTTTGTCCTTTGGGGTCCGCTTTGACCCCCCCCCCTCCCCACAGGCTGAAGGGGCGGAGCCAGGGGCGGAGCCTGCAGCGGGGGCGGGGCCAGAGGAAGAGGAGGAGGGGCCAGACAAGGGGCCCAAGGCTGAGGACGGTGACAAGGAGGGCGGGGCCAAGGTATGTGGACACGCCCCCAAATGGCCACACCCCACAAAGCTCCACCCCCACATTCCTCTGGTAATGTTGATGATGCCCCGCCCCTCTTCATTAACCACCCCAGCTTATAACGAGCCACGCCCCTTTCTAACGAACCACATCCCTCCCCAAGAGCCCCACCCCATGGAAAGCACCGCCCCTCTACACAAGCCACACCCCTTTAAAGGCCCCTCCCCTTCAAGCACCCTGTAGGCTCCTCCCATCCTCATTAAATCACTTTGAGCCCCACCCCTTTCACCCTGGCCACGCCCCCTGACGCCCCCCCCCCCCCAATGCTGTCCCTGCAGGGGCGGCCACGCCAGCGCAGCCGGGACAGCGAGGACGGGGACAGTGACAGCGGGGACAGCGAGGGGGGGACACGGAGAGCCCCGGGCAAGGACGGTGAGGGGACAGGGAGGGGACACAGAGAGGGGACAGGGGACAGGGACAGCGAGGGGGGGACACAGAGAGGGGACAGGGGACAGGGACAGCGAGGGGGGGACACAGAGAGGGGACAGTGACAGCGGGGACAGTGAGGGGGGGACACGGAGAGCCCCGGGCAAGGACGGTGAGGGGACAGGGACAGCGAGGGGGGGACACAGAGAGGGGACAGTGACAGCGGGGACAGCGAGGGGGGGACACGGAGAGCCCCGGGCAAGGACGGTGAGGGGACAGGGACAGTGAGGAGGGGACACAGAGAGGGGACAGGGGACAGGGACAGTGAGGAGGGGACACGGAGAGGGCACAGGGGGCACAGAGAGGGGCCTGGTGGGTCCATGAGGGAACATGGGGGGCCATTCTGGGGGTTTTGGGGGGTGTTCTTTGGGTTGGGGGCATCCCTGAGGTCCTGGGGGGGGTCTGGGGGGGTGTTTGGGGTCTCTGGGGGGGTTTGGGGTCTCTGGGGGTGTTTGGGGTTGGGGTCTCTGGGGGTGTTTGGGGTCTCTGGGGGGTTTGGGGTCTCTGGGGGTGTTTGGGGTCTCTGGGGGGGTTGGGGTCTCTGAGGGTGTTTGGGGTTGGGGTCTCTGGGGGGGATTTGGGGTTTTGGGGATTTTGGGGCGGGTCTCTGCAGTGTTTTTGGGGTGTCCCCCCTGACCCCAGCCCGTGTCCCCACCCCGTCCAGAGGAGCCCAAGGAGGACAAAGGCCACGGGCAGGAGGAGGCCGGGACCCCTCCCCCCACGGCCGCCCCCTCCCCCCCCCAGAAGGGCAAGGAGGGGGTCCCGGGGGGGGTCCCGGGGGGAGCCCCCGAGCCGAAGCCGCGGCCGCTGCACAAGACGTGCTCGCTGTTCATGCGCAACATCGCGCCCAACATCGCGCAGGCCGAGATCGTGGCGGTGAGTGAGGGGTGGGAGGGGGCCCGGGGAGGGGCCGGGAGCCCCCCCAGAGCCCCCCCAGAAACGCCCCCTGTGCCCCCCCCCCCAGCTCTGCAAGCGCTACCCCGGCTTCATGCGCGTGGCGCTGTCGGAGCCGCAGCCCGAGAGGAGGTGAGGGGGTCTGGGGGAGTTTGGGGGGATTTGGGGGGGATTTGGGGGGATTTGGGGGAGTTTTGGGGGAGTTCAGGGGGATTTGGGGGGTTTGGGGGAGTTTTGGGGGGTTTGGGGGAGTTTTGGGGGAGTTCAGGGGGGATTTGGGGGGGATTTGGGGGAGTTCAGGGGGGTTTGGGGGAGTTTGGGGGGATTTGGGGGAGTTTTGGGGGGTTTGGGGGAGTTCAGGGGGGTTTGTGGGAGTTCTGGGGGGGTTTGGGGGAGTTCAGGGGGATTTGGGGGAGTTCAGGGGGATTTTTGGGAGTTCTGGGGGGTTTGGGGGAGTTCAGGGGGATTTGGGGGGGATTTTGGGTGGAATTTGGGGTTTTTTGGGGCTCACAGAGGGGTTTTTTTCCCCCTCTCAGGTTCTTCAGGAGGGGCTGGGTGGATTTGGGAGGGATTTTGGGTGGATTTTGGGGGTTTTTGGGGCTCACAGAGAGGTTTTTTCCCCTCTCAGGTTCTTCAGGAGGGGCTGGGTGGATTTTGGGTGGATTTTGGGGGTTTTTGGGGCTCACAGAGAGGTTTTTTCCCCTCTCAGGTTCTTCAGGAGGGGCTGGGTGACCTTTGACCGCAGCGTGAACATCAAGGAGATTTGCTGGAGCCTGCAGAACATCCGGGTGCGTTTTGGGGAACATTGGGGTGAATCTGAGTGATTTTGGGATGTTTTTGGGGGTTCCCAGCTGCGGGAGTGCGAGCTGAGCCCCGGGCTGGATTTGGGGTGAATTAAGGATGATTTTGGGGTGAATTAGGGATGATTTTAGGGTGAATCTGAGTGATTTTGGGGTGAATCTGAGTGATTTTGGGATGTTTTTTGGGTTTGAGGTGTATTTTGGGATGATTTTGGGGTGAATCTGAGTGATTTTGGGATGTTTTGTGTTTTCCCAGCTGCGGGAGTGCGAGCTGAGCCCCGGAGTGAACCGGGCTGGATTTGGGGTGAATTAGGGATGATTTTAGGGTGAATCTGAGTGATTTTAGGGTAAATTTGATGGATTTTGGGATGTTTTGTGTTTTCCCAGCTGCGGGAGTGCGAGCTGAGCCCCGGGCTGGATTTGGGGTGAATTAGGGATGATTTTGGGGTGAATTAGGGATGATTTTAGGGTGAATCTGAGTGATTTTGGGGTGAATCTGAGTGATTTTAGGGTGAATCTGAGTGATTTTGGGATGTTTTGTGTTTTCCCAGCTGCGGGAGTGCGAGCTGAGCCCCGGAGTGAACTGGGCTGGATTTTGGGGTGAATTAGGGATGATTTTAGGGTGAATCTGAGTGATTTTAGGGTGAATCTGAGTGATTTTGGGATGTTTTTGGGTTCGAGGTGTATTTTGGGATGATTTTAGGGTGAATCTGAGTGATTTTGGGGTGTTTTTGGGTTTGAGGTGTATTTTGGGATGATTTTAGGGTGAATCTGAGTGATTTTGGGATGTTTTTTGTGTTTTCCCAGCTGTGGGAGTGCAAGCTGAGCCCCAGGCTGGATTTGGGGTGAATTAGGGATGATTTTGGGGTGAATCTGAGTGATTTTGGGGTGAATCTGAGTGATTTTGGGATGTTTTTGGGTTCGAGGTGTATTTTGGGATGATTTTGGGGTGAATCTGAGTGATTTTGGGATGTTTTGTGTTTTCCCAGCTGCGGGAGTGCGAGCTGAGCCCCGGGCTGGATTTGGGGTGAATTAGGGATGATTTTGGGGTGAATTAGGGATGATTTTGGGGTGAATTAGGGATGATTTTAGGGTGAATCTGAGTGATTTTGGGGTGAATCTGAGTGATTTTGGGATGTTTTGTGTTTTCCCAGCTGCGGGAGTGCGAGCTGAGCCCCGGAGTGAACCGGGACCTGACGCGGCGCGTGCGGAACGTGTCGGGGCTGACGCAGCACCGGCCCGTGGTGCGCCACGACATCAAGCTGGCGGCGCGGCTGGTGCAGGCCCTGGACGCGCGGGCGCGGCTCTGGAGCCCCCCGGGAGCGGCCGCGGCGCCGGAGACCCCCGGGGACGGCGGGGACAGCGCCGGGGACACCGAGCCCCCGCCCGCCGCTGAGCCCGGGGTGAGCCATGGGGGGGGACAGACACCGGGGGGACGGGTCCTGCAGGGTGTCACAGTGTCCCCAGGGTGTCCCCAACACTGTCCTCAGGGGTCCTGCAGGGTGTCACAGTGTCCCCAGTGTCCCCAACACTGTCCCCAGTGTCCTGCAGGGTGTCCCCAGTGTCCCCTGGGGTCCTGCAGGGTGTCACAGTGTCCCCAGGGTGTCCCCAACACTGTCCCCTGGGGTCCTGCAGGGTGTCACAGTGTCCCCATGGTGTCCCCAGTGTCCTGCAGGGTGTCACAGTGTCCCCAACACTGTCCCCAGTGTCCTGCAGGGTGTCACACTGTCCCCAGTGTCCTGCAGGGTGTCACAGTGTCCCCAACACTGTCCCCAGGGGTCCTGCAGGGTGTCACAGTGTCCCCAGTGTCCTGCAGGGTGTCCCCATGGTGTCCCCAGTGTCCTGCAGGGTGTCACAGTGTCCCCAGGGTGTCCCCAGGGGTCCTGCAGGGTGTCACAGTGTCCCCAACACTGTCCCCAGTGTCCCCTGGGGTCCTGCAGGGTGTCACAGTGTCCCCAGGGTGTCCCCAGTGTCCTGCAGGGTGTCACAGTGTCCCCATGGTGTCCCCAGTGTCCCCAGGGGTCCTGCAGGGTGTCACAGTGTCCCCAGGGTGTCCCCAGTGTCCCCTGGGGTCCTGCAGGGTGTCACAGTGTCCCCAGGGTGTCCCCAACACTGTCCCCTGGGGTCCTGCAGGGTGTCACAGTGTCCCCATGGTGTCCCCAGTGTCCTGCAGGGTGTCACAGTGTCCCCAACACTGTCCCCAGTGTCCTGCAGGGTGTCACACTGTCCCCAGTGTCCTGCAGGGTGTCACAGTGTCCCCAACACTGTCCCCAGGGGTCCTGCAGGGTGTCACAGTGTCCCCAGGGTGTCCCCAGTGTCCTGCAGGGTGTCACAGTGTCCCCAACGCTGTCCCCAGGGGTCCTGCAGGGTGTCACAGTGTCCCCATGGTGTCCCAGTGTCCTGCAGGGTGTCACAGTGTCCCCATGGTGTCCCCAGGGGTCCTGCAGGGTGTCACAGTTTCCCCAGTGTCCTGCAAGGTGTCCCCAGTGTCCCCAGGGTGTCCCCAGTGTCCCCAGGGGTCCTGCAGGGTGTCCCCAGTGTCCCCATGGTGTCCCCAGGGGTCCTGCAGGGTGTCACAGTGTCCCAAACACTGTCCCCAGTGGTCCTGCAGGGTGTCACAGTGTCCCCATGGTGTCACAGTGTCCCAAACACTGTCCCCAGGGGTCCTGCAGGGTGTCACAGTGTCCCCATGGTGTCCCCATGGTGTCCCCAGTGTCCTGCAGGGTGTCCCCAGTGTTCTACAGGGTGTCCCCATGGTGTCCCAGTGTCCTGCAGGGTGTCCCAGTGTCCCCAGGGGTTCTGCAGGGTGTCCCAATGTCCCCACCGCTGTCCCCAGGCCCAGAACCCGGTGCTGCGGCACATCACCGATTACCTGATCGAGGAGGTGAGCGCGGAGGAGGAGGAGCTGCTGGGGCAGGGCCAGGCCCAGGGCCAGGGCCAGGGCCAGGGCGCGGCGCCGGCCGAGGACGCGGCACGCGAGGCCAACCCGGCCGAGGTCACCGTGGAGCGCGACGAGAAACTGCTCAAGGTGGGGCCGTGTCCCCTCTCTGCCACCCCGAGCGCGTCCCTGTCCCCTGGGTGTCCCCTGGGTGTCCCCTGGGTGTCCCCAGTGTCCCCTGGGTGTCCCCAGCATCCCCTGGGTGTCCCCTGGGTGTCCTCCGGGTGTCCCCTGGGTGTCCCCTGGGTGTCCCCAGTGTCCCCAATGTCCCCTGGGTGTCCCCAGTGTCCCTGAGTGTCCCCTGGGTGTCCCCTGGGTGTCCCCTGGGGGTCCCATGGGTGTCCCCAATGTCCCCTGGGTGTCCCCTGGGTGTCCCCAGCATCCCCTGGGTGTCCCCTGGGTGTCCCCTGGGTGTCCCCAGTGTCCCCTGGGTGTCCCCAGTGTCCCCAGTGTCCCCTGGGTGTCCCCTGGGTATCCCCTGGGTGTCCCCTGGGTGTCCCCTGGGTGTCCCCGGTGTCCCCTGGGTGTCCCCAGCATCCCCTGGGTGTCCCCAGTGTCCCCTGGGTGTCCCCTGGGTGTCCCCTGGGTGTCCCATGGGTGTCCCCAGCATCCCCTGGGTGTCCCCTGGGTGTCCCCTGGGTGTCCCCTGGGAGTCCCCAGTGTCCCCTGGGTGTCCCCTGGGTGTCCCCTGGGTGTCCCCAGCATCCCCTGGGTGTCCCCTGGGTGTCCCCTGGGTGTCCCCTGGGTGTCCCCTGGGAGTCCCCAGTGTCCCCTGGGTGTCCCATGGGTGTCCCCTGGGTGTCCCCAGCGTCCCCTGGGTGTCCCCTGGGTGTCCCCTGGGTGTCCCCTGGGTGTCCTCTGGGTGTCCCCAGCATCCCCTGGGTGTCCCCTGGGTGTCCCATGGGTGTCCCCAATGTCCCCTGGGTGTCCCCTGGGTGTCCTCCGGGTGTCCCCTGGGTGTCCCCTGGGTGTCCCCAGTGTCCCCAATGTCCCCTGGGTGTCCCCAGTGTCCCCGAGTGTCCCCTGGGTGTCCCCTGGGTGTCCCCTGGGTGTCCCCTGGGTGTCCCCAGTGTCCCCTGGGTGTCCCCTGGGTGTCCCCTGGGTGTCCCCAATGTCCCCTGGGTGTCCCCTGGGTGTCCCCTGGGTGTCCCCTGGGTGTCCCCAGTGTCCCCTGGGTGTCCCCTGGGTGTCCCCAGTGTCCCCTGGGTGTCCCCAGCATCCCCTGGGTGTCCCCTGGGTGTCCCCTGGGTGTCCCCTGGGTGTCCCCTGGGTGTCCCCAGCATCCCCTGGGTGTCCCCGGTGTCCCCTGGGTGTCCCCTGGGTGTCCCCTGGGTGTCCCCAGTGTCCCCTGGGTGTCCCCGGTGTCCCCTGGGTGTCCCCAGTGTCCCCTGGGTGTCCCCTGGGTGTCCCCTGGGTGTCCCCAGTGTCCTCTGGGTGTCCCCAGCGTCCCCTGGGTGTCCCCTGGGTGTCCCCAGTGTCCCCTGGGTGTCCCCTGGGTGTCCCCTGGGTGTCCCCTGGGTGTCCCCTGGGTGTCCCCAGTGTCCCCTGGGTGTCCCCGGTGTCCCCTGGGTGTCCCCTGGGTGTCCCCTGGGTGTCCCCGGTGTCCCCAACGTCCCCTGGGTGTGGCAGGTGCTGGACCGGCTGCTGCTGTACCTGCGCATCGTGCACTCGGTGGATTACTACAACACCTCCGAGTACCCCAACGAGGACGAGATGCCCAACAGGTGCGGCATCATCCACGTGCGGGGCCCGCTGCCCCCCAACCGCGTGTCCCACGGCGAAGGTGAGCCCCAAAAACCCCCAAAACCACCCCAAAACCACCCCAAAACCACCCCAAAACCTCCTCAAATCCAACCGCGTGTCCCACGGCGAAGGTGAGCCCCAAAAACCCCCAAAACCACCCCAAAACCACCCCAAAACCACCCCAACAACCCCAAAACCTCCTCAAATCCAGCCGCGTGTCCCACGGCGAAGGTGAGCCCCAAAAACCCCAAAACCACCCCAAAACCACCCCAAAACCACCCAAACAACCCCAAAACCTTCTCAAATCCAACCGCGTGTCCCACGGCGAAGGTGAGCCCCAAAAACCCCCAAACCACCCCAAAATAACCCTGAACCACCCCAAAAACCCCCTAAACCACCCCAAAATAACCCTGAACCACCCCAGAATAATCCTGAACCACCCCAAAAACCCCAAAAC
This sequence comes from Poecile montanus, assembly GCA_038429875.1. Classification (NCBI taxonomy): domain Eukaryota; kingdom Metazoa; phylum Chordata; class Aves; order Passeriformes; family Paridae; genus Poecile; species Poecile montanus. The sequence continues at coordinate 191,053 of CM076534.1, forward strand.
CACCCCAAAAACCCCAAAACGGCCCCAAAAACCCCAAAAACCCCGAAATAACCCTAAAGCACCCCAGAATAACCCTGAACCACCCTAAAAACCCCCTGAACCACCCCAAAAACCCCAAAACCGCCCCAAAAACCCCCCGAACCACCCCAAAACCTTCTCAAATCCAGCTGTGTGTCCCATGGTGAAGGTGAGCCCCAAAATCCCATTTTTACCCCATTTTTGTCAGTTTTATGGGGTTTTTCAGGAGTTTTGGGCATTCCCAGTGACCCCAATATCCCATTTTCACCCCGTTTTTGTGGTTTTATGGGGTTTTTGGCATTCCCAGTGACCCCAATATCCCATTTTCACCCCGTTTTTGTGGTTTTATGGGGTTTTTGTCACTCCTGGTGACCCCAATGTCCCATTTTCACCCCGTTTTTGTGGTTTTTACGGGGTTTTTGTCACTCCTGGTGACCCCAATATCCCATTTTCACCCCGTTTTTGTGGTTTTTATGGGGTTCTGACCGTTGCTGCTGTCCCCCGCTGGCAGTGGCCGAGTGGCAGCGCGGTTTCGAGGCCCGGCTGGCCCCGCTGCTGGCCGGCCCCGGCGCGGTGCCCGAGGAGGAGGCGCAGCGCCTCGGCCGCAAGGACCCCGAGCAGGAGCTGGAGAAATTCGTCAGCGCCAACACCCAGGAGCTGGGCAAGGACAAGTGGCTGTGTCCCCTCAGCGGCAAGAAGTTCAAGGTGGGGACATTGGGGACATTGGGGACACCCTGGGGACACCCTGTGATCATTGGGGACACTCTGGGATCATTGGGGACACCCTGGGGACATTGGGGACACTCTGGGGACATTGGGGACACCCAGGAGCTGGGCAAGGACAAGTGGCTGTGTCCCCTCAGCGGCAAGAAATTCAAGGTGGGGACATTGGGGACATTGGGGACACTCTGGGGACATTGGGGACACCCTGGGGACACTCTGGGGACATTGGGGACACCCTGGGGACATTGGGGACACTCTGGGGACACCCTGGGGACATTGGGGACACTCTGGGGACATTGGGGACACCCTGGGGACACCCTGGGATCATTGGGGACACTCTGGGGACATTGGGGACACCCAGGAGCTGGGCAAGGACAAGTGGCTGTGTCCCCTCAGCGGCAAGAAATTCAAGGTGGGGACATTGGGGACACTCTGGGGACACCCTGGGGGCATTGGGGACACCCTGGGGACACCCTGGGATCATTGGAGACACCCTGGGGACATTGGGGACACTCTGGGGACACCCTGGGGACACTCTGGGGACACCCTGGGGACACTCTGGGGACACTCTGGGAACATCCTGGGGATACTGGAGGACAGCGGAGGGTCAATCCCCCAATCCCAATGTCCCCTGCTGTCCCCAATGTCCCCAATGTCCCCTGCTGTCCCCAATGTCCCCTGCTGTCCCCAATGTCCCCTGATGTCCCCTGCTGTCCTCAATGTCCCCTGCTGTCCCCAGGGCCCCGAGTTCGTGCGCAAGCACATCTTTAACAAGCACGGGGACAAGATGGGGCTGTGTGACCCCAATGTCCCCTGATGTCCCCTGATGTCCCCTGCTGTCCCCTGATGTCCCCTGGATCCCTCGATGTCCCCTGATGTCCCCAATGTCCCCTGCTGTCCCCAGGGCCCCGAGTTCGTGCGCAAGCACATCTTTAACAAGCACGGGGACAAGATGGGCGCCGTGCGCAAGGAGGTTTTGTTCTTCAACAATTTCCTGATGGACCCCAAGCGCCCGGCCCTGCCCGAGGGCGGCAAAGGCGGCCCCGCCGCGGGCCCCAACGCCGGTCAGTGTCACACCTGTGTCACCTGAGTGTCACCTTCTGTGTCACCTGTGTGTCACCTGAGTGTCACCTGTGTGTCACCTCCTGTGTCACCTGTGTCACCTGTGTCACCTGTGTCAGCTGTGTCACCTGTGTGTCACCTGTGTCACCTGTGTGTCACCTGTGTCATCTGTGTCACACCTGTGTCACCTGTGTGTCAGCTGTGTGTCACCTCCTGTGTGTCACCTGTGTCAGCTCTGTGTCACCTGTGTCACCTGTGTGTCACCTGTGTCACCTGTGTCACCTGTGTCACCTGTGTCACCTTCTGTGTGTCACCTGTGTGTCACCTGTGTCACCTCCTGTGTCACCTGTGTCACCTTCTGTGTGTCACCTGTGTCACCTGTGTCAGCTGTGTGTCACCTGTGTCACCTGTGTGTCACCTCTGTCACCTGTGTGTCACCTGTGTGTCACCTGTGTCAGCTGTGTGTCACACCTGTGTCACCTGTGTCACCTTCTGTGTCACCTGTGTCACCTCCTGTGTCACCTGTCACCTCCTGTGTGTCACCTGTGTGTCACCTGTGTCACCTGTGTGTCACCTGTGTGTCACACCTGTCACCTGTGTCACCTTCTGTGTGTCACCTGTGTGTCACCTGTATCACCTGTGTGTCACCTGTGTGTCACCTTCTGTGTGTCACCTGTGTCACCTCCTGTGTCACCTGTGTGTCACCTGTGTCAGCTGTGTGTCACCTGTGTCACCTGTGTGTCACCTGTGTGTCACCTCCTGTGTGTCACCTGTGTGACCTGTGTCACCTGTGACCTGTGTCACCTCCTGTGTCACCTGTGTCACCTGTGTCAGCTGTGTGTCACCTGTGTCACCTCTGTCAGCTCTGTGTCACCTGTGTCAGCTCTGTCACCTGTGTCACACCTGTGTCACCTGTGTCAGCTCTGTGTCACCTGTGTGTCACCTGTGTCACCTGAGTGTCACCTGTGTGTCACACCTGTGTCACCTTCTGTGTGTCACCTGTGTCACCTGTGTCAGCTGTGTCACCTGTGTCACCTGTGTCACCTGTCACCTGTGTGTCACCTGAGTGTCACCTGTGTCAGCTCTGTCACCTGTGTGTCACCTGTGTCACCTGTGTGTCACCTGTGTGTCACCTGTGTCACCTGTGTGTCACCTGAGTGTCACCTGTGTCAGCTCTGTCACCTGTGTGTCACCTGTGTCACCTCCTGTGTCACCTTCTGTGTGTCACCTGTGTCACCTGTGTGTCACCTGTGTGTCACCTGTGTCACCTCCTGTGTCACCTTCTGTGTGTCACCTGTGTCACCTGTGTGTCACCTGTGTGTCACCTGTGTCACCTCCTGTGTCACCTGTGTGTCACCTGAGTGTCACCTGTGTGTCACACCTGTGTCACCTTCTGTGTGTCACCTGTGTCACCTGTGTCAGCTGTGTCACCTGTGTCACCTGTGTCACCTGTCACCTGTGTGTCACCTGAGTGTCACCTGTGTCAGCTCTGTCACCTGTGTGTCACCTGTGTCACCTGTGTCACCTGTGTGTCACCTGTGTCACCTGTGTCACCTGTGTGTCACCTGTGTCACCTGTGTCACCTCCTGTGTGTCACCTGTGTGTCACCTGTGTCACCTCCTGTGTCACCTTCTGTGTGTCACCTGTGTCACCTCTGTCAGCTGTGTGTCACCTCCTGTGTCACCTGTGTGTCACCTGTGTGTCACCTGTGTCAGCTCTGTCACCTGTGTCACCTCCTGTGTCACCTGTGTCAGCCATGCCACCCTCATTGTTCCTTGGGGACACTTCTGGTGACCCCTGAGTGACCCCTGAGTGACCCTGAATGACCTTTGACCCTCCTGAGTGACCCCTGAGTGACCCCTGAGTGAACTTTGACCCCCTGAGTGACCCCAAATGACCCTGAATGACCAATGAGTGACCCCTGAGTGACCTGTGACCCCTGAGTGACCCCTGTGTGACCCCTGAGTGACCCCAAATGACCCTGTGTGACCCCTGAGTGACCTGTGACCCCTGAGTGACCCCCGAGTGACCCCGAGTGACCTTTGCCCCCCGTGACCTTTGCCCCCGTGTGACCCCTGAGTGTCCCCTGTGTGACCCCTGAGTGACCCCCGTGTGACCTTTGACCCCCCGAGTGACCTTTGCCCCCCGTGACCTTTGTCCCCGTGTGTCCCCAGGGCTGGCTCCGGGGGGGCTCCCGTACCCCCCCCAGTCCCCGCAGGGGCTGCTGCCCTACGGGACCCCCCGGCCCCCCATGCTGGGCTACGGAGGTACCGGGGCAAAACGGGGGGAAATCGGGGCAAAACGGGCAAAAGCGGGGAAAATCGGGGAAATTTGGGGCATTTCGGGGAAAATCGGGGCATTTTGGGGCATTTCGGGGCATTTTGGGGGAAATTTAGGGAGGTTTTTGGGGGGGGGATTGGGATAAATACGGGAGATTTCGGGGGATTTCGGGGAAAATCGGGGCATTTTTGTGGAAATCTGGGGCATTTTGGGGAAATTTGGGGGGAAATTTGGGGAAAATTGGGGCATTCTGGGTGAAATTTGGGGAAATTTGGGGCATTTTGGGGAAAATTGGGGCATTTTGGGGGAAATTTAGGGAGGTTTTGGGGGGGGATTGGGATAAATACGGGGCATTTCGGGGAAAATTGGGGCATTTTGGGGAAATTTGGGGCATTTTGGGGGAAATTTGGGGCATTTTGGGGCATTTTGGGGCATTTTGGGGGAAATTTAGGGAGGTTTTTGGGGGGGGATTGGGATAAATACGGGAGATTTCGGGGATTTCGGGGAAAATTGGGGCATTTGGGGAAAATTGGGGTATTTTGGGGGAAATTTGGGGAAAATCAGGGCATTTTGGGGAAATTTGGGGCATTTGGGGGGAAAATTGGGGCATTTTGGGGGAAATTTGGGGCATTTTGGGTGAAATTTGGGGAAAATCGGGGCATTTTGGGGAAATTTGGGGCATTTTGGGGGAAATTTGGGGCATTTTGGGTGAAATTTGGGGAAAATCGGGGCATTTTGGGGAAATTTGGGGCATTTTGGGTGAAATTTGGGGCATTTTGGGTGAAATTCGGGGAAAATTTGGGGCATTTTGGGTGAAATTCGGGGAAAATCGGGGCATTTTGGGGAAATTTGGGGCATTTTGGGGAAATTTGGGGCATTTTGGGGAAAATTGGGGCATTTGGGGGGCAATTGGGGCATTTGGGGAAAATTGGGGCATTTTGGGGGAAATTTGGGGAAAATCGGGGCATTTTGGGGAAAACTGGGTGAAATTTGGGGAAAACTGGAGCATTTTGGGGCATTTTGGGTGAAATTTGGGGAGCTTTGGGATAAATAAGGGGGGTTTTGGGGGATTTGGGGGGGTTGGGGAGGTTTGGGATAAATTTTGGGGATTTTGGGGATGTTCTGGGGAAGTTTTGGGGGATTTTGGGGTGGTTTTGGGTGGTTTGGGGTGTTTTGGGGTGGATCTGGGTGTTTCTGGGTGGTTTTGGGGTGTTTTTGGGTGTTTTTGGGGTGTTTCTGTGTGTTTTTAACCCCTTTTTCCCCGCAGGGTCCCACCCGTACCCCCCCGGGCCCTACGGGGGTCGCGGCAGCTACGAAACCTTCCGGGGTCAGGGGGGGGCCGGGGGGGGGTACCTGAACAAACCCCGCAGCAGGTGAGCGGGGGGACCCCGAAACGGGATCGGGGACCCCGAAAACGGGGGAAAAAAACCCAAAAACGGGATTGGGGACCCCGAAAACGGGATTGGGGACCCCAAAAATGGGGGAAAAAACCCCAAAATCGGGATTGGGGACCCCAAAACCGGGATAAAACCCCCAAAAACGGGATTGGGGACCCCAAAAACGGGGGAAAAACCCCAAAAACGGGGGAAAAAACCCCAAAATCGGGATTGGGGACCCCGAAAACGGGATTGGGGACCCCAAAAATGGGGGAAAAAACCCCAAAAACGGGATTGGGGACCCTGAAAACGGGGGAAAAAACCCCAAAAATGGGATTGGGGAACCCAAAAACGGGATAAAAACCCCAAAAACGGGATCAGGGACCCCAAAAACGGGGGGAAAAACCCCAAAAATGGGATTGGGGACCCCAAAAATGGGGAAAAAACCCCAAAATCGGGATTGGGGACCCCAAAAACGGGGGAAAAAAACCCAAAACGGGATTGGGGACCCCGAAAACGGGATAAAAACCCCAAAATTGGGATCGGGGACCCCAAAAACGGGGAAAAAACCCTGAAAATGGGGAAAAAAACCCAAAACGGGATTGGGGACCCCGAAAACGGGATAAAAACCCCAAAAACGGGATCGGGGACCCCAAAAATGGGGGGAAAGCCCCAAAATCGGGATTGGGGACCCCAAAAACGAGGTGAAAAACCCCAAAATTGGGGAAGGGGATTGGCCTTGGAGGGTCCTGATCCGAATTTGGGGGAACCCCCCCAGTTTTGGGGGTCCTGTGGTGGTTTGGGGGGGTCTGACCCCGATTTTGGGGTGGGGGGGGATTGAGGGGTCCCTTTTTGGGGTGGGTTTTGGGGTCCAGGCTGGTTTTGGGGTGTATTTTGGGTTCTGTCTGTGTTTTTGGGGTGTATTTTGAGGGTCTCTCTATTTTTGGGGTGTATTTTGGGGTCCTGGGTGTATTTTGGGGTTCTGTCTCTGTTTTTGGGGTGTATTTTGGGTTCTGTCTGTTTCCTGTGTTTTTGGGGTGTATTTTTGGGGTTCTCTCTATCTCCTGTCTGTGTTTTGGGGTGTATTTTGGGGTTCTGTCTATTTTTGGGGTGTATTTTGGGGTCCTGGGTGTATTTTGGGGTTTTGTCTGTGTTTTGGGGTGTATTTTGGGGTTCTCTCTATTTTTGGGGTGTATTTTGGGGTTCTGTCTGTGTTTTTGGGGTGTATTTTGGGGTCCAGGCTGTTTTTGGGGTGTATTTTGGGGTTCTCTCTATCTCCTGTCTGTGTTTTTGGGGTGTATTTTTGGTTCTGTCTGTGTTTTTGGGGTATATTTTAGGATCCAGGCTGGTTTTGGGGTGTATTTTGGGGTTCTCTCTGTCTCCTGTCTGTGTTTTTGGGGTGTATTTTGGGGTCCTGGGTGTATTTTGGGTTCTCTCTGTCTCCTGTCTGTGTTTTTGGGGTATATTTTGGGATCCAGGCTGTTTTTGGGGTGTATTTTGGGTTCTGTCTGTGTTTTTGGGGTGTATTTTGGGTTCTGTCTGTGTTTTGGGGTGTATTTTGGGATCCAGGCTGTGTTTTGGGGTGTATTTGGGGTTCTGTCTATTTTTGGGGTGTATTTTGGGATCCAGGCTGTTTTTGGGGTGTATTTTGGGTTCTGTCTATTTTTGGGGTGTATTTTGGGTTCTGTCCGTGTTTTTGGGGTGTATTTTGGGGTCCAGGGTGTATTTTGGGTTCTGTCTGTCTCCTGTCTGTGTTTTTGGGGTGTATTTTGGGTTTCTGTCTCTGTTTTTGGGGTGTATTTTGGGGTTCTGGGTGTATTTGGGGTTCTCTCTATTTTTGGGGTGTATTTTGGGTTCTGTCTGTGTTTTGGGCTGTGTTTTGGGGTTCTGTCTGTGTTTTTGGGGTCTATCTGGATTTTGGGCTGTGTTTTGGGGTTCTGTCTGTGTTTTTGGGCTGTATTTTGGGGTCCAGTCTGTGTTTTTGGGGTGCATTTTGGGGTTCTCTCTGTGTTTTTGGGGTTCCTGACGCCGCTGTCCCCCCTCCCCAGGATGGTTCGTGGGGACCCCCGGGCCATTGTGGAGTACCGGGACCTGGACGCGCCCGAGGACGTGGATTTCTTCTGACCCCGCCCCTTTTGATACGGCCCCGCCCCCCGGACCCGCCAATAAAGGAGCACCCTCAGCGCCGGGGCCGTTTTGGGGCCAATTCGGGGATTTTTGGGATTTTTCGGGATTTTTTGGGATTTTTTTTTTGGGGTTTTTTTGAGCGCAATGATGGCGGCACCACCCCGAGGCCCCGCCCCCTGACGTAATGAAGGCGGGATTGCAACTCGATCGTTTATTGGTTCTCAATGTCGGCGCAGCGGCCAATCAGCGGCGGGATTGAGCCTCGCCCAATCAGGACGCGGAGTGCAGGGGAGGCGGCGCGCCATTGGCTGTCGCCCAGCAACAGCCGTGACGTCAGCGCGACCGCGTTCCTGCGCCCAATCAGCGGCGAGGGCGCGACGGCGCCGTTCTTAAAGGGGCAGCGCCCGCGCGAGACCCGGCGCTGGTGCTGTCCACTTCCGGTCACTCCCGGGGACCCCGTGCCCACTTCCGGTCACTCCCGGGGACCCCGTGCCCACTTCCGGTCACTCCCAGTCTGTCCCAATGATTCCAAACCCTCCCAGGCCCCTCAAAACCCCTTAAAAAACCCCAAAACCCCTTTAAAAAAACCCATAAAAAACCCCAGAAATGCCCTTAAAAAAAACCCATAAAAAACCCCAAAACCCCATTAAAAAAACATAAAAAACCCCAGAACGCCTCAATTCCCCCCAAAACCCCTCATTTTCCCCAAAACGCCTCAATTCCCCCCAGAACGCCCCTCACCCTCTCCGCTGCTGCCCGAGCCCCTCCCCCAGTGATTTTTTGGGGCTCCCCGGGGATTTTCAGGCGATTCCCGCTGCCCCCGCTGGGTTTTGGGGTGTTTTGAGCAGTTTTGGGGTGATTTGAGCAGTTTTGGAGTGTTTTGAGCAGTTTTGGGGTGTTTTGAGCAGTTTTGGGTGGTTTTGGGGTCCCTAGAGGGCCATGGCCGCCCCAGCCCTTTTGGGGTGTTTCAGGGTGTTTTAGGGCAGTTTTGGGGTGTTTTAGGGTGATTTTGGGTGATTTTGGGGTGTTTTGAGCAGTTTTAGGGTGATTTTGGGTGATTTTGGGGTGTTTTGAGCAGTTTTGGGGTGATTTTGGGCAGTTTTGGGGTCCCTAGAGGGCCATGGCCGCCCAGCCCAGGATGAGCAGGGACAGTTTGGGGTGTTTTGGGGTGTTTTGAGCAGTTTTGGGGTGTTTTAGGGTGATTTTGGGCAGTTTTGGGGTCCCTAGAGGGCCATGGCCGCCCATCCCAGGATGAGCAGGGACAGTTTGGGGGGTTCTTGGGGTGGTTTTGGGGGTTTTTAGGGTGATTTTGGGGGTTTTTAGGGTGATTTTGGGGGTTTTTAGGGTGATTTTGGGGTGTTTTAGGGTGATTTTGGGGTGTTTCAGGGCAGTTTTGGGGTCCCTAGAGGGCCATGGCCGCCCAGCCCAGGATGAGCAGGGACAGTTTGGGGTGTTTTGAGCAGTTTTGGGTGATTTTGGGGTGTTTTAGGGTGATTTTGGGGTGTTTTAGGGTGATTTTGGGCAGTTTTGGGGTCTCTAAAGGGCCATGGCCGCCCAGCCCAGGATGAGCAGGGACAGTTTGGGGAGTTTTAGGGGTTTTTGGGGTGATTTTGGGGTGTTTTGGGCAGTTTTGGGGTGTTTTAGGGTGATTTTGGGGTGTTTTGAGCAGTTTTGGGGTGTTTTGAGCAGTTTTGGGGTGTTTTGAGCAGTTTTGGGGTGTTTTAGGGCAGTTTTGGGGTCCCTAGAGGGCCATGGCCGCCCAGCCCAGGATGAGCAGGGACAGTTTGGGGTGATTTTGGGTGTTTTAGGGCAGTTTTAGGGTGTTTTAGGGTGTTTTAGGGTGTTTTTGGGGTGTTTTGAGCGGTTTTGGGGTGATTTTGGGCAGTTTTGGGGTCCCTACAGAGCCATGGCCGCCCAGCCCAGGATGAGCAGGGACAGTTTGGGGTTTTTGGGGTGATTTTGGGGTGTTTTAGGGTGATTTTGGGGTGTTTTAGGGCAGTTTTGGGTGTTTTAGGGCAGTTTTGGGGTGTTTTAGGGTGATTTTGGGGTGTTTTGAGCAGTTTTAGGGCAGTTTTGGGGTCCCTACAGAGCCATGGCCGCCCAGCCCAGGATGAGCAGGGTCCCCCCAGCGGCGCCGCCCGGTTGAGTTTGGGGTCCCCGGTGAGGCCGTGCAGGTAAAAGGGGGCACAGAAGAGCCCCAGCCCCGCCAGCAGCAGCGACCCGGCCTGGGGGGAAATCGGGGGAAATTGGGGGGAATTCGGGGAAATTGGGGGAATTCGGGGAATTCGGGGGGATTTGGGGGGATTCAGGGGGATTTGGGGGGATTTGGGGGGATTCAGGACGGATTCAAGGGGTTTAGGGGGGATTTGAGGGGGAATCGAGGGGTTTAATGAGGATTTTTGGGGGGATTCGAGGGGTTTAAGGAGGATTTTGGGGGTTTAAGGGGGAATTCGGGGGGATTTGGGGGATTTCGGGGGGATTTGTGAGGTTCAAAGTGGGATTTGGGAGAGATTTGAGGGGTTTGAGGAGGAGGAAGAGGATTTTTGGGGGATTCAGGGTGATTTAGGGGGGATTTGGGGGGTTTAAAGGGGGATTTGGGGGGTTAAAGGGGATTTTGGGGTGGATTTGAGGGGTTTAAGAGGGATTTGGGGGATTTTGGGGGATTTTTGGGGTTTAAGGAAGGGGAAGGGATCTGGAGGGGATTTGAGGGGTTTAAAGAGGGGTACAGGGGATCTGGGGGGTCCTGGAGGGGATTTGGGGAAATCTGGAGGGATTTGGGGAGGTTTTGGGGTCCCAAGAGGGCAAAAGGGGAATTTGGGGGGATTTTGGGGTGAATTCGGGGGTTTTAGGATGATTTTGGGGTGAATTCGGGGTGTTTTGGGGTGAATTCAGGGATTTTGGGGTGAATTGGGGGGATTTTAGGGTGATTTTGGGGTGAATTCAGGGATTTTGGGGTGATTTCGGGTGTGTTTCGGGGTGTTTTTGGGGTGATTTCGGGTGTTTTTGGGGGTGTTTTGGGGTGATTTCGGGTGATTTCGGGGTGTTTTGGGGTGTTTTTGGGGTGTTTTTAGGTGATTTCGGGGTGTTTTCGGGGTGATTTCGGGGTGTTTTTTGGGGTGTTTCGGGGTGATTTCGGGTGTTTTTGGGGCTCACCAGGTGCGGGCGGCGGCAGTGCGGGACGGCCAGCAGCGCCAGGCTGTGCAGGAGGTGGAAGCGGTTGGCGGTCTCGTAGAGCTGGGGGCGGTTTTTGGGGTGAATTCTGGGTTTTTTTGGACGATTTTGGGTTTGTTTTCCTCCCCCCTCCGCGCTCACCTCTTTCTGATACTCGTCCCGGTCGCTGCGGCGCATTCCTGAGGGGGGAGCGGGGGTCAGGGACCCCCCAGACCCCCCTGGACCCCCCGGCCCGCCCCGGCCCGCGCCCCCCGGCCCCCCCAGCCCCACCGTGGGCCCCGTAGGCCGCGCCCGCCACGGCGGCGGCTCCGCTCAGCGCCCCGAGCCTCCCCCAGGCCGCCGCCATTGCCCCCGCCGCTGCCGCTTCCGCTTCCGCCTCCGCGCCGGCCGCTTCCGGCCGCGCGCGCGTCGGCCATTGGGCGAGCCGCGCGTCAATCAAACGGGAGATTGACCAATGGGAGCGCGAGGGGGCGGTCCCGCCTCCCGCCGGGGGTAGCGCGCCCCCTGGCGGAGGAGAGAGGATGGCGGCGACCCCCGGGGGGGGCTGGGGGGGGGTTGGGGGTCCCGGGGGGATTTGGGGGATTTGGGGGGATTTGGGGGGTCCTGGGGGGGATTGGGGGGTCCCGGGGGGATTTGGGGGGTCCTGGGGGGATTTGGGGGGTCCTGCGGGGGGTTTTGGGGGGATTTGGGGGTCCTGGAGGGTCCTGGGGGTCCCTGGGGGGGATTTGGGGGGTTTGGGGAGGTCTCGAGTTGATTTTGGGGGGTCCCAAAGGGGCTCGGGGGGGTCTCGAACCCCCCCCGGAGGATCCCGAGACCCCCCCGAGTGTCCGGGGGGATGAAGATGAAGATGAGGATGAGGAGGATGAAGATGAGGATGGGATTGAGGATGATGAGGAGGAGGAGGATGGGATTGAGGATGATGAAGATGAAGATGGGGATGAGGATGATGAAGATGATGGAGATGAGGATGATGAAGATGAGGATGATGATGAAGATGGGGATGACGATGATGAAGATGATTTGGGGGAATGAGGGCGATGAGGATGAAGATGAAGATTGGGATGAGGAGGATGAGGATGAGGATGGGGATGGAGATGAGGATGAGGATGATGAAGATGGAGATGATGAGGATGGGGATGACGATGATGAAGATGATTTGGGGAATGAGGGCGATGAGGATGAAGATGAAGATTGGGGGGCTGACGATGAAGACGGTGCTGGCGAGGATGAGGATGAGGAAGATGAGGATGAGGATGATGAGGAAGATGAGGAAGATGAGGATGAGGATGATGAGGAAGATGAGGAAGATGAAGATGAGGAAGATGAGGATGATGGGGATGATGGGGATGGGGATGAAGATGAAGATGAGGACGGTGCCGGGGGGCGCTGGGGATGAAGATGCTGAGGATGAGGATGGTGAGGGTGCTGGGGATGAGGAACGAGACGAGGATGAGGATGAGGAAGGGGACGAAGATGAGGATGAGGATGAAGATGCCGATGCTGAGGGGTGCCGGGGATGAGGATGAGGACGAAGATGAGGATGAGGATGAAGATGCCGGGGACGAGGAGAGGATGATGCTGAGGATGAAGATGAGGATGAGGATGCCGATGCCGGGGGGTGCCGGGGATGAGGATGACGATGGGGATGAAGATGCCGGGGATGATGCTGAGGATGAGGATGGGATGAAGATGAGGATGAGGATGATGCCGATGCTGAGGATGATGCTGATGCCGGGGATGATGCTGAGGATGGGGAT